>VZRE01004187.1:38115-167406 GCA_013396775.1 Cephalopterus ornatus
TCGAGGAGGCTGGTCTCGCCGCGGGACCGGGACCGCTCCGCCCAGAAAGCTGCTCCGGGAGGAGCGGGGTCCGACACCCGTTCCCTGCCCCCGCGGAACCCGGCGGGGCGGAGCAGCTCGGGCCGGAACGGTGAGCCCGGAGAGCTCCCCCTCGGCCAAGTAAAGCAACACTTAGAAATTTGATTGAGAATAAAATTGTTGCCGTAACTGTGCAGAGTAGATGAAAGTCTGTCATCATCAGTCTGCAAACCCCGATCCAGTTTCTAGCGAGGCAAAGTGGCTTGTCGGTGAGAAGTGCTGGTTTGGCTGTGGGAGAGATTCCGTCTGGGCCTTTGGCATTTCTAAGTCATGCTGGGATCTACCCAAGGGAAGCATATGATTAGAAAAAATAGTGCAGAGTTTTAGAGCAACCTAATGTTTCTGAAGGTTTCAGAACTTCATGTAGGACAAAAAATGTCATCCAGACCTTGGCATGCAGGTCTAAACCACACATTTCTGAAAGTACAATCATAATCTCCAGTGAGTCCTTTTAAATCCCAGTTTTAAACATGTTTTAGCTGAGGAGTTTTCCTGCTCTTGATAGAGTGAATGAACTTGGTGCAAATTCTGGTCCCACTGTCATGAGTGTGGTTTTACACCCTGATTTTACCAGAACCTGAATTTGATCCTTCATTTAAAAACTCCTTCCTTCAGTCACACAAAAATTCAGAAGATCACAACAAAGAAATATTATGTTAGGCGCCAGTCCTACTTTGGTTTTAATCAAACTCTCTGAGTCTGCTCATATGCAATTGATGTTAAATCTAGTTATAAAAAAGTGGTTTACAGGGAGAAGGAACAATGGTGAAGAATGAAAGATAAAATCTTACTTCTTTGATTAAAAATATGTTTCTAATAGTTTTGACTCCAGAATAGTATTAAAATTTAAAGTAGAAGAAGACTATTATGCTTCTGAGCATGCTGGCATTGTGCAAGACTTTATCCCAGGCTTTTTGCCACTTTCTGGGCTTGTTCACCTGTGGGAAAGTGTGTGCACCCACCCCAGTCTATCACTGGGATAGTGATCCTTCCTTCACTTGGGTGTTAGTGGCAGGAATCTTGGAGTACACCTGGCTCCTACAGTGCAAAAAGCTTTTCCATACAAAGCTGCAAAAAACCCTCAAAACCTGGAAATACAGACAGTAAACGTAGCTGTCCTAAGTTTCTAACTTGCCTTTGTTCCAAAGCGTGATTTTTATGAATGGTTCAGTGCATTATTGACAGCTTAGTGCCTATTTCATTGTTAGACCTGGGAACTGTGCACCACACAACACATCAGCATGTTTCAGGTCAAACAGAGAGGGAAATTTAAGCTACGTATCACAAATCTCACCATACTGCACCACTACCAAGGCTTCTTTCACATTCCTCACCCGTCTCTCTGACACGCTTTACAGGAGTTGAATGCTATGTAAATGAAGGGTGTTACTCAGGAAACCCTGCTAACAGGTTTTCTGCTGTGCAAACCATGTGAGGATTATAAAGGTCTCTTCACTTCTGTGTATGTCATCCATTAACAGAAGAGATGAAACTTCAGGGTTGACAAAGACATATTTTTAACAGCCAGACAATAAGATAAGGGTGGTTGTTCAATACTCAGACTGTCAAGCCCACATCATCTCAGTAATATTCCTTTCCAACCCATATGCTGTTCCTCTGAATAGCATTTATAAGAATGTTTCCAGAGCAAAGGGCTGGAAACTCACCTCAATATCATTGCACAAGGCTTTATCTAGAGATTACTTGTAATGCTATATGATATTGATAATAATTTTTGCTGGGTAGTACTCCATCAGAAAAAAAGTAATCTAGGGCTAGTCTTTGTGCCTTTTTTGGTTCCATTCTCAAAATTAGTCAATATTGATGTTTCTATAGATAATATATCTAACCAGGCTGTTGCAAATTTGTTTGTTTCAACAAAACTAAGTAATTCAGTAGAGAGTTTTATTTATATCTAGTAGTTAAAAAATTTCCTTCTGCTCCAGATGTTAAGCAAATTCAGGAGTCTTAAGGTTTCTATACCAGTTTAATCAGCAACTAGTCTGATCTTGTTTGCTTAATTCTAACAGTATTTGTATTCTTCAAATAAATCAGTATAATTTTTAGTTTTTCAAGTAGGTGTCCTTATTAAGCTGGATGAGTAATTCTCACCTATCTCACCAGACTGACCAGAGGTGGAGAGGGTTCCTCTGACCGCAGAAATCTGTAACATGGAGATCAACATGGAAGAAAGCTTGTAGAATTCCCTTCCAAAGAGAAAAATTGCCACTGGGAAGGCTGCTAGATGAAATGAACATCTTTGCCCTGTGGCTCACTTGGAGCTCAACTTGGAGATGAAAGCTCTTAGTAAAGAAAATTGAGATTGCTGTTACAAGAAACCTTTATTTGTTCTCACTAGGCACACAGCTTTCTGTAAAAATGTTTAGGAATGGCAAGGGTTTCTGGTATATTCTCTGCTGCCATACAGGTTTCTGTAAATGTACTTAGAGGTTGCCAGATATCTTTGTGAATGTTGAATTCATTGAAGACTGAATGGCTTCTGTAGAGTACTAACCTAACTGTAGAGTAAAAACCTAACTGGAACATGATCCAGTGTGTTGCCACATGCAGGTGTTTTTTGTTCATTGCTTGCTGTTGTGGTGGTGACTTAAGCTGCATTCTTAGCCTTTTCTTCCATGGCAAAAGAAAGGCTCTGAGCAAGTCAAAGGCTCAGGATTTTAATCCTGGAAAATTGATGAGATTTGTATTCTGCAAGATAACCTCAAACAAAAAAGCAGGAGCCTTCAGCATAATATTCGGGAAAACTGACAGTTTTGAATTGTAGCTACTTGTAGTCAAACTATGATTGTCTGCCAGGTTTTGTGAAGAGTTGCTCTAGACGTTAGAGTTGCAGAAAACCAAAAAAAAGTCAAGCTTTTTAATCAAATAAATTCTTTATGCAGGATAAGGGTTAAAGCACTGCTAAAAAAAGGAGGCCTGTTTATTTGTAGAGGATTCAGCTGCCTTGTTAAAAATCACATAAACCATCTACATAGATACAAACAGCTGTCTCCTGTGATCTCTCTCCAAGGTCAAAGTATCTGCACTGCTGTCTTTGACCAACACTATTTAGTAAGGATGAGTTTGATAGCTTTTCCCAGAGAGCCACAAGACTTAGGTGCTGCAGATCCCAACCTTCAAATTCACAGCTATGGGAACCAAGCATGTGAAAAAGCCCATGTGCTGAGTGAGGGACTGCTAGAAGCTGGGGTCACCAGGGAGGCAAGCAGACACCCCATCCATTTGCTGTCCCTGGGGAGGAAGGAAATGTTGCCCGAAAGCAGTCAAGAGAACATCTGGGACACAAAGAAGCTTCCTGAAAAAAAATGCCTCGTTTACAACCTCTGTTGGTCTAGCTTTTTGGCTATTAGAACAGAACTAAATGGAGAATTGCCCCAAACTGCCTGCAAAGCAGATTACAAGTCTGAATTCAGAGTTCTGAAAAGGCTGTAGTACAAGACCAAGAAATGAGTAAAACTGAGGGCAAACTCCTACTCTGTAAAACACAGAATTAACAAAGGATCCATAAGAGACTGGAACTGAAGATCAGGCCTCAGGACACAGTTTGCAAAACCCCAATTCATTGTCTGAAAACGTCTGAAAGTGGCCAGGATACAAAAAGCTTTAAGGTTATGCCTCAAGTTTTCCTTTGCTTGTTAAACTGAAAGTACATCCAGATTCTGGTATTTGTATACACAGGAAATTGTGTCTGACCACCCCTGTTATACTGTGTTCTTTCTGTGATGGCATGTCATGGTTTAACCACAGTTAGCAACTGAGCACCACCAGCTGCTCACTCAGTCCTCCCTGGTGGGATGGGGAGAGCATTGGAAGGGTAAAAGTGAGAAAACTCATGGGTTGAGCTAAAAACCGTTTAATAGGTAAAGCAAAAGCCTTGCACGCAAGCAAAGCAAAACAAGGAATTCATTCACCACTTCCCATGGGCAGGCAGGTTTTCAACCTTCTCCAGGAAAGCAGTGCTTCATCACACATAACAGTGACTTTGAAAGACAAACACCATCACTCTGAACATCCCCCACTTCTTCCCTCCTCCCCAGGCTTTATATGCTGAGCATGACACCACATGGTATGGGCTCAGTTGGGATCAGCCGTCCCAGCTGTGTCCCCTCCCAGCTTCTTATGCATCCCCAGCCCATTTACTGTTGGGTGTCGTGAGAAGCATATAAGGCCTTGACTCTGTGTAAGCACTGCTCAGGAGTGACAAAAACATTTCCATTGTATGAACCTGGTTTCAAGCACAAATCCAAAACATAGTCACATACAAGCTACTGTGGAGAAAATTAACTCTATCCCAGCCAAACCAGCACATGGAGGTTGACTGTAGTATTCAGGTAGTACTGCAGAGCAGCCTGTGCAGCTAAATGTCACCAGAAGAAGCAGCATGTTGCCCTTTTCCTTTTGCCTCCTTTCCTGCATCCTTGCTGACCTGGCTTGACAGCAGTCAGGGCCTTCAGGATTCAGAGTTCTCAACCATTCCCCTGAAGAAAAGTTAAGACAGCAGCTTTCCAGCCTGTCTGGATTTCAAGGCAGTGAAGGAGATGGGCGTTTTAAGGTATGATCGGCCTTTCCATGTTTATAACGTTGTGGAAGGAACATACCAAAAAAAAATGGGGAAAGCTCCTGCGTTTCCCCATTGCATCACATTACTGAGACTTTCATCATGTCCAAGGCACAATAAAAATCTGAGACAGTTTAACTAGAGCTTCAGCCAGCAAATATCTCATTAAATCTGAAGGATTAAAATCATGGGGGCATAAATCCACAGATTCGTTCAATGCTGTCATTAGCAGAATAAGAAGAATTTAGAACTGAGCTTCCTTATGTTATATCTACCTGGTGAAATGGTGTAACCTCAGACTTTCCAGAGCTGAAAGAGACTTAATATGCATTTTGCACTTCTACAGATACTGCATCCATGTTTTTGCTTTAAGCACACAATCAGTAGTTTTATCTCTCTGTTCTCTTATTTCAGAGATGTAAAAGGTTCTTGTTGGCTTGAGCCAGTTTCTAAATTACTCTTATCTATAATTGCATTCCGTCTGTAACCTGCTGTCGTGGGCTGATGCTGGCTGGATGTCAGGTGTCCACCAAAGCCATACTATCACCCCCCTTCTTAGCTGGACAAGGAACAGAAAAGTATGAGGAAAAGCTGGTGGGTCGAGATAAGAACAGGGGTAGATCCCTCACCCATCACTATCATAGGCAACACAGACTTGACTTGGGGAAATCAGTTTAATTTATTACCGATCAGATCAGAGTAGAACAATCAAGAATAAAACCAAATCTACAAAACACTTTCCCCCCACCCCTCCCCTCTTCTCAGGCTTAACTTCACTACAGAATTCTCTACCTCCTCCCTGACAGCATGGATGGGAAATAGGGCTGTGGTCAGTTCATTACATGTCTCTCCAGGACAGGACTCCTCATACTTGCTCCAGTGTGAGGTCACTCCCATGGGAGACAGTCATCCATGAACTTCTCCAACGTAAGTCTTTCCCACAGGCTGCAGTTATTCATGAATTGCTCCAGTGTGTGTCCCTTTTCATGGGGTGCAGTCCTTCAGGAGCAGGCTGCCCCAGTGTGGGTCCTCTGTGGGGTCACAAGTCTTGCCAACAAACCTGCTCTTGTAGGGGCTTCCCACGGAGTCACTATCTCCATCAGGCATTCACTGCTCTGGCATGAGGTCTTCCATGGGCCAGAGGGGAATCTCAGCTCCAGTGCCTAAAGCACCTCCTTCCTCGCCTTCTCCAGTGACCTTAGGGTCTGTAGAGTTGTTTCTCACATATTCTCACTCCTATTTCTGGCTGCTGTTCTGCAGGGGGTTTTCCCCGCTTCTTAAACTCATTATCACAGAGGCACTGCCACCTATCAATAGTGGACTCGGCCTTGGCCAGCAGTGGGTCTGTTTTGGGGCCATCTGGCACTGGCCCTGGGGAGCTTCTGGCAGTTCCTCACAGAAGCTGTAACCTCCCCCTGCCCCACCACCCCAAACTTTGCCACACAAATCCGATGCACCTACTCTTTCTGTCAATGTGTTAACACCTACCTTCCTTATGGCTTGTGCAAGTTTTGATTTATCAAGAGGCAAATTAATAATGATTTTTGCATTCTCTCTTAGTTAATATACACTAAACCAAGGCAAAAGAAAATACTTCACAGAGTTTGGTGGCAAGAGTGATCAGTATAAGCAAAGTGAAATGAACTTTAGGGTTATTCCTGTGATTTCTTCTCAGAAAATACTTGATATAATGAGATGAAACTTTCTTACAAAAATATTATAGTACTAATAAAAGTTCTCATCAGATATTTAAGGTATTAGAAAGGAATACAGACAATCTATGCATGACAATTTTTATGAGGAATTTGACTGCATCTGATGATGACACTATCAACTGATTCTAGGAAATGGCGAATTTATGTAAAACCCAGTCATTGTACAACATTGCCTTACATATCCCAGAACTGTGCCAAGAACTGAAACTATGCTGTGTTTGAAAACACACTGGCAGAGCATTACTGCTTCATAATTCTAATTGAAAGACAAAGAGACTTAACATTTATGGAATAAAGGTAATAATTCTCCTGTTTATGACAAAATTTATATTTGTAGCTATCATTAAGAAACGTGTTCTAGCATTTTAAAGTTAATTGGTTTTGAAACTGTGTATGTAATTTTTCTCATGGTGAACATTTTGAAGAGCCTGCTGATATGGAATATCGATGATTGATGCAGAATACTGATGTAACCATTATGTAAAGAAAACACCTCTCAAATCATCTGTACTGAAAATATTGTAGCAGCTGCATTCTCACAAGTTCAGGGTGCTGCCATCACAGTCATTTTACCACTGCATTCCTGAGAAATAGGTTTCAGTCCTTCTGTCAGACCAAGAGGAGGTAAAAATGCCAGTTGGTCTTATGGATGCTTATACACGTTCATTTTCCAGCTTCTTCAGGATTATCCTATATGAGACTGTCCTTTCCATATGAAGCCAAATCATCTCTGGAATAAAGCTGGCTAAAAATCTTTTAATTATAATGCCAATTTAAGGATCCTGAAGGCTACAGATGTATTGCTGTCTTTAACCTGAGCTGTGGCCTACAGTGTGGTCAACATGCAGAAGAGGCAAAGAACATATTCCCTACCTGGTTCCAATGTGTCTTCTCTTATCACATCTCCTGTCCCTATCTGAGCCTGCAACAAGCTGGCAGTCCAGACAGTACAGGCTATTGTCTGCTTAGGCCTCTCCAGAGAGAAAACAAAATAAATAGTAGCATTGAAGATGGCTCAGACATTGACAGTCAGAGAGAAGAAAGCTGAAACACAGTTCAAGGTTCTTGGAGCTGTCTGTAGGGTAACACAAGAGAGTGTGGAAGGAGAATCCGAGCAGCAACTCTGTGTCTCAGGCATAGGCACAGAAGAGATGGCTTGGTGCTTCAACCGTAGTTTCACATGCTGATGAGATAGATTTGGATGTTGAAGAAGACCAGAAGAAACAGGGAGAAAAAGAGGGAATGATCAATGATATTCAGATAGTGCACTGAGTATCTTGGCTGCTGATTTCATTGTGGGGTTTTTCTAAATGGTTGTGGGTGCAGACTGGTAGTTAGCAGCCCTATGTCAAATATAGAATGATTTTTGTGCAGGTATCCAAGTCGCTGTAAGTTAAATTGTATCATGGCAAGTACTTAGACGGGAAGAACTTACTGACATTAATTACTGCAGCTTCAGGGCCCTTTGAGGTATTCTTACTTTATACTTTAGCCTAGTATAGTTTATAATTGTCACTCCAAACAAGTTCTCCTTCCAGCAGCTTTAAGCAGACTCTCTTTGCGCTTCCCTTGTCATCATATTTAGCAACTCTATATCATAGAACATTTTACTTGTTCCTTTTATGACCAGAGGAAAATTTGCATGCTTCTTGGATAAAGAAGGATAATAAAGCAATAAAGTTTAGAGGTTAGAAGGTACTAACAAACTGGCTAGCATGACACGAGAGGAAAAGCATTCCCATGAGATACAGCCAAGCTATAAGCCAAAGTGTATAATTTTATTTCCAGTGAATAAATATTTTTAACGGTTTCTGGGTAAGCTTTGTCATTACATTGCTTATGCTTGATTTACCAATAGCAGGATTAGTAAACCATGTGAGATGGCTTTTTTGGACTACAGAAAATAGGTTTTATAGTTTTAATTTTCTGTTAGCTGTACAGGGAGGAACAGAGGTGATTGTAGTGGAGTAACTAGATCCAGATCACACTCTGGTAGAGCAGAGGAGTACAGAAAATTTGAAACAGAATTCTACAGTTAGAAGCTGGACATGGAGTTTCCTGAAACTCTTAGACTTCTAGGAGCATTCATATATGAACCTTTTCAAAAGGAAAGAAGAAAAGACTTTTCCTTGCATTTCTCCAGAACTAACTTCATAGAACTGATCCTTTCAGAAGGCTTCCATCAGTGTTTGCTTCCAGTAGCCTCTCCTGAATGCCTGTATCATTTACTGATAAGTAAAGGGTGCTGTTTCATACTGGTTGTGATTTTCTCTGAATCTATTTTAACTGGTACAGAAAACACTGCATTACATATTTTATCTAGGGAAGTCCTGGGAATTACCAGGAGAGAATGTATAAGGAACGGTGTAGGTGGTATACAACAGCAATGTCATCCACAACAAGCCTTCAAACTAGTTAATTTCATTATATTACAGCCACAGGCATGGTGGTAAAATACATGATCTAAAATAGCATTTGTGCTCAAGTTCTTAGGGAGTTTAAAGCTTGAATATATTGGACATGCTGTATGAAAGTAAGTTTTTTAATATTACGGATTTCGTATTTAAATTGGCTGCCGTTGCTTTATTTCAGTCCTTCCTGTCCTGTCTACAAAGTTGCAATAGAGCCGTTATAGTATATTTGTAACACCTATGCTCCTACTTGTGAGAATCCTGATTTTTTCTGAATTCTTTCAACCCTCAGCAATATTGGTCATTGCTATCTTACTGTCTCAAGTGAGTTCTAGGAAATTATTGTCCTTGTTTTGATCAAGTCAGCATTCTTTTTCTGTTTCTGATACTGCCACCAACACCATCAGCAGCATGAGAGAAGATCCAGTAAAAGAGAGATGGTCTGATCTTCCCCAGGAGGTTGAGTCTGTTGTTTTAGGGGACAAGTGTATCCCTAGAGCTGCCCCAGAGCACACCTATTCACTTCCCTGTTGCTAGTAAAGTAATTAAACTGTCTATTAAATTAGTCCTTTTTATTATATTTTAATGTACTTCTGGTTAATATTCATGCTGATTTGTATTAATGTTATTTATTAATTCCTTGAAATTATTAAGATGAATGGACTGCCATTTTCACTTCCTGAACAGTACAATGTCTTCAGCCCTTGTAGGTATACAGCTCCTGCTGTAGTGTAACTTAGTGTAGCACTTTTTTAATAGAACCTTCCCTTCTGCTACTTCATTATTACCTTGTGTATAACAAACATTTCCAAGTTATGGAACTAGCAGATACCTTAGCAACAGGAATCAGAAGCTTTGTAAAGAAGCTTTGTTCAGGTCCACTCACTAGAAAAACTCTAAATTTTTAGGGCGGCTGTAGAAGATAATGAAATCAACAACTAGAAAGGATAAACTGTTTAAAATGAGTTGTCATGGAATTTAGAACTGTCAAGCTGACACATTATGGACAAAAGCAATAAGATAACCATGGGCCAGATTAATTTTGCATAATAAAATAACACAAAAAATTAAGTCTTTTAAATTTGTATTCTATTGGCTTAATGGTCAGTGGAGGGCTTTAGAAGATTTTTTTCCCAAGAATTGTTACAGCTTTAAACCTCTTAGAAGGAAGCCTTGGATAGCTCTCTGAAATTAGCAGAGCTAAATCTGACAAACAAAAAAACTGAGAGTTGGTAGTGCAAGAGGGGCACATGAATTTTCCTGGTAATTGTATAAAAAGATTTTATCAGTCAACTCACAAGTTATTTGGCATATGGAACAAGTTCAGGAATAAAAAGGACAAATGGAGCATAATCCCAAATTCAGGAAGTGTCCCAAGACTTCAGTTCTGTCTCAGTGTTTGTCTCAGTCATCAGTGAGACCCTCCTAGCTGCAGATGTGACTGGCAACTCACATGTATGAATGATGAAAAGAAATTCGTTGCCAGTGAATGATTCTGAACAAGACACTGGTAACATTGTTTGCATACAAGAAATCCTGGAAAAGACTACCAGAAATAATGCTCGATCTTCTTCATCTCAACTTCTTCTGGTCCTCTACAACTGGCGACAATCAATCTTAAAACACCACGCAGCTTTTAATGGTCCATGACACCATCCTCATATGCCATTCAACAGTGTCATCAGAAAGAGCATTCCAGAATACATTCAAGCATCCTATTCACATCAGCATCCGAAGTGTCTGCAACTTGGGAGTTTCCTATGGTGAATTCATGTTTTTCGTGACTACTTTGCAGGGAAGCGATTTGGGTCACTACAACATCAATGTACAGCGTTAAAGAGTACTGCTGAAATGCTGGAAAGGAGTACAGAGCAAGTCCTCATGAACAGTTTGGGAAAATCTCTCTTTAGCAAGGTACTGAGATGTATTGGTTACAGTATTCTGTGGTTTCGTATCAAACCATGGGCTGTTTACTAGAAAATATAAACTTTTTACATTCACACAACTTTACATTTCTATGATCTTATACTAAAAAATTGTGATGCTGCTTGAACCTTATAATAAATTACATTTGCATGATTTTTGATCAGTTATTCCAACTAGTTCCAAAAGGTTTTAGCTTTGTATTATACCAGGACAGGCTAAGTATTGGGACATTTCATTTTCCCATAAAATTCATGGATATATACAAACTCAAAAAGTTTTCTTTTATGGTACATTTTTGTGGAGAGCTGTTTGATGAGATAGTTCACACTGACTTGCAAGCCCTGAGCTGCCCCTGCAGGACCATATAAGGTAAAAAACACACTGTCCTTAATTACTACTAGGGGGGAGTTGCGGCTCGCTGGAATGCTGAGAAAAAGGAAGATAACAGAAGAATGAGAAACTAAGGGTGGAATCAACAATTAAGCTAAGTACCAATCGTTAAGCTAGGTTACAGAATATGCAAGTAGCTAGTTAGATTGATTATAAATTGAGCTTGCTTGTTTAATAAAGTTGAAGCTTGTTGCCTCTCATATTGAGTGTGGAACTCTTCCTTCGCTAATGACACATTTTGGTGCTACTTTCCATATCATACTCTTTCATGATTTGCTTAGAAAAATTTATTAGTAGAGAAAATTGTCTTCATAGAAATACATAAGAGATATCTTCATTTGCAAGAAGGCAACCTGCAAACAGTAAGTTGCAAATCAGTTATTTTTGGTCTTATACATACACAAGAGGCATATCTTGCTCTTTTTCTGTTTTTTTAAGATAGTCTCAGAATCCCATGCCAAGAAAATGTGATAGGGAATAGATTTTAAAAGGTTGCAGGAACAAAGTTTTTTGCCAAACTCAGCAATAAGAGCCAGACATGAGTTTTCAAAGGCTTTACAAATTTGGAGCATCTATTCAAGTTTAAAACTCTGACATCTTGACTACTAATGGAAGATTATTCTGAAGTTACTATACTTTCTTAGGAATCCAGAAATATTTGGAATTACTTAAACCAGATTTTTCAGATTTAGTTATTTCCAGAGGAACTACAAAACACTGAAATAGGGAAAATGTGAAGCTTTAAATATCCTAGTAATTCCCAACTGCAAGGATAAAGGCAGTGTAACCGGGAAGATGAGGTAAAATGTCAAGTCTGTTTAATATATAGAAAGTAACTGCATATTCATGAGCTTCTCATGGAGGTACTAGACTGATGAAAGAAGGAAAAAAAAGTACAAAAAGGGAGTTTTGAAATCAAGCCAGGCTATAAGATCAATACAAGCTTTCAAATCCCAAAACACTGCAAAAAAAAAGTTATGGAAACTCCAGAGCTAAAAAAGTGATTCTTCATTACACCTTCTCCTCTTTACACAATATGTTTTTACAGAGATGGCAGGAAGAAAGGGCAACTACAGAGCATCAAGATAAGCCAAATACCTAGGTTGTCACTATTTCTTCAGCTTCAGCTATCAGACTGCAACATCCCAGATGAGTTTGTCAAAACAGTACAGCAATTACATTAAAGAATTCCCTTTAATAGCTGTAGCGTGATGTTAAAGATGCCACTTTAATTCACCTATGAATAGCAATGGACATTAACAAAATTGTCTTGAAACCCGACATGAGCTAACCTCAGTAGAAATTCTCAGCAACTATTAATTTGCTGAATAATTTTTCATTCTCCTTTAGAATGACTGCTTTAGACAGTTCCACAGATGCTTTGGAGAATACTAGTTTAACTAGAGAAATGACAGATATGCCTGGATAGGCATTCAGAGGGGTCATTAGGATTCGATCCGCTCTTTCTTGTTTCTCTGGATAGTGACGATGATAATGCATGTGCTTTGAATAGAATTACTCTTCACTACATTAACACATCCTCACCTGCCTGACAACCTTAATACAATTCCTATTTTAATCATCAGGGAAGAACTCCAGAGAAATTCACAATGTGCAGTAGGGACTGGCTCAGTCTTCATAAATTTTGTCTTCTTTAATTGTATTGTAGATGTTCTTTTAAGATGACAGAGAGCCAAATTAGTATGGGCTTGTAGATTAATTGAGCAGTACAGTCCTTCGCAGTATCATTATGTACTTTTCTTTTATGTTCATAGTTTAGTTCATCAATAAGCAAGAAGTTTGATTTTAAAGTGCATTGTGCAAAAATGTTGCCTGATTGTTCTGCGTGAAAAGGAAAATTCTCTCTTCCATTACCAGGCTTGCTTGGTAACAAAACCTTTTTTTCTGAAAGGATTTGGTTTATCTGCAGAATGAGGATATTTCTTCTGTAGTAAGAAGAAACATAGATAAAAATTATGTTGGACTATACAGATCTCTTTAGACTTTCTGGAACCAAATGATAAGACAATTGCCAAGGAGTGGTCATGCATATTGCACATTACAGTGAAACCAGGAGATATGCAGGGTAATCGGAAGAAACAGAATGGGTTGTAATATAAGCTAAAGTCTTGGTGGTTTTATTTCACGTCCCAGAATGTGATTTGAATTTTCTCCTAAATGCTTTGGGATCTATGGACACAAAGAGAGCGTTTGTGTAACAGGTGATTGCACAAGATACAAAGACAGGCAGACTGAGCTGTCCCATGTATGTGCTAACATTTGCTAAGGAACATCGCAGATTTCCTTGTCATGCAATGACCATATCCAAATGTTTGTTATGGGAACTCTTGAGGACATTAATGTCCTCAAACAAAATTAATAAACGTATACAACCATCCAAAAAATGCATGCAGCACTTTCCCTTTGCTTCTCTTGCATAGATTTCCTATCTTTCTGGATTTGTAAAATAAAAAAGCAAACATACAAGGACTTGGAGCAATTTGTATGCGCATTGCAGATGCCAGAGGAGCAGCGTCCCTGTGTGCCTGCAATTTACAGAAGAATATGTGGAACAGACCAAGAGTTTTGAATTGTTATCTTGTGTTTATCATTTGTGCCCTGAATCAAGACAGCAGTGGGACAGGTGAAGTGAACAGAGATTTATGAGTAAATGCTATTTATTTTCTAAACTAACACCATGCAGTAGATAAGGAGCACTGTAGAGGTGAAACACTTATTCAGAGACGAAATCACTTAGAGATGTGAAATATTTGCCAGACTGACACATGCCCAGCATTTTGGGGACTGAGACAAATTTAGAAATATAACATCCTAATTCTTTTCTAGTGTCTCAAACACTAACTCAAATGTCACTTACATAAACAACTGAAATCTGTCCTGCTTGTAATGTGCAGTTTGCAGAATTTAAGCTTGTATTTACAAATTAAAAATACATAGGTTTTGTAGGTATGAGAATATATGGTATTCAATCATGGGAGCTACTTTATAAACTGAATCTGAAGACAGTATATAACAGTGGATTTAAAAGAAGAGAATTTGTCTTTGAAGACTCCAAAATTAGAATCCATTTACGACTTCAAGAGGCAATATGCATGTATGCAACTGTTGATCATTTTACTAAGGGGTGACAAGATGTTTCTGGTGAAATATATTTTAGGGAGGGAATGAACAGTGCTACAGCAAAGGAGAGGAGTGACAGGAGAGGAGACAAGAAACAGGAAAGAGGGAGGCAAAGAGAATAGGGGAAATGAGGGAAGACCAAACACCAATAAGGCAACACCTCCCATAATAGTGAAATAGCTATGATTTTGTGGCTGCAGTGGTCAAAGCATAGAGGAGAGGCAAGATTTGTAGGTGATATCATTAGTAATGATTTTGTGTTAGTTGCTTTAATGAATCTTCTTACCTTTGCCTACCAATATGGCCTCTTGTACTGACAATCACCAGAAGTAGCTGAAAGTTTTCTGTCAGAAAGTTTGGTTGACTTGGGTTTTTGCCTATTTGTTTTGTTTATTGAGAGTGTATTAAGGAAATGTTCACCTCTAATTTTTCAGGATTTTGTGGAAAATCCTTGAATCGAAATGCCTTAAACATTTCAATTTCCTGTGAAAATATTGCTTGCAGCAGAAAACATCATTGAAAATTAACATTCCCTTTTGCTGAGTGATTTTAATATACATAATTTTCTGTTGAATGTCATTGAAGGTGACAGTACTTGTCATGTCTTTAATACATTGTCATTTCCTTAATATACTGAATTATCAACAATTAACTTCACTGAATCAATGTAACAATTTTTTACCTAAAAGAACTGCCCTAGTTCACAACTTTTCTTATTGCCTAACTGCTGAATTAATTTGTAGTTATTTCCTAACAGTACATCAGAAGAGAAAAAGATATGGAGGAAGGGGAGTCACACCAAACATACCCTGAGAGTCCTGTGATAGGGGTCCCACTGGTGGGAGCTGCACTACAGCTTTACAAAGCCTCTTATAGTAACTACAGCAGATGAAGAAACAACTGCTGAAGAGTATTTCAAACAGTGACCAGTTATGCCTCCAAGATGCTGTCTCCACTGAGTACAGGGAACAAACTCAGATGGATGAATTGATCTCCCAAACAAGACTGAATCCATTAGGGACCCCTACTTCGTTCAGCATTGCACTGAAGACAAGAGACTATTTAGCATCTCTTCTCCAGTCAGGGCTGGGGACCTTCTAAGCCCCAGCCATCCTCCAATGTTAATCAGATCAGAGTAAGTTTTATCTGGGCTTTGTGGAGCTTCTGATGCCCTGGCCTGCCAAGGAGGGAATGTCTACACACAATCCATCATCCAGAAGTAAGATGCAGTACGCTGTGGATGATGTGGCAGGCTCATAGTCTAGGGAAGACAAATCTTAGAACCGGGTTTCCCAGAACAACACAGTTGAAACTTCTGTGCAGAGGCCATACAAAATTATTGGTTGCTGGGCAGAGCCTTTGAGGCAGGACAAGTTGCAGAGACAGCTGCAACAGTAATCAAGAGGTCCAACACAGGAATGACAGAGGTGCAGAGCCCAAAGGATCCTGGGGGGCCCTCTAGGCACAGAGTAATTCAACACACTGACAGTAGCCCAAGCAAATCTTGTCTTGCATGGAGGGAACAGGAAACACTTTGTGAATTTGCTTTTGCTGTGTAGTCCAGAAAGGCATTGCAGAAAAGGCAGGAAGAGACCAATTAGTAGTGGGGAGAAATTGTGGGAAGCATGTAGGGAGTGAAAAGTGAAGAATATGACGGGAAAGTAGGGACCATGGTGGGCAGCATTAAATTGTCGAAAAGGCAGCAGAAATAGGAGACAGCAGGGTAAGGAAATGTTGAGGTTGTACACATCAGGAATATGAACAAACTGAGAGAAAACAGAGATCTGTTTCCTGACTCTTCTTAGGGTAAAGCATAAGGATATTATGCATTTCTGTTGCAGTGTTTGCTAGGGCTGTGATGGCAACAGATGGCTTCATGTAGTTCTTGGTGGTGTCTGTTGTTGAGACAAGGGAGGAAAGCAAGGTCAGAGTAGGTGCACAGGGCCTGGAAGACATTAGTGGTGCTTCTGCTGTGAGGTGCTTCCATGGGTTGTTAGGGCATTAGCAGTGATCACAGCATGTCTGTCTCCCAGCGTCTGTGTCCAGCTGTCCAAATACCCATTCCACTGAGACCCTGCAGGGTGCAGGATCAATTTAAATGTGTAAGTGGCCTGGGCTCAGAAGTTTTTTAGGACTCTTGCCAAGGCCACTGACAGGTAAAACACATAGTTTGGATGTAGCTGCCTCAATTTGGAGGCAGCAATTTTAAGTATACAGACATGGGCTAAGCTTGCCTCTTGGCCGTGTGGTCAGAGATCAGTCAAGGTCATTCCAGTTACAATATGGTTATAGACATGGTCCTCTTGCAGGCAACTGAGATTATCTGGGAAAGAATCACCTTCCACTCCACCACCTGGCTGGTTTTATTTCTTCTCAGCAGATGCCTGCATTGATCTACCTCAATATAGGCCTTCAAGTCCATTCTGGTGGCTCACAACTTCAAGCATGAAAAAGTGTTCCCTTGAATTTCTCATCACCTTTGTCCCTTCAGAAGTTGCAAAGGGGTTGAAATAGCTCAGTGACTGTGAGCTCTGCTCTGTGACTCATTTGTGTTAGTGTAGACTGTGGAGAGAAAGTGACGGCAATGTATGAACATAGAGCATGGTACTACTGTAGCAGCAATCCTAGTGGAAAGCATTGCCTTACACAAGATCACCCATTCAGAGCCTATGAAAAGCAAGGAAGAAGAGGAAAAAGAAAAGGAGATACTTTGTGAGTGGCAGGTGAATGTCAGGTGCACATGCACACAACATGTACCCCAACACTTTCTTTTAAGTTCTTATCTCTTCTTTTTTGCTCAACACATTGATCATAGAAATGTGTGCAGGACTCAACTCACAGGGAACAACTCTGCCAGATCATAGCAGAAATAACACAACATTTCATGTCCTTCCTTGTTGTTCAAGTAGGATTATGACATTTTCTCAGAAAAAAATAAGCTAAAATACTTCTGTAACGGTTTGGATCCAACTTTCCCGCCAAATGCTCAAACCTTAGAGTTTGCAGCCTCTCCTCCCCCCACACCCTCTATGGACACAAGGGAAAGGGAGAAGGGAAAAGCTACTGAAATGCCAAAATGACCAGACCAAAGCTGTACAAAAATATACACATGTACTTACACTTATATACAATTAGAATATTATGTACACAGAATAAGGGACCCTGAACACCTCCCCCTGCCCCGAAGGGAAAAGGGAGAGAAAAAAAAAAACAAAACAAAACAGATATACACAGTCAAAACCCAGGAGTAACCAATAAAGAACTAACAAAAGAAAATTTTACTACTCTCCTCGAGATAGCAGAATTGCACCAAGTGACTGTTGGCACTCTCTGCTTCCCAAGGTCCACAAGGCCTCACTGGGCCTCACTCCTCCACACGAGCAGAGCCGATAGCAGAGAACCTGCTCCCGGATCCACCAGAAAGGAAAGAGAGAGAGAGGCTTCTCCCCCTTCTTATTTATACCCTGGTTTACATAAAAAAATCACATGGAATACTGGGAAGATGACCACTTTCTCTGTTACAATCTGGTTACTAAGGAAGGTCTAAAATCAAAACCACTACAACTTCAAGCCAGTGTTATTTAAATTAGAGGTAGTATTATCCTCCTGCACTGTGGAAGAAAATAAGTATTTGTCAGTGCTCTAGGTAGAGAAGAACTAAGATCAAATACGCTCTTTGTGTGTAGAAGCCCCTTTCAACATTAATAAATATAGCAAAGTCAATGCTTGTCATGTCCCAAACTCTTACACAAGTTTCTTCTTTCAGTCGATCACAACAGATTCACTGACACCTAAACGCTTTGTTATGAAGATTGATAACTGCTACAGTAATGGGAGGCAGATCCATCCATCATCCAAATGACTTCACAGACAAGCACTTAGTAATATCTTAATTCTCTTACCAGTATTCCTGGTCATCTTCCAGTTCTGCATGAACACTCCCAACCCAGGTTCCTGAGGTTTGAAATGCACCTGCAGTTTCTAGACTATTAACACTTACATGCGTGACTTAGAAGATTTTAAGCAAAATTTCATGTTAATAATAACAGACACATAATGGTTTGTTACTGAAATGCAGATAGTTTCACACAAAAATTCTAACATTTTCTTCCACTAAAATAGTCTTCATTTCTCCTCTACCACCAGAAATGAGGTAACCTTCAGAATTCTGCTATTAATACATACAGGAAAAATTAATGTCTCCCTCCTTGTCTTTCCTTGGCCTATAGTTCCTGCCTAAATCACCCATTCCCTTCTTCTGCCTGTTCTGCTGTCATGCAGTATAAACAATTTTCCTGCACTGTTTGCTGGGATCCAGGAAACAAATGATAAACAGAAGTTTAAATCTATCACTCGTGTATTTGGAGATAGCATTCACAGGGTCTGGCTTGCATACTTGTCCCAAACAAAAATGGGGCTTAAGCTGTGATTAGCACCATTGCCAGAAGAAGAAATCTCCCAGCTTCAAATCAAGCACAAGACATTTTTAAATCACAGAACACAGAGAATCCACTGGGGGTCTCAGTAAATGTCATCTCACAAAACTTCAGGGCTTTTATGCACCTGGAGGTGGAAACTTTTGCAACTCCAGGAACCCCTCTAAAGGCAGGAAGTCTGTGTCATGCCAAGAGGGAAGAACTGGGTGATGCTTCTCCATGGACAGTGTACAGCACCAGGAGATCTATCAGAGAAAATTCTTATGGGGTGGAAGGACGATGGTCAAAGGAGCAAAATTAGATTCTTTCAAACACTCAAATTCTGGCTTGGAAAAGCAATTGAGAGCTGAATGCAATGACACTCCTTCATGTCACCTGTAGTTTTACCAGTGGCTAGATAAGGGTGCAGCAAATATTACCCATTTGCCATCAGGACTGGCATAGAAGAGAAATTTTCAGCTGATTTGGTTGGAGCTGAGAGTTCAGCTCTTCCCAATGCCTCTCATGCTCTTACTCACTTCCATTGGTGAAATCAAGGCTTCACATACAGAGTTATCACATGGAGCTCCAGAATCAACCTAGTCCAGTGAACGGGGACTGTGTTCTCCCTTTCCCCCTTGCACTTCTCCTCACCTGCTTTTAGGGGTATCTTTCACTGAAGTATGTAATCAAAGACACTAGCTTTGGAAGAAACTCTAGCAATGCTGGAGCATTCCTGTCCTCATTCATCTGCAATTTTGTTAAAATATACAGTTTACACAGTGTCCAGTATTGGTGCCTGTCAGACCTGAAGGTTCTGCTTGCTTATCCAGATGTCAAAAGAAAAAAAATAGAACACCTTGGGCACTTGTACTATACTCCTGCATTGCAGTGTATCTAGTTTTCTTTCACTTATGTAGGAAACATGTTTGAATTTTATGCACCCTTTCCACTTCATGACCACTACAAACAAGGAAAGATCTCTCATACTCTTCAGTAAACCTGCACCATCCTTTCAAACCCTGCAGTAAATTGCAATTAATTTTTATATTTGCATCAGAATATTTGAGAACAGGATGCTTGAAGCTTCTGAGAAATAATTGAGGCACTAAACCCACTTTTCTTCCACGTGGCCTTCAAACCAAAAGGTCTATACATATTCCTAACACTCTTTGCAGATGGTAAATTTGATACCACACTTCTGGCATGAAGGACAATTTTTGTGTCAAAAATGAAATATAGCTGAATTCTCTAAATTTTGCTGCGATTGAATGACTAAAAAGTTGTCATTTCAAGACTGATTGTGCTGATGTGGGAGTTCAGAAATGTGGCTGAGGAAATGATGAGACCTAGTCATTGAAAGAAATAATTACTATCTTACTTCTGAGAGATGTTCCTGCTTGAATTTGACCTGGCTTTTCAGAGGAATGGAGTTATCCAGATACCTGCCTGTACTAAGCTGGCAGTGTCGGAAACAAAACCAACACATCACAGCTGAATTTCTCAAGCCAACACAGGAAACTAAGCATGCAGAACAAGCATTTTTATCAATACTTAATTCTGATACAGTTGTCACTTCTCTGTACCCTATTTTCAGCAGGGAGGGAAAGCAAGCATGATTTACTAACTTGAAATTTTGGGGGGAAAGAAACTTAGTACCAAGAAGATTAAGTATATCTATATATCTCAATCTCCAGGCAAGTGAATGATACAGGAGAAGTTTGGAAGTGAGGTGGCAAGTTATCTACTGGGCATAAAAACTCAGAAAGCCTTTTCATTAGCCATCTGCTCACTGTCCTGTCTGCCAGCACAGCAGTTACTTGATGACTTACTGCAGGAGGACACATGCAAGAGCTAAATATAGCTCTGTCATAAGTGTTTGTATTTGAAACATCTATACAACTGGATACAAAACAAATGCACTGCAGCAAAACACACACAAAACACAGGAAACCCGTGACATGACACCACAACCCAACCTGCAATCTGAGGGGTGCTCTGAACACAAGAAAACAATTTTTACTGTAATCATGATCAAACAAGTTACAGAGAGAGGCTGCGGAGTTGTCATTCTTGAGAAGTTTCAAAACACGTGACTGGTCACAGTCTTGGCAACCTCCTCTAAGTGACCCTGCCTGACCAGGTGAATTGGACCAAAGGATCTCCAAATTTCTCTTTCTACCTAAAGGCTTCTGATTACTTTGTATAAGTACTAACACATAGTAGATTCATGTGTCTTGTTAAGTTTACACACATACGACTTCTACTCTCCTGTGTTAAAGCACAACAGAAGTTCATGAGACCAACAGTCTGTAAGTCCCAGGTAATGATTTGTGCAGGTTATAAGGCATATTGTGACAGTGGACTAAAATAGCTTATCCTTCTGCCTTGCTCTGCCCATTTATCTTACGAATTTTTTCTCCAGATGTTTTTACTGACTGCAAAACCTCCCGTTATTAAAGGCAGCACAATATTGTTGTTTCCTTACTGCAAATTACCCTGGGACTAGCTCAGTTGGTTAGAGTACGGTGTTAATATCACAAAGCTTGTGGGTTTAATACCTCTTCAGGCCATTCATGTATGAGTCAGACTTGATGATCCTTGTGGGTCCCTTCCAACTCAGAATATTCTGTGATTCTGTGAAGAAAAAAAAATAGAAACAGATTAAATAACTCATGTGGGAAGTGTGCACAGGTGTAGTACTCTGCAGAATAGGAGGGAGCATTCTTATGTATGCTCTGAGTCCTCTTCATGTCACTTATAACATTAAATGGTCCTATATCACAAAACACCTTGTCCTTTGCTTAAGAAGCTTATGGAGACTTCTACTGTGCTGACAAGACAAGAGTCCTGTATATTTTGTATAAGCTCACAAAGAGAACAAAGAGTCATTCTACTTAAAGGAGATATTTTGTGGCAGCTTGCTCTATTTTACTTTTTTAAAATCTTTAACATGTCATTATTCAGTGGAAAGATGGAATCTATCTTTCCATTTTCATTCCAGATAATTCTTTCCTACACTGGATGTCTAAAGGGCCTCTGCTGGTTCCTCAAGGAAGCAATTTCTCCAAGCCAGGTGGCCAGTTTCCATTTTGGTGGCTTGTCCTGCACCCTGATAGACCAGGACTTCTCTGTCTTCTCTTTCCACAAGCCTGCATTTGCAAAAAGCTAGCATTAGGATGGCTCTACTGGTCAGAATAAGGGCCTACCTGAGTCTATGCCCTATCACTACCAGTTGCCAACACCCAAAGAGATATGTGCCACTGTACTTTACAAGTATTTTCCCATTGGTATCACCCATTCTGAAATGGAAGAAAAGAAACATAACATAGCCACTCAGATAAGAGCACATCATCAATTTCCAGAGTGGCATAACTACTTTGCTATGTTCCTTTCTAATCCCCTTCAAGTGTTTTTTTGACTGTTCCTGACTATTAAACTGACAGTTTCTAGAACACTGTAAGACCAAAACCTTGTTCCAGTTTGTGACCCAGCACCCTTCAGCACCCACACTATAAATGTCCTGCTCCTTGAAGTGATGACCAATCTGGTGCTAACTTGAAGTTCACTGTTGGAGGTGGTCACAGCAGGAGCAAAAATGTCACTTAACCTAATCCCAAATCTATACCTACCCCTATAATTTGCCTACACCTCTGTGCTGGTTTAAAAGTAAACTGGCGGGAGAAAGGAACCCAACTTAAGAGATTACGAGTCAGTGTTACAATTTACTAAAAATAGTACAATAAATACAATGATACAGGAAAAAAAACCCTGGTTTTAACTCCTCAAAGACAGATGCATAACCCAGCACACTGGGACGAGACCAGAACAGTGTTTTTTAGCCCTTGTGCTGAGCACCATGTGGCCCCTCTGGGTGGAAAGTAAAACCTGTTGGTCTGGTCACAGTTCTGTTGAAGTAGTGATGGCAGTGTTGTCAAGGGTAGCAGTCACTGTCCTGTTGAAGTTCTAGTCCTCCTCTAGATCCAACAAGTCATACCAGAAGTTCCAAAACCCCAAGATTATATATACTCATGTTCAGGTGGAAATGCTCAGTACCTCCCCCAGGGTGGGGAGTTTCACAACGTGTGATTTAACTCTGTGAGTCATGGGATATTTTTGGAGTCTTTGATGGTCTAAGTCATTGCAGCTGCCTATTATGCCAGTCCAGTATGGCCCATTAGCAGAGATGACCCCTCAGGCTGAGTGTGAAGGTGCTAATGCCTCCCTGGAGGGGAGTTATCACAGATGAGTCATTGGGGTGAAGGCAAAGACACTCCTTGCAGAATTCTTTAACATCCACCCTGTAGCCTGAGGTGTCAGGTGTGCCCTGGGCAGCTGCTGCAAATGATCCATTATTAACCATCCATCAGAAATGACATCGAGGGTGTAGAATACACAGTTTTGGTTATACCCACATAGTGATAAACTGGTCCTGGCCCCTGTAAGTAAGACAGCCTCTGATAAAAACTTAAACCAAGATCCAAGAAAAGGAGGAAACGCTAAAGTGAAAGCTTGAGCCATAGTGTATCACATGAACTCTCATTCACGTGTTCTGAACAGGTCAGGGATGGTCAAGACATATGCCACAGCTCTGTAAAGGATTGACCTTTGAGTTCCCCCCGTGTTAGTGCTCCTCACTCTGAACAGAAAACTGACCACACTAGAGCAAATGTATCCCCTTTCCAGCACATTTTGTACCTCATGCACAAGTCAGTTTTCAGAGAGTTGTATACCTTCCTTGATGCAAGGATATCCTTGAGTCCTCTGTGTAAAGATGAAAAACGCGGTACCTGCATGAGTGTTAAGCATAAAGTCAACAAGCACCTTTCACTTTTAATGATGCCTAATGCTCTAGGACACTTACTACTCTCTCCATTTACTTTTCCCTTTTATCTGTATGCAGTGACAATGTTCAACTTCACAATAGATTTATTGGTGAATGCCACAGCTTCTGAAGTGTCAGTTAATGATTATTGCAAAAAGTCATTTGCATCATCATTGCACTTGGGCAGGGGCACTCTCTGCTGGATTAAGAACTGGCTGATGGCCAGGCCCAGAGAGTGGTGGTGAACGGTGCTTCATCCAGCTGGTGGCCAGTCACTAGTGGTGTCCCCCAGGGATCAGTGTTGGGCCCAGTTCTATTTAATATCTTTATTGATGATCTGGATGAAGGGATTGAGTGTACCATTAGCAAATTTGCAGATGACACCAAGCTGGGGGGAGTGTTGATCTGCTGGAAGGCAGGAGGGCTCTGCAGAGGGACTTGGAAAAGCTGGAGAGACAGTCTGATACCAACAGGATAAGGTTCAACAAGGCCAAGTGCCAGGTCCTGCACTTTGGCCACAACAACCCCCTGCAGCGCTACAGGCTGGGCACAGAGTGGCTGGAGAGCAGCCAGGCAGAAAGGGACCTGGGAGTTTGGATTGACAGGAAGCTGAACAGGAGCCAGCAGTGTGCCCAGGTGGCCAAGCAGGCCAATGGCATCCTGCCCTGGATCAGGACCAGAGAAGTGATTCTTTCCCTGTACTCAGCACTGGTGAGGCCACACCTCGAGTACTGAGTCCAGCTCTGGGCCCCTCAGTTCAGGAAGGATATTGGAATGCTGGAGCAGGTCCAGAGAAGAGCAACAAGGCTGGTGAAAGGACTGGAGCGCAAGCTTTATGAGGAGAGGCTGAGGGAGCTGGGGTTGTTTAGCCTGGAGAAGAGAAGGCTCAGGGGAGACCTCATCACTCTCTGCAACTACCTGAAAGGAGGTTGTAGCCAGGTGGGGGTTGGTCTCTTCTCCCAGGTAACCAGCAGTAGGACAAGAGGGCACGGTCTTAAGCTCTGCAAGGGGAGGTTTAGGTTGAATATTAGGAAAAAATTTTTTACAGAGAGAGTAATCAGACATTGGAATGGGCTGCCCAGGGAGGTGGTGGATTCACTACCCCTGCAGGTTTTTAAGATAAGATTGGATGTGGCACTTAGTGCCATGGTCTAGTAACCACATCAGTGTTGGATCCATGGTTGGACTTGATGATCTCAGAGGTCCTTTCCAACCCGGTTGATTCTATGATTCTGTGATCAAAACACACTCCCCAAATAAGCCACCAGGAAAAACAGTCAATTCTATGGCCCATCATTAATGACATTTCCAATTATTCCCTCAGCCATATCAGCTCATTTGGTTAGAACATGGTGCTAATAACACCAAGGTCGTGGGTTTTATCTCTGTATGGGCCATTCACTTAGGAGTTGGACTCAATGATCCTTGTGAGCCCCTTGCAATTCAGAATATTCTGTGAAATCAGAAACAGTTCTTCTGTGAAATACTTGGAATTGCTGTGTCTGTCTGCTGACATGGAACAGCCAGACATATTATTCCACTTTACTCCATTCCTTCTCAGTAGTTCTTTCCTTTTGCACTTCAGCATTTTGTCATATCAAACTTGTAGCAATAGCCCAACAATTACCTTGTTGAGATCCAAACAAACCATTAGGCACTGCAGGAGTACTTTTAGTCCTTCAGTGCTATGTATCAGTATCATCTGTCACTGGCAGGTGAGTTTTTCTTGTTCTGGAGTTTTCACCAGATTATATTATATTATATTTCACCAATTTCTCTGTAATGGCTTATGTATTCCAGAATAATCCTGCCTTCAAAGGTAAGCATGTACTTTTTCTCTCAACTAAGATTAAAGTAGGTGAAATGTCCATAGTGATCCCCCAGTGTTCAGGTAATCCAGTCCTAGCTGAATCAACCACTATGTCTTCCCCCAGGTGGTGTTTGCATAAGTTCAACTTAAAGCTCAGTCGTTTGCCTCCAGATCTGGGATCCAAATAAACCCTAGTCCTATTGGGTTCCTGCCTATAATTCTCACACTTCAATATGTCATCAGAAAGGATCATCAGGATGAAGTATATTCATGATAAAAGGGCAAAGGATGATTCACAAGGGACCCAACCAACCTGAAAGAGAAGTTAAGTTTCAAGAAAAACGAAGTATACACATATTTTCCTTGGTATTCAAGTGATGTGTACGAGGCCTTCTTTGGCCTCACCTAACAATGAAGGGCTGTGGACCTCTTTGCCTGTCCATGCATTTCTCTGCCTACTTTGGGAAAAATATGATGCTGGGACAGAGCAGGTCACTGTGAAAACAGCTGCAGACCTAATCAACTGCTGAAGGTACTCCTGAAGATCTGTTGGCTGGTTCATAGAGAGAAAAGAAGGCATTGTGCAAGGGATGCTACTCCACAACAAAGACTCCTACAAGGACAAGGCAATACTATTACAGAAGACTGAAGGCATTTCCCCTTTCCCACCTTGCTGGAAGTAACTGGTCAAGAGTGGTTTTCAGTGAACTAAGGATGTGCTCATGGAGAGGGAACTAGGATGATCCAGATTAAAATGCCCCAAACTCTCTAGAGGCAGTTCAGCTGTGGCTGTTGCAGGAACCTCTCAAAACTGGAATAGCATCAGGAGCTGAAAAATAAAACAATGTTACAAAAAGTACAGAAAGAAGTTCGCTGGTGTGTTGGCTTCCTTCTAGGAGACATTTGAAGAAATAGCTGTGATGCATTGATTTCACAAAGTAAAAAAAGGTATTCCTAGCTCATTCAGCTGTGTCAAGGGGTCAAGTTCTGGATTATAGAAAGAAAATTGAAAAGTGAGTAAAAAAATAGCCATAATCATGTGCAGGCAAAAGCATTTTAAGAAACTTTTCTCTCCTGGTTAGAATCTTGCAAAATACATTTAAAAGCAGTAAGATATGTTCTTTCTTGGAATAATTGGGCCAGAAAGTCTACATAACAAGCAAGAAAATTGCTACATCCCCTGAGCCCCAAGGTTAGGGGTTCTGTACATCATCAGCTATGATTTAAAATAGTGGCTGGCAGCCTAGGCATAACAAGCTCAGTAAACAGTAGCCATAAGGAACAGGTAGAAATCTATTGTAGACAGCCAAAGACCTCTGTAGCAAGAGGTGGGATCTGTGAGACCTTGAATTTTGAGATGTCCCTTTGGAGAGGAGACCTACTGTTTCAGGCAGAACAGAGTCTTTTCCCTTTTTAGTCTAATACATTTCCTAATTAAAGCAAACCAAGAAAGTTTCATAGCACTGTAATTCTAGGTTATGTAAATGAATATACCAGCTATATTACTACAAATACATTACTGTGAATTAAAGCTGAGACTCATAATTTAATCTAGCAGCTCTAGTGTATACTGTCTTTCACTTTGGAATGAGATCAATTTAAAGCTGGCTGTCTATTGAAAAATATTCTCTCACTCAGAAACTTATATTCCTAAAAAGGGTGTTCTGTTTGTTCTTTCCACCACTGCTGTATTTTTCTATTAATATTTATTGGTAGTTGCCTACCAGTGAATCATTCAATTAATTCTCCTTGATATGTCCTCAGGAAGGGAATTTAGGTGAACTCAAGCCTAAATAATCCTTGTTGCATCAGGTGCTAATGTCTTTGCAACATTGAAATTCTTTAATATATTGTCAAGAGTGCACATCATACTATACAAGGTCAGTTATGGGCTCAGCTGAAGAAGCCTCTATTTTGGAAAGCCAAAACTAATACAGAGTAAAAGCACAGCTCATTATGTGCATGTACTGTAAAACATAAACTACTCATAATAAAAATGTGTTGCTATTTCACATTGCATGCAGACAAGTAGGCATGCCAGGGACGATGTGTACATAATTTTAATGTGAGAGAAAGAAGACACACAGGATAAGAAAAAGATATGATTCATCATCCCAATAGCCTATAAGTCAGGAAAAATGCATAGTTCTAGGTTAATATGCCTTGCCATATTAACATAGAACCCCATTCATGGAAGTTGAGAATAGTACCCAGAGTGGGACAGACTCAGTTTGCACACATCTAGGCTGCCTTTCAGACTGAATATACAAGATATACCCTCTGGTTCATAACCTTCATGCTGATTTCCCTGTTCATTCCAGTGTCTGGCAAATAATTTGTACCCATTGGCAATACACGTAAGAACTGCTTCTCCAGTCACCACTGCACAGAGCCAACAGCTAAGCGTTTCCGAAGTTTAAGAAGTTTAATATGGCCCAGCACTTAAGTCATCCAGACAACTGGGACAGTCTAAGGAGAGAAAAAACTTCGGGAAACAACTTTGGTTGTTTAACTCTGTGCACCTCTGTAAATAGCCTTAAAGCTAGGTTTATAAAAAACCATACAGTCTCTAAATTGAGGCATGACTGGAAACAGAACACAGACATTTCCAGTTTTCATTCTTTGTTAGGTTCTTGGGATTGCCACGAGTAATCAGACGTGTAGGCTGAAAAATGAGATGTGCACGAAATCCTTAGTTCTTAATTAGCAGAAAAATACTAAATTAGTAGGAAAATGCTCTTCACCTAGAGGTGTATTTTTGGCTTTTATTTATTGTCCCTTTTCATATACCTTAATTACTACTCCTGGAGCCAAGAACTTCTCTTAATGCTTGTTGTATTGAAATGCTTGAAATCAGATTAGCAGGAACTCCATGAAAAAAAAAGAAGAAAATTAATTCTCCCTCCCAAACCTAACAACCCATTAAAACATGGACCTTATTTATAATTGGTTTTGCCCTTATAGTAGGGCTTTAGCTTGGGTCTGGAATCATGCAATGAAACCAGTCTCAGTTTAACTCAGAAGGTGTTCTGTAGTGGCACAGGAGGATGGCTCCAGATGACCCCTAACACATTTGTTAGAGATGCTATTTTTTCCTATAGGGAGGAAGAGTGAAGGCATTCAATCAGACTTCACATTAGTCTGCTTAAAAAGCTTCAGGCTGAAAATGAATCACAAGAAATTTAATCATGGCTTATAAAATAGAAATGCTTTTCTCTTCAAATAAAGTTTTTTATAATTCTAATATATAACTTGTCTTTCCTCTTCTGCTTTATCTGTGTCTCTAGCCAGTTTTTCTTTCAGAAAAAGAGCGGGAAATCAACATAGTTTAGGGGGAAATGAAGAGTATACAAACTCAATATACAGAATACATTTACAAGAATAACTTTTATAAGAAAGTTAAAAAAAAGTCATCACGTAAGCCTTCATCTGAAAGAAATGTAAACAAGCATTAAGTACTTTTGCCTCTGTTAACCCAAAAATAAACATTTGCAAACAGGAAGTTTTGGCTGCCCTATTTTGCCATTCCGCTGCAGTTTCAGAATTTTAAAATCTGAAGCATAAAATGTTAATAAATTAAAAAAAGGGACTTTAATCTATTTCACACATAAAAGGCAATGAAGTCCATATTATCACAGTCTGTTCTAATCACATAGCCATAATACCAGCATAGGATTTTTCATGTACAAGATAAAAGTAAAAGCTGCTCTTAGAGGGAAAACCAGCATGGTTCAAGTCTATTAAGTGACTTAACTAGTGCACCTAATTACACAAGAACTCCATCATGTGTGATGAATAGTACACAGATAAAAGAATGCTGATATCATGCAGAATTTTCATCAGACAAGAACCCTTGGGACACAGACAAAGGCAGAAAACTATCAAGCTGATACAACTAGCATGCTGATTACAATAAAATTAAATTCTACCTGAAGTCGCAGAAGAGAAAAAGAACAGAAAATAGTTGTGCACATTATTATTATGTCTATAACACACAATGCCAAAGAAATCCTCTAATGCTTTGACTCTGAATGATAGGATAAACAGAGCTAAAGAAGGTAAGTCTGCCCTTCTTATCTGCACGTTTAAGTTTAGGGAAATGATGAAATTGGTTACTGTTTTGAAACAATCGGCCATAAAAAGGGGCAACTTCACCCTCCCCAACACTTGTAGCCAAGGATGTCCTATTTATGATAGCAAGAGCAGTTGTAGATTGTTGGGTCGGTTGTAAAACTGAATCCTCAAAAAAGACTTCTTAAATGTTTGCCTTTGGGCAAATCCAGTAACTTAACAAACTGTGTCTAAATCACTTGGGTAGCATCAAAATTAGTGCAGCTAAAAATACCCAAAATACCCAACAAATGTGTCTGAATTGGACTGATAGCTGCAAAAAATGCTGCTTTGTTGTAAAATGTATGAGAAATGCAGTTTTAAAATAGATGACACTGCATAATCATCTAAAAGCTTGTAGAATTTCACACAATTGTGAGAGCACTGATCACCTCCCTAAATCATTCAAGAAATATTGAAGCTGATTCAAGGGAGAAAGAGTGTTCTCACACATGCTACTAGTATTGGAACCAGGGCATGAAGGTAGTGTAAGATATTAATGAGTTCAGTATTGTGATACAGAGTAGAAGCTCTCACTTTGAAGGCTACATACATACTCCTTTCTTTCAGTGCTCACCACAATTGACCATCTCTTCACTTGCTTTCCAGTTACCTGGCTCAACCATCACAGCACCAGTTTAATCAAACCCAGTAACAGCATGGCACTATCAGTGAGCAAAAGTGCCTCCTGGATTCCAAACTACATCTAGTTGTTATGTTTGTCAACACTCAGTAATTGGACTGTGGGTCTGTGGCTGAAGTGATAATCCCTCTGATATCTGTTTCCTTGGAATTACCAGGAGGAAATCATACACTGCAAGGTGCTGTGACAGTCTTTGCTGCTGGAATTAGCCTAGAGTGTCTTGCCTGCACTGAATTTAGGTTTTGGCCATGGAGGCAACTAGTGTGCCACCATGTATGCTCCACTAGGGCTGCTAAAACAGGCAGAAATAAACATAATGTAATGTCAATTCCTGCAGCACATGCCGTATTCAAGTGGAAGTAACAAACTATTTTTGCTTCTGTCACCTCCTTTGTCCAGCAAACTCCACAGCTTTTGGCAGACGGGAGACAAACAGAACATTGAAATCTGAAATGCTGATGGATGCTTAAAGGAAGTGACAGGGATTATTCACCTGCTCCTCATCCCTTCCCCCATCAGTCCTACAAGCCACACCTGTTACCGCCCTGTTAACCAGTGCATAGGAAAGAGCTGGTTCCATGGTCCTTTCTCCTCCTGGTCACGTTGCACCCTGGTAGATATCTGAGCCTGTCTCAGGTCTCACTTCAGTTGCTTCAGGACCCCAGAATTATTCAGGCTGTGAGATGTCCTCAGTACCCCTGAGGCATCTTTCTCTCCTCAGCCCAGACAAAAAAACCTAGCTACCTAGAACTGTAAAAAGTGGAATTTAAATGTTTTATTAGAAGCAATAAAAAGTGATGGTATTTATCTGACAGAGAAGCAACCAGGGAAGCAAATACAGCCGAGTTATGACAGACTATATTAGCTTAAAATTAAAAGAGTATAAGCATCAAATTCCAGTCATTATATGAGAGAAAGTTAATCAGATCATAAAAGTTTGTCTAGACATTGTCAGATGTCAGACTATGGAGATACAAATCTATTTTTTAGTACTACCACAGAAGATATTAATATTGAATGAAATTTCTGTATTAAACTACAAAAACCATGTTAAAAGCTAAAATCTCATTTTTGCATTAAAACCTACTTCCCATCTCTATGGGATTCTATGTTAAAGACTCTAGAAAGGTTTTAAAATATCCCTTATGCATGAAAAATGAGGTCATTACAGCTCCATACTGAATATGCACAGGCATCATCTGCACTGCATAACACTGGCATGCTTCAGGATGCCACCATTTAAAAGAGCATATGGACCATTCCCTTTACTTCTTTCCCTACATCTTTATGCCAAAATCTTTCTTTCCATTCCTCATTACAGCAGATTAAGGTTGTTGTTACCTGTAAAAATAAAGATTGAAATAAGACATCAACAGTCATATTGTTAATATTGATCATTATATTTGTCAATACTGATCATAATCTGCTGTGGAAAAATGGAAACAATGTTACAATTAAGGCATTACAGTGTGTGATTTCCTTCTGGTGTTGGTATTCAACTTGTTTTGGATTTCAAATGCATTTCAACTACCTACTGATAATATTATATCCTTATTCAAAGTATTTTCATATATTCAATGGTAGACACTCTTTTTCCATTTCTAGGAGCAGGTTCTGCTGAAGTCTGGAGTGTTTAATCTCGTTTTATTACTGTTAGCTCCTAAGTCATTAAGCGTCTAAGCAAGATTTATGTTGAAAGAGCTTCATTTACTACACCAGAGTTGACCCATTCTTCTGTATTTCAAACAAGAGATGCAAGTGTCAACGAACCATCTACATCCATTTCACATTCCTTTGAATGAAGGACAGGAAATCTTATTTATCATAGTTGGTTTAAGGTTTGCAAGGAAAAACTTTGGATATTGAAAAGTCAATAAAGCAAAATAAGCCTTTTTAAGGTGTGATCCATCATACTGAAGATTTAGAAATTAACTGTATTGATCCTTCTTTCATGCAGCCTTCTATGCTTGAAAGGGTTTTAGCTTGAACTTTCCCCTAGAGTTATGAGTGAAAACGTGCATTGAGGACCTATCTTTTTCTTAAAGCATTCATTTTGCTTTGGATTTGGGAGGGCTGCAAACTTTTTTTTTTTGCTCTTGCTTGCATATGCTTACTAGAAATTCACTAGTATGTCCAGACTTTGGGAAAACAGGATGAAAGAGAGGAGGGCCAAGGGAAGAGCTCAGAGAAGAAGCAGCACTCTTGAGATATCATACATGTGTGGACAAAACACATAGATGCACATTATACATCTGTCTCCCTTCTCATCACAAAACTCAGCATTGCCACAATAAAAAGCAACCTCTGGCCAGGCATTCCTGCACTTTCTGAACCTTACCCTCCTCTCTACTTCTTCCATGCCTGTAACAGATCCACGAGTTTCCCATGACAGTGCTCACCAAACAGTCCCATCTAATCCCTGCGGTCTCTCTCAGATGGGATCCTGAGCATCCGGCAGGTGCATACATGACATCACCAAATGTCTAGTGCACACAACTGGTACTTTATTGCACTATAAGGATCTTATTTAGAAGCAACTAATTTCAAAACGCTAGTGATTACAGAAAGACACCCATGCAAGTGCAAAGTGTATTATTGCAACAGAGCAATGCAAAATGGCTTCCAGCCAGCCAGGTAAACGTGGAGACAAGGAGAAGCCAAAGAAGGACCAGATGAGCAGCCAGGGCACACAATCTCCTGAGCAGGGCAGTGCCAAGGGGCAGTGTGGGGCTGGGGGAGGATATGACAGGGAGAGGAAGAGCAGAAATAGTGACTCTTAGGTAGACAGTAATAAATCCAGTGAGAAATTGCCAAACTCTTATATGGGAACTACCTTTAACAGGCTTCTGGGACCTCTCTGGCAACTCTCTGTACTGAGCTGTTTGATAGCATCTGCTGCGGACTAATCCTATGTAAAAATCTGTGAGAAGAAAAATAGATTTCTTCTTTTTTTTCCAATCCGTTAGACTTTACATTCAATTATCCACTCTTCTTGTGGTCAATGGCTACATTTCATAAGCAAAATTTGTATAATCTAGACCTGTAATTCCAAGGTTTTCAAATAAAGGAGCTATAATCATAACTTTTGACATAGAAATGCTGACTGCAAAAGGCCTCTAGATTGTGAGGGTTACACTAAGCAGTCTTATCTGTATAATTTAACCATTCACAGCTAAGTGATGGACCATACACAACAGGGATGAGTCTTTTTCATTCCTTTGCAATAACCAATGATTGACCCAACCATTTTTGTTTAAAAACATATTACAGTTGAACTGAAGTATAAATGTAAGACTAAGAAAGCTTTACGTGTTTTGCTACTTTCCTTTACTGTTTGTGAAGTACAGAAATTATTTAATTGCCCATAGAGCCAACATAAAATATTTCTCTACAGTTCTTATCCTACTACTGCAGTCATTAGAGTATTCTCTAGGTCAAGATGAAATTGTTGCCATGGTTTTTGCAACTTAAATTTTCAAGTTTCTTTAAAACAGTGGCTATTCTTTTGGTAACAGAAATGGGTTCATTTACTACAGCAGCTTGAGAAAAGTTCCTAAAATGCAGTTGTCCATATAGAAGTTTTGGACCAACTGTGAATTATTCCTTGTACATATGATGGCATCAGTTCTGCTCACATCCAAAACATCCCCCTGAAGAAACCTGTAATAAGAATGACCATCCTTAACACAACTCCTTGGGCCAACCACTGTTCACTTCATCCACTGGTCACCTCACTCCCAACAGCCCCTGCCCCTACAATCTCCATCACCTGAGTGTGCCAACCCTGATGAAAGGTACTTGTGTTGGAGAATTGGCTAGAGCCTCCTACAGAGACCCTCTGCCAGGTGGACCTGCAGGACAGACTACCTAGTATAGCAAAATGAAAGTGCAGCACAGCTCATTGTCCACAAACAGAGTCTATAGCCACCTGCAGTTTTACAGAGAGAAATGTTAGGCCAGGAAAATACTGGAGGAGCCTGCCAGCTGACATGGACATCCAAAATGCTACTAAATATGCACTTCACAGTACTGTCAAGTGAAGGCTCTTAGGGAAAAACAGAAAGCAAACAGCACAAAGGGCCATGTTGAACCATTTGCTTTACTCCAAAAACCAGAGATAGTTCCCAAAGCATCATTAAACATAGTATTTTCCATCACCAAAAATCAATTAATCCAGCATAAAATTGTGAAGGTACTAAATATAAATATTGAGGAAAGGAGAGCCAAGTCATTTAACATGTGATGTTTCAGTTCACACAGAATTAAAATTTAAATTGTTTTGAAATTTGTATATTGAATCTTATGCTGTGCCTTAGTAGAATCCTCCAGTAAAGTAATTTCGACAGAGAGGAAACCCAGCACTACTGGGATTTTGGCTTTACTGTACATAATTGCAGGAAGCTTGACAATTTGGTGCAAAGCTAATTTATAAACATATTTTGAGTGCTTATATTGTGATTGAAATACATTGTCAACATGCTTTGCAAGCTAATTGAGAAACCCTACATTACCAGACTAATTGTTGCAAGAAGCAAGTTAAACAAAGTAGGGGAATATATTGGTGTATTCTTGGCCTACAATCAAGGTGTAGGAATACCTCCTTTGCTCCTTTAAATGGCATGGATGTTTCACAAGTACAGCCAAAATTGTAAAATACTTTGAAGGAATTGTGATCCTCTATTTTTAAACCATTAACTTTCAAATCACATTGCTTTAACTGTACTCTTTCCTGTATTATTTTGAGAAGATGCAATTCATCTGTAAAAGCAAAGTTTGAACAAGCCTTTTAAGAAGATATTTGAAGGCAATCACAATTAACTTTTGTATAGTGGCCAAAACATAGCCTATACGTCTTGACCAGAAACTGACTTTAGTTGCAGTAAACCCTATTTTAGGCAGAAGGCCATTAACATTATTAAATCAGTAGGCTATTAGGAGAAACAGCAGCAGGACATTATTCATTAGTTAGTCCCAAAATGAAAACACAACAATGATGTCTCTATTCCCTGGTCTCCCATATTGTTTAACGGTTTGCCATCGAGATCCAGGAATTGACTTTCAAGTAGGAGCAGTTTCCCTGCACAGCTTTGAGACAAACAATGGCATTTGCCCTAACAACATGCTTAAGAGGTCTTTGGAAAATCTACCTCAAACTCTCTCCTTGATTCGCCAGCTCTACTTCTTTTAGCTTGGGAGGATGACTGCTCAAGAAATGCCATCTTAAACCAGACAACTCACCTTGCTCAGGAGTCCAGGTCTGCAGACAGGTCTCAGCAGAAGTTAAGTGAAATGCTTACTAGCCCGAGGAGCAGGGTCCTGCTCAGGTCCAAAGCTCCCTAGCTCCCCATGACAGTCAGACTGCTGTTCTCTTACCTCATGTCTCTATGCCAGTCATCTGCTAGTAGCTAAGAGTGCTTTATCCACTTGCCCATGATCTAGAGATCTCAGACCAGACCTTGGACAGTTTATACTATAAAAACTTTCTGGGTTGTAGGTAATATCCAAATCGCTGTCTAGAAGCCAGACAGAGCATCTTTGACATGCCACAGGGCAAGTACTGGACACCTCTAACATCTCTAAACAGCCAACTACATCTTATATGGAAATTCCACCTAAATTTGGGTGGTGCATGCATGAATATTTCCACACTACTGAATAAAATAGCATCAGGCTGTGCTTCGCAGAACAAATCCCCAGTTGCCACCCCACCCAGGACACATCAGATGTATCAGCAGCAGCAGCCAGAAACACCCTCATGGCTGTGGAGAGGAGCAAGGTGGCTCCAAGCGGACAGCATCGTGTGCAGGGAAGAAAGGAAGTGCTGGTGTCTGTATGCCAAAAGTGGCTGACATTGCTCCAGCCAGTCACTTCCTACCATTGTGAAGCAGAATTCACCAAGCGTTGGATTGTTCACCCACTAATAGGGAACGTGAGCTGGGTTTAGACCGTCGTGAGACAGGTTAGTTTTACCCTACTGATGATGTGTTGTTGCAATAGAAAGCAGTAGCATATATCCACAGTCACAAAGCCATATGGGTTACTGAAATCAAGGACCCATCACCACCTCGATGTAGACAGACACTTTCAGTCCAGCCCAGCCCACAGAGGGGCCTCACTAGCATCACTAGTTCATGGTCCCCGCTGTCACTGCAGCTGGATGGATCAGGGCAACCAGGGACAGCTTGCCTGCAGCAACCCCACACATGGCCTCAAATGACACCTTTTCCCTCAGCCCCTCTCTACTTCCCTGCCACTTCATCAGATGGTTTTATTCTCTCTGCCCCTGGCAGCAGCCCCCACCCATCCTCCTGCCCTTCTGCCCCTGACTTCTCTCTGTTCCATGCCTCTCCCCCAGGCATGGTTAAGGAGCCCCCAGATTGTTTTGGAAGTGAGCCCATTGCTCCCTCTCTTTGCCTGAGCAGTATTTGTTTGTTCCTCAGGAAAGCACGTATGTACCAATGACTAATGTGCATCTGGCAGCCACTGGATTAAGGAGGCTGGGAAGGGCCAGCAGCTTTGGAAATGTTGCTATGGGCAGGCAGCAAGGCACAGTGATGGGGAGACTTCTGTGAGGCAGAGGTAAATGGTGGGAAAGTGAGGCTGGAGCTGTGGTGACAGGGGAAATCTGTACCACCCAAGTAGTGATGGCACAAGGCTGGCTGCTCGCATGGAGAAGCTTGGCCAGCCAGGAGCAGTGAGTGGCATGGCAAGCATGAGGATCTGCAGGGCAGCCACCTGACTGGGGGATGACACACATGGGAGCATGACCTGGCCCACTGCTCTGGGCAGCTCAGGGCTTCACAGGCTTCTCCTTGAAAGAAAAGTGGGAGATATCAGGAATTCAAGGGCAGTCAGGGATGTTCCTTAGCCAGGGAATAGCAAATGGCTGCAAGGGCACTAGGATGAGAATGATGCCCTTTAAAGACTTCAGTAAAGACTAAAGTAACTTCATTACTGCTACTAACAAAGTATCAACTCTCCTCTTCGCAGTCATAGCAAGTGCTGCAGCCTTTCATACCAACATACCTCACACACACTCTCAAAACATGAGCAGCTCACTGCATGCCGTGCTGTGAAAGTATTGCTCTGAGGAGTGCCAAGCAGCAGTCCTGTTGCTTGTGTGCCTTGCAGACTAACCAGATGGAGGGTCAGAGGAAAGGCAGTGGTGTGAGGGCAGTCCCTTAAGCAAAAAAATTTCCTAAGGTACTCTGTAGTACAACTGATACCATTTTCTTCCAAGTTGTGCAATAGCTCTAGTATCTTTCCTACACAGTGAGAATATCTGATCCTATGACGCTGCTCATCTTCAAACTGCTTTTAGTCACTTGGGATGTATTCTAGAGAGCACAGAGCTGCCAGTGTCTCTTTGACAAGGCAATACCATAAAGATTAAAGCAGATGTAGGATTCTAGAGGATTTCCTCCTATATAGTGTCTATAATACAGAAATAAAAGCTGACTAATACATCTGAGCTTCTTATATGTCTCCTGTTGATAAGAGCCTCTATTAAATGGGGAAATGGCAAAAATAAAATTCCCCTTGTTAATTAAGTCTACTTAAATTTTCCACTATTAACTTACTGTTTCTTGGAGTATCCTCAGAAGAGAAGTATGGGAGAGATTTTGGTGGTTAAATTACCTTCAGAAGGGTTGATTTGGTAGTCAGCTTCTCTTTGAGGACTAGTCATAAATCTGTTTGATGTTTGTTAATGTTTAAATTGCTAATAAACATTAAAAAAACCCCAAAACACAGAGACCCGACACTGAAAGAGGCATGCTTTGTGAATTTTAGTACACATAGTATACACACGCCTCATTTATTAGTCAAACAAACATGAGTGGCATTTGGTCTAGGAAAGCAGTATACCCCAGAGGTTATTCAGTCTTGCCTACAGACATCTGACCTGAAACAAAAACCTCCAATAGGCAAAACCAACCATAAAGTCCCAGCACCATTTGTAAACGCAGACCTCGCTCCCAGGGTGGCTGCAGCTCCTCTGAGGCATCCATCACAGCAAAGTCTTCTGTGGGATCAAGGTGATGAGGCTGCAGAGGGTATGGCTGACCTCTTCTCCACTGGCACAGGCCCTGGAAGGGGCACTGCTACTGTAGGATAGCAGGAACACTTCCCAGCAGAGCACTTCAGAGCCTTTACATCCATGAGTACTAGCTCCTCTGTTGTTCATCCTGGTGTGTAGTGCTATCTTGGGCCAAAACTGACATATTGAAATGCATTCATGGGTGTTTTGACAAGCAAAATTTTCCCATGTGATACTGGGGAACAAGCCAGACCACCAGTCACAGAATGAGTTTTGTAAGAACAAAACATAAAATGACACCTATTTGCCTAATCTCAGGGAAAATCTCTGCTCATACCCCAAAACTACCAATGAATTTAAACAAAAATCTTGCAGCTAAGACATATGAACTGGCATTTTCAAGACTCGAGTGTATTTTGCTCCTGTGTCCTTGTTCTTGCAATTTCTGAGAAAGAAACTGTTGCTTCTCCCAAAGAAGAGCAGAAAAAAATCCTAACTTCTAAGCAGCAAGACAGTTCTTTACCAGCTGAATTACTTTCCAGTTTCTATTTCCATCCGCACAAGCACTAGGCATTCCCAGCTGATCTTGGCTGTTACTTTCTCTACAAACACATTCCAATTTGCTTTCTGTCTCTCTGTGTCTAGCAAAATGTAAATGAAAATTCTCTCCTGAATGCCCCTGCTTTCTCCAGCTCTAACTGAAGCTTTCTATATGGCTTGTTTCAATATCACATTGTCTCAGTAATAATAAAGTCTGGGATTTTGCTAAGTTTCACAGGGCACTTCAGAAACTCCAAAGTCAGCTCAAAAAGATTGAGTTTTGTGTGAACCAAGATATCTGAAGGAAAGAGCACAGAATGGTGTGCATTTCTCTCCCAGTTGAGACACGCATATGACTCAAGTAGATGGACACATAATGATTACATTTTACTATTTTTTATTGCTCCCTATAATTCATTCCTTTGTTTCCCCATTACATAAATAGACATGCCCTTTTAGAAAGACCTATCTTTGTCTTGTGCTTCTGGGTTAATAATTCAGGTGATTTGAGGTATGTCTCTAAGCAAGGGTTTTGAAAAGTGAATCTATTATGAATATCCAGACAGGTTCCCTCAAGTTAACCCAGGCTGGCACTGCAAGAAAAATAGTAAGGAAGGGTGAAAACAGTAAGGAAGAGTGAAGCATTCCTTTCCACTCAATAAATGGGGACTAAATAGTAGTATCAGTATTTACAATTGACCAAAAAACTGCCTTACATACTATCTCTTATCTTTTAAAGGCATAAAGGATATTTTATTTAAGGATTTGAGTATCAGCATATTCACAGGTGCCAGTATTCAGCACCCTATAATTCTCCTTGCTGACTAACAGTAGAGGCGTCTACCCAGAGAGCAGAAAAAACGGTGCAGTGAGTCAGCCAACATTTTATTTCTATAAATTAAAGGAACCCTGACAAAAAGAAGGATGATTTTAAAACGAAAACAGTAATAAATAATAACAAAGATAAATAGAGCAGTATCTTATTATAATAAAACAATTTTCAGACCAGTAATGGAAAATACCCGAAGATGACACAGCAACAACTCTTACATTGATTCTGGGGCCTGTCAGTAAGAGAGGGGTAAAATTTTCATGGTTTTGTTGTTTGCCCTTTCTTGTAAAAGGTGAGCAGTTAGATACTGATAGCAGGTATTTTTGTATCAAAGGTAACCCTGAAAGTATAATTAACAATAACCTCTATATGCACCCACACACAAGGCCAACTCTTAACATCTTTGGATGGCCATAGTAAATGTTGGAAACAGGAAGGGAAAAGGAAGAGAATTTGAATGAAGCCATAAAGGTGGACTTCAATAGCCATCAGATTTTGAACATAAGGGCTGTGTTTGCTAGCTACATGACTCACATATCAGGATCAATATTTCCTGTTTCTCCAGCATCTTAGAAAATAAATCAACCATAACCTTGAGAGAGTGAGAGGATTTAATTAATCGTTGCTATATCTAGCATTATTTAGCTGGGAATTAACCTACACATAGTAACTTCTTAGTCTACTTAAGGTATTTACAGATGTCTAAAAGTGGCCAGGAGAAAACAGTAAAGACTCAAAAGATAAGAAGAAATAAGGCAATACTGTAAAGTATTATTACTAAAGATTTCATCTTGGTGAATGAAAGAGGTTCCTTCAGTTTTGCAACTCAGCATCAAAATATATAAATTCCTAAATTTCATGAGAAAATACTGGAAATAGAGTAAAATGGAATCTCCCATGAAATTCTGACAGTATAAAGGAAGTAGATAAGAGGGAAAGGGAAAGGGAAAGAGAAAGGGAAACGGAAGGGGAACCCAGATAGACAAACAAAAACAAACAAAAAAAAGAAATTCTTATAGGATGGTGAGCCCATAAGGATGAGGAAGAGCTGGTAACTAGCACAGATGGTAGAAAAAGCCTTTATAAAATTTTGTAAAAGCCTTGGTATTGCAGAGTAATACTCAAGCTAATAATGGAATAGCAAAGAAAATAACTACCTCAAAGACCTAACTTTATTTTTAAAAACAGAGTATAGATAAATCTTGAATTATTTGTATTGCAGAAGAGAAAAGCGAGGCCTTTATAGCATTTTTAATGTCTGCATTCATTTATTTATTTAATAAATCAAACAGCAAGGAGTAGCTTAAGTCCTCTTTAATAGCAGCTTGAATGATTCAAATGCCTAAAGAGAGGGGAAACTGGACCAGCTGCTTTCCATAGAAGCCAATTTTATTGATAAATGTTGACACAGATTCTTGCCAATATGTTGGGCAAATAAAGAGAAGTGAGTATATCAGGGTTATGTACAGCTAGATAAACCAGGATTTGTAGTTTGCTGACTTTCTGTGGAGTACAGTAAGAAGACCTTTGAGCAATATATAATTTTCAAGAAAAAAAAAAAGCACTTTTGGGTTATTTTAGGCTCTGTCTACATGTCTACGTAGCCTTTTCTTATGCACTGAGAAGAGGATGATAAGCTGTTGTTGTTTTGTTTGACTGCAGACATTCAAAAGCATATGGGTACGTATATATGCATGGTAAACACAAATTCATTCTTGCCTAAAGCAGAAAAAAATCTTTTCAACAAGCAGAATGGGCAGGGAAGTATGTGGACAACAGAAAATAATTGTGCTGAGGATTTTAATTTCAGCCTTACTTAAGCATTGCAGAATCTATCTTTTGAAGAGCAAAATTATTCTAAATAGATTTTAGTCAATAAAATGTACCTGGCCGATGCTCTCTGTCCCCCTTTGGGGTATGTGTCTGAACCACGAAAACTCTTACCTTAGTAATATGTTAGATCTTACCACATGAGGAATAAAGGTTGGATCAGACCAAGATCACAGTTTTAGGCAAATAGTTGCTAATTTCCGTACAACATCCCTGTTCTTGAATAACAATACCCAATAACCAATAACATCTGTGTTCAATTCAGTTCCTATTTACTGCAGATCTCATAGTCAATTCACACTGTCCACAGTGGTAAGTCACTCAAGTCTGCCTGTAAACCAGGCAGCACCCAAAACTGAAACTTGGTGTTTGAGTATAAATCACGTCATATTTCATTCCTGCCACCCAAGATCGTCCTCCAGCAACATTCCAGGAAGTCCTCTGAATTCCTTACTATTAGCCAGCATACAGTTAGCATTACAGGATTTTTCAGGAGGGAAACAAGAATTGTAACCAGTAACCAGTTCAATTTTGAAATCTACATGACTTACCGATCAAGATGTTAACACCACAGAACACCAATAAACTGGGGTTTTTTACGTCATGTTGTGTAGTAATCCAAAGAATGTGAAGCCCTTCTCTGTGTCCAGATAATTAATGTGGCTGATATTTTGAGATTGAATAATACAATGTTTTGGAAAAAGTTATTCCAACAACAAATAAGGATGTTCTTTCTTAAGTTTCCTGTGCATGAGAAAGAGGCACAGTCACTATTCATCTGCTTTACTGTTCCTGAATTATACTCTATGCCCCTAGCAGCTAAGCAACAAAAGTACAATCTATTGACCTACTGAATTGTTAATGAAAACTAAGAATTTATTATGCTCATTAATATCTTCTTCTGAAAAGTGATGGTTATAAGTGCATGAGTTGATTTAATGATCTGATCTTCCTGTGAATATTCCAGCCATTACAATTTTAGTCAGAGCTAGCAAGTACTTTTGGCAAATTCAGTGTATCCACAAACTGCTTATTAAATTCTGTTAAAATAACATTTGACATTATCAAAATGTGTTGCTTTCCTTTAAGCAGTTGTGCAGGCCAGGTTCTTTGAGAGCAGAGCTCTGCTACTGCATCTATCATTCAAATATCTCTACATGAGCCTGGAGACTCTCTGCTCTGTATGCAGTGCACAGAAGTTCCCATCAAGCCAAAGGGTAGGGCATGTTTACTCAGTTAGAACAGAGAAAGACGATCTGGAACTATAGGATCACCACACTGAGATGCCAGAGCTGTGTCCATGTTTAGTGCTTGGTTGTGGAAGCAGCACCTTGGGATACAGCCAAGAAGCATGACTTAAACACAACACTGCAGGAGCACGGACTCACCAGCTCAGACCCCCTTTCACATTGTGCATGCACTGTGTGGTGCTGGTGATTCACCAAAGGCCATGCTGGAAATAGGGCATGGAGAACAAAGATGAAGCAGATAAGTGCTGGAAAAACTTAACCCTGTGTTTCCTGTTTCAAAGGAGAATCCCAGATTTAAGGTGTCATAACCTTTTTATAAAGAAAGTTGGCAGCTAGTGCAGGACCTTATAAAGAAGGCAGTATTGTTTTTCTGGGGCTAGGCTGTCCAAAACTGCTCTGTGGAGCTTGAATTCAGTGGGAGAACTCAGAAAATGCAGCACTAAGATTGGACCAATGCTGAGCATTTACAGTAACTTCACTAAGTTTTTAAAGTAACACTTTATAACTATGAATTCATTCACAGTCAAGGGTATTTAGAAAAATTAAGGTCTTTGCATGATGAGGCCTTTTCTGAAGCTGTCACAGACTGACCCAAGTCTTCTGGACTGAAGTTTGACTCCCACTTGCACAAAGATGCTCTGGCTGCTGCACTATTTCGCCGAAAGTTTCTATATGTTTCAATCATACTTTCAAGTTGAAGTTTAATGTCAACTTGAAATGAAAACACCAATTTGACAAACAACTGATTAGGTCACTGTAATAAGTGGTGACGCCAGTTAAGATTTCTCCCGGGTACTTTTCAAAAATTCTGGAGTCTGCTGTCTGTTACACACATAAACACAGAAATTTCACAACTGTGTCTGGAGAATATTTAGTTCTTTTATGAGATTCTGGTCTTCCATTTAGTTTATCCAGCTCTATCTATCCTTTTTTAATTGCTGTATTCTGATGCATCGCATAGGCCTGAGAAGATGGGACTAGCAAAGGCAGCATCATCTTTAGCAATAGAATAGCAGATAAAAGTTTCTGTAATTTTACCTTTTTCCAGTGAGCAAATGATCCTTTGCTTTTCAGTGAAGATTTCTTCTGTCTTTCATTTTAGAAATGTTACCTTACTTCATTTTTAATCATATTCAGACTGCATAAAAGACAGCCCTGAAGCTTCAGTTAAAATAGTTGTGCTCATCAAAGCATTTTCTTTGATCATGACCAGTGGCAATAATGAAATTATAGAAAATTCTTTATAAATTGGCACTGCTTGGAAAATCATAATTCCTACATTACTAATGCAGAGCAACAGATCCCGTTTCCCTCACCTGCCCAACAATGTTAATCCTAAGGTAGAAGCATTTTTTTTTTTACAATTCTTTTCTGTTACATTAAGAGTAGGTAATAAAAAAATAAATGGCACTTTCATGATCTTGCTTCATATTCCAAGACAGAAACCTAGAAAATTCCTCAGCCTATGCTATATACAAATAAATAATATGCACAAGTTATATGAGAAACACCAGAAACAAGCCAGAGCTGCTTTATCTCAGAACATTTTTATTAACATAACGTACAAACATTGCTGTTTCCCATCATGATCTCACATCATTCCAATATTATAAAGCAACACATAAAAATGACTATCAGAAAGAAACATTGGGGTGAATAAAACCTTTTTGGGATGACATCCTACCTACTCCACCAACCTCCTTTCTCCAGGCTTGGTATGATATGTGTGGCATGTGAGCAAATGAATCTCTTTTTTTCAATGCTATTCTGGGAGGTGTGTCAGGCGGTGATAAATCTGCACAGAGCCAGAGCAGGAGGCCCAGCACAACCGGTTCTGGGAGTCACCAGGACCTGCTGGTCCAGCTTCCTCCTCCAGACAGTGCTGGAGGAGCACTTCTGCATTTACAACTCCCACTGTTGGGAGTGGGTCAACAAGGAGAGGGAAGACATCACCTATTTTTCTCATGGTGGCTTTTTCACCATCTTGCAGGACCACTATGCTTTCCCTCAGGAATGTGTGCAGACAGATGGGATGACTAGCACCATCTGGGTGTCACCCTAAAAACACATCTCTGCTGTCTACTGAAGAGAGCATCCCTTGGAATAAAACCCACTGAGTCTGAAAAGACTCCAGTGATTGAGTATGTGTGAAATTTGAGTAAAGACTTCCATTACATGTGCCCAGCATGATCAACAGATACTGACATCACCAACAGCTCATAGTGAAGTAATTGTGTGGTCCAACTATTGTTGAGGCTTAGGAGAAAGACTTTTCATGATGCATTTAATTAATTTCATTCTCCATCTAGGTTCATAGAAAGAATTAGTTGACCCAAAATCAGAAGGATTTAGTTTTTCCCCAAGAGAATTAGATAGTTCATACAAATGTTACATTCAAGAACTAGCCTAGTCCAGGATTTACAATGTTGGTCTGTCTGACTGTGTGTACACTGAAATTCACTACTGTTTATTTTAGTTTTAATATCCACAATAAAAAAAAAATAAATTAATCCATTGGAGAGGAAATTAAGCAATCATTACATTTCAAGACATTTCCACCACAAGGAATATGCTAATAAAATAGAAGACCACTTTACCATCTTGCACTTTTGTCCTTGATACGGCATCCTGACCTGTTCAGATTAAAAATAAAAAAAAATAATTTATAGGCTCCATAGAGAATTTTGTATAGAATGTTATAAAGTGTAAAGAATTATTTAGGATTCATTTCTCAAGAGAAACTCCAGTAATTTCAGCAGTGTAGCTTCTTTAAACCAGTATTTTGCTGAAAACATGATCTATCCATATAATGAATGGGACTATATATGTATGGAGAGTAGAATTTGGTCCCAAAAGTGGTCCTGAGCTATGAACAAACTGTTTCAGTCACAATTACCAAGCAGCTTTGAAATAGAAAGAGAGCAGATGATAAAGCTAAAGTAAAAACTATGGAACATATAATACAATATCAAGTTCTGGGACTGCAGAACAAACAGTTATAAAATGTTTTCTGAAATATTTTTACTGGGATGATGTTACACTAAGGATTAAAAAAATCCTTAGGATTTCACCATAGAAAAGTTTATGGGGTTATTGAGTTGAAAAGCTTTGCAAGAACCAATAATAATCACCAACTAGGAAACAGATGCAGATAATTAAGGCAATTAATTCCTTGAGTTTCATGTTGTCATTCATTAGAAAATAAGTCTACTTATGATGATTAAAATACAAAATAATTTTCAGCAGTAGAGCATCCTGTAAATTGTAATGATACAATGATTCTACCTAGATTTTGACTAAGTCTGAAAATTTTTCTTGGGAGAGAAATCCCCAGCCATTTCAATAGGGAATGGAGAGGAGAGGCTGTTCAGCCAAATATGGTTAACAAACACTAAGTAAGAGAAGTTTATTTATGTGGAAAAGAAGGTGTCACTACAAAGTCAGCAAGAAGATAATATAAGGATTAGACTCTGTAAATGTTGTTTAGCCAGTCACCGTAAAAGGAATTGATCTAGCAAGTGTCTAATACAGCTCTGATCTTGATTCCATCTCAGGAAAGCAACAGATTCATTCTTATATTTAAACACATGCTTTAATACTTTGCTATGTTTTGGCTACTTGGATTCATATTGTGTCCTGCTGCTTCTAGTTTTGCAAATGTGCTGACACCTATGCCACATCTTTTCCAAACTAAGCTACAGATGAATTTGAAATAACCAGTTTTGGTTTTATGAGTAATAGCCACAGAGGTAGTTTTGCAGTTAGGCCACATTTGGATCAATAGGCAGGAAAACAAATAAAGATTTTGAGAAACCATAGATGGCATGAAAAAAGGCAGAAACTAGAGTTTCTTGTTCAGAAGAAAGTTTTATCTGTTTAAGTGGGGCAATGCTTGTGCTTAAATTTAAGCATATTCCTGAATGTATTCCTGGATGGCACTTTTTCTTTACAAAAGTTAAATTTCAGACATTATATAAAATATTATCACCCATAAGCTGCTAGATATTACGACAATGTTTTCTCTTTCTTTGAAATACAGCTAATGGGTTTCATGTCTAGACACTCTGCAGATTCCACCTATTTGATAAGGATCCTGTGCTATAATTCACATTTCCAGGACCGAGCTCATTGCTGCCACAAAAGTGAACTGTGCTTGTTGGAGCCTCTGTGCACAGTTAAAATCCAGATGTTTATTTCAATATTGAATTTTACGGTACTGACATTTTCATTCTGATTTATAGCAAAGTAATTCTTTTCAGAATCAAAATAATAATTCACTAGGCAGTACAGATACCACTTTTTTTTCTGCTACAGTTTTCATTAGATTATTCATGGCACTGTTTCAGGTGCTACTCTGCAAAAATTTTTGTAGATGCTTCTGTTTATATATGAAAATATCATTTAACCCTATTATTACTACCCACTCTAAAATCCTTTTTATGTAAAAGAATATTAGAATCTTAGTATAGGTAATAGTAAGGATTAGAAGACACACATTCTATAGAATCAGAGAATGGTTTGAATTGGAAGGGCCCTTAAGATCTAACTTCCATTCTGTGGACAGGGAAACCTCCCACTAGACAAGGTTGTTCAAAGCCCCTTCCGAACTGGCCTTGAAGAAAAGCTAATTAAAACAAACTGTAATATGCAAAAAGTATATTCTCTTCATTGGTTTTGACAGGTGATTTTATTAATCATAATATGGCAGACTGATCTGCTTAATGCGTTATTTATTGTGGAAATAGAAAGACAATGCTACAGCAACAAAGGGTCATATTTAAGTTTCTATTTTTAGGTGTAATTAAAATTGAGTCTAAAGAATAATAACCAAATAATCTGTTTTGTTTAGGGGATAATCAGCAGCAATAAATTTCACTGAAAATCCCAAATGATCCATGAATAGCCAGTGTTTCACCCTGGGCTGCTGCTGACAAGCAATTCTGAAGATCTAGCATCCTCCCAAAAGAAAAATGTGAATGGTGCTGGGTAGTCGTTGTGTCTCCCCCGACACCCTCCCTTCCCAGTGTAGCCCAGTTTTCTTAGTGCATAAGAACTCCACACTGCAAAACCAACTCTTTGAGGTAGCCTCTGTCCTGCAGCTGCCCAGAGCACCAGGGAAGGGTGGCGGCCTTCCTCCACTGAAGCCAGTGGTGCCCACGTGTGTGGTCCTGCTCCTGCCACAGAGGGAACATAGAGGGCATGTAGCCCTTCTCTGCCACTTCAAAACTTTGATACTTTCTTGGTCAAAAGGCTGGCCATCACAGGCCTTGGGCATTTTCCACTGAGTTGTGTAAAACATGCTGCTGAAATTCACAGCTTGCTATCAACAATTATTAATCATTGATTATTTCTTTAAATGATTTATAACATTAATAACCCATGATCCTACCTCCAAATCCATATCACCAAAGGAGAAGAATCTGCTTTGGCTCTAATGCCAGGAAAAAAGAAAAGCAAAGCCCTACCTAGAACTTGGTAAACTTGGCCATCATCATCATCATCATCGTCATCATCCTACTTGTGCTGCTGCTCTCTTTTTATTAACGTCTATAAAGTCAATATGTTTACAGACTGCTACCAATTATATGGTGTGTCTACAATGCCACTACTCTAGGGTGCCTTTTGTTTTGGAGGGTGCTTAAACATACAAAACAGAAATGGAAGATTACTTAGACATATGATAAATCATTCCATTGCAATAGTTACTGTGGATGACCAGCTCTCTGAGACTCCAGAAGCTGTTTTATTGAACTGTCCTTGCAAGAAAATATTTTAAGACCTTGTAAGGGAGGATGAAGGTAGCTTACAAGAGCAATCATTAAGAGAAATTACCATTTTTAGAAACAGATATTTGTAATATTGCTTGATGCTCTTTTAATCAGCCCTCAACCACAGATAGATAGTTCTTAAGATTTGCGGTGTGTAAGTATAAATATTTATTATACTGCTTGATACATCATCAAAAATCATGATAGGAAAGACTTCCAATCATGTAAAACATGAAAAACATGGAAAACACCCGGTCAGTTCTGTTTGTAATAAACAAAAATCTCTATTTCAAATTCAAATTTTGCATCAGTGGAGCATATGCCTTGTATATACCCTGAGCAGTTACTGAAAGTAATAGTTAAACCATAAAACATTCCATGTCCTCTTCTTAATTTCTGAACCACCTGCCTAGTTTTCACAAGAAGATTTTTGTCAGACTACCTTCAATCCGAACACCAAATAATCTCCTTATGACTAACTTTAACATCTGGTCTAAGCCTCTTTTACAAAACAGCAAGTAATTATTCTTTTGGTTCACAGATATGCATAGTTAAACCTTCTGAGGATTTCTGAAATGACTATATGCATTAAAATACATTTAAAAAAAAAACAAACCCAAACTTGAATGAATAACATCATTTGGACTAGTTGTACCACAGTGTGATACCCAAAGGAACTGAGCATTCATTACTTCTAAACAAGTTCTTGAAGTTATAAAAGAAATAATAGTATTAGAGTTCATCCAGAAGTTATAAAAGAAATAACAGTATTAGATATAGGGATGGTTGTAACCTTTATTTGACTGCAGAATTCTATGTTGTGTGGCACTCAATAAATTTGATTACTGCATTCTAATTGCTTCTGAGTTTGAACAGAATAAATGAGAAACCACTAGTAATCTGCTGCCTGTAATGCTCTGAAGTATTCTTCTGAGGAGAGGAGCAAATAATAAGTAAAGAAGAACTTGGAGATTTCAACAGCCACAAGCAAAAGCACATATCAGGGTGTAATTTTCCTGAAAAAGAATCTTCTTGGAGTTGCTGCCCGTATAAGATCTCCACATCTGAGGCTGCACATGAGCACCTCTGCATCACCGGTGCTGTATGCAGGGCACCACATTCAGCACCTGGATGCCCGCGCAGCCACCCAGCCTCTGTGGCACAGGGAGCAGAGCCCATTGCCCAGCACAGCCCACCCCAGGGGCATGCACTGGAGCAAGCTTACTGTCTTCTGATAAAAGCAAGGAGCAGTTACGGTGAAACCCTTTGCTAAGTCAGCGAAGAACACACACTGCTTCAGGAAGAGGATAGCAACCAAACTGTTCCAGCACTGACAGTTTACGGTCTCCTACTCATCATGAGGGAGAACGTCCCTTCCCTCTTTCCTCACTTGATTTGCTTTAATCTCTCTGCCACCTCATATGAGCCAAGTTATTGCACTGCTCATTGAAGGCTCAATTGTTTAAGAGTTGCTGTGTTCTGCACATAGGACTATAACATGTACTACTACTACAATGTGTAAGGCCTGGCAACGCGTGGGTCCCAACAGGAGTAAAAAATTTCAGAAAACTTTCTGAAAAATTAAAATCCAATTACTTCTTTATTGTAGAGCTCCAGCTTATGATGCAGTAACAGAAGTAAAAAATAGGGATTATTCATCATTAAAATCAAAGAGCATTTGCTGAGCTGAGACAAGATATTTGAAGCATCTTCCTGAGCCACAAAGGTGAGGACTGAACCTGCTTCATAATCAAAGTACCTTCATGTGTTGCAGCTCCCTGAAGAGCACAAAGCAAGCTGACTTCAGAAAATCCTGATGATTGAGACTCCTTAAACTCTGTTATTGTCTTGTTCAATCTTTTGCTTTAATAAAAAATGCTGAACTTTGCATTCACTGGCATAAAAGTCATCTCATATACTGAAAGCAAGTCAAACTGGTCATACTTTTAAAGATCATGTCAGAGTGTGTGTGTCTTAGAGAAATGGTTTCCATACCTTAGCAGAAAGTGGTACGACACCTGTACAGTTTGGCCGGAAAGTATTAGAATCCAAAATCAGCTAAAAGATATGTATGCCAATACTCTTCCCAATCCTAATTTTTCCTGATCAAAATATGAAAGGAATTCTGAAGTCTGAAGTTGAAAGTGTTAATTTTGATTAAAGAGTTTTGCAATGGTATCCGAAACCATAACACGTAAGTTACCTTTTTTTTTCCAGTAGATAATTTACTTTATAAGTAGATCTTCTAGAAAGCTAGTAATGTTATTATGATGCTGTAAATCTCACAGACTGATAGCTATAATGGCCTCAGCCATCGCATTAGAAGGAAAACACTTGTGAACTCCTAGCTATAACCCATTGCTCTGTATTTTCAAATTCTCTTAGAACTACAAAAAGGTTACTCTGTTTAGTCTGGAAATATTACACCCAAAGGAGAAGTCTGAGGAGCAAGAACAAAACCACCAGGGTGCAACCTTAAAAAGGTTATTCTTAAAAGCAGGTGATATATTATTTTACTGTGAGCAAAATGGTATACAATAGTAATCTGTCTTTACAAATAAGTTCATAGGGCAAAAATATCAATCAAACTGTGAGCCACGAAGTAAACACTGAGCAAAATGACTCCAGGGAATTCTGAATTAACTTGGATAAAGTAGGAAACTTCTGGTGAGTTACTCTTAAAGAAATAGCAGGAAAAGTAATATTAAATAACTGTTTTCTGCTGTTGATCTTGGATCAAGCGGGGAGGGCCAAAGCAAAAACATTAATCGATAACATGCATGTGGTGGTTGAGCCTGTTTGACTCAGCAGCCTTGCAGAGCAGCAGCCCCCATGGCCAAACACATTCCTCTCCTGTTGGGGCCATGCAAGACAAGGGCAGGTCAAGCTGGAGGGATGTCTGCTGGTACAGACACAGTGACATATAAAGCAACATTAGCAGGTGTCTAAAGAAACCTCAGAGGAAATGGGAAAATAAATTACTCTTGCTTCTACGAGAAGAGCGTCCCTGAACAGATCAACTGCGAAAGAACTGGTTGGCAGGCAGTGAACAGGTCACCATGCTTGCTTCTCTCCAGGCCAGGGCAGAGATCAGCCTGAAACCCATGGTCTCTCCCGATACCACCCTCAGGGAGCAAATGAAAAAGCAGTTTTATTCCACGGACTCTCACTGGCACCGCCATACAAGAGATTTTGTTGGTAAACCAAGGTTCTTTGCATTCAGTCATTGAGACATAGATGGCTTAAACTCTGCTGAAGGAGGCCACTGAATTGCTATAACATTTTGCTACCTATATATTCCTACATCCAATATTATTTTGAGATAAACACTTCTTGCTCTTAATTACTTAGATTTAATTACTGATTTTAATATATTGGATACATTTTGATGTTTTTATATAGCTACTCATTAACAACAAAGGGCTTCTTCACATGAAAACATTCAACAAAATTGATCAGAATTAATTTTTAGAACGGGCTGATTAAATAGAACCAAATCCTTTTAGGAGACTGTTCTTTTAATGTCGAATAAGGTAAATTGAATAATTTTTCTTTTGCATCAGAAATAGAATATAATAATTTCATTCCTGTATGACATACATACATTGTGCAGTTAAACTGATCCACTAGATATTCTGATAGCTACTTAGTACAGGAAAAATTTCAAAATTTGCCCCCCAGTGCTAGGCCCAAAGAACTTACTCCCTGTGCCATCAATCACCAAAAAGCTGTGTAGTACTGAACAGTCAACACACGGGCAGTTTGCTAATATATCACCTTTTCTTTTTAAAAAAGCAGTAAGCAGTACTAAAAAGGATAAAGTTTTCTTTTCACTCATTGATTTGTCTAAAAATCAGAAAGATTATTGTATCTTGCAGCATTGAGCAATGAAAGGCATTTGAAAGTGTGTATTCCATCTCCCCTTAAACATACAGCCTTTATTCTCACCAGTTGCCCATCTGAAATTAACGGGAATGTTTGTTAGAGACTGTAACTTACATCTTTTCAGGGTATCAAGGAGTGCTGTCTGCACCCTTGGTTGTGCTTTCAATTATGAGCATCATTCCTTCTTTTCTCTGTTGTGGTGATAAAGGCAGGTCCCAAAAGTCATATTCAGAATCCTTACTCCTATGATCAGCAAGGTATTTTGTAGTTTTCTTTTGTAGTGGCTAAGGTGCTTTTCCTAAGCCTTTCTTACTATGTGCACACTGAACCCTTCAGAAACTGCCTTTCTCTAGTAGCTGTAGCTGTAGAGACTTAGATTTCCAGTGACTATACAAGTTAACAAATACTGGCTGCATACAGTTATTCTGTGAGATAACTCAAAATTTAAGTCTTACTTCTTTTGATAAGCAGTAGCCCATTAATTCCATTCAATCTAATTACTTGGATTACTTATATTTAAAACCATGGCTAATTATTGCTACCTATATGTCAGCCATTATGCCTGTTTCCTTGCCTAATTATAAAGAAAAACTCTACAATATCCCACACAGTACTTAGAAATTGTGAGTAAATACTAATATTTGAAAAATTTAAACTGTATATACACCTGACTATTTTGATTACCTAGGCCAAGCTTTTTATAGTAAATACAAATAATGAGGTTTATGTTTCCCTTTTTCTTATTGATTTAACATATAACTAGGTCCTTTTAAGAAGATAAGCTATCACCCTTTGAATGTCAGAAATAAATGCAGCAAATAGTCAAATGACATACTGTCTCTCCTAATCAGTACTCTGACTCACTTGCATCCATGCTTGGATCAAATAAAACTGCAATTTGTATTCTAAATTTTGTATCCAATGGGACTGTGCTTTCAGGATGGCCACTTGACCTTTCCATTGTCAAAGTAGGAGCAAACCATATCTCTCAAAGGTAAAAACACCCAGGAGCTCTGCTAGGCCGCTGAGCATTCATGGTAGTCCACATGAACCTAAGACTGTTTCTGCTTTAGTGGCTGATATAAAACACCATGACAGAAACAATTATAGACTTTAGAAGGCTTTTATGAATGTATAAGACCTCGAATAATATTTTTTTCCCCTAGTGTTTAAAATCTCCACTCTCATCAGAGGAGATGATGCCTTCAGGCAGGGACATCCAGAACTGCACCCTGCCTAGATGTAATAGTGAATATATCCAGTGAAAAGGTGCTCATTGCCATGAGGCAAAGTTTCACAAGTTCTTCATATTAACAAATTGGTCCATACCTTCAGTTGCCATATCCCAGCTTGTGATTCCCTTCAGAACCAACCACACATGGCACTGTGCTTACGCTGGGGAATGGACTGTTCGTGTTTGCCTTGTGTTTTTGTTGGAAGCTTCTCTAAACTCATGATACAGCCCAGCTAAAGGGCTTTGGGGTAGTATTTCATTGATTTGATATATCAGTTAATATGTGTCCTTGAACGTTCAGATTCAATTTACTTCCTTTGTCCTCAGTTTTCCAGAGCTAGAGAAAATGTATGGAGGAGGCTGCAAAGTCCCAACAGCAAATGAACTGTAGACGATTTTGCACATCTTGTGGCCTTTCCTGAAATTTCCACAACTCTTGGGAGACTCGGAAATCATCATCGAGTTGTTTATTCAAACAAGAGTTGGCCTTTCTGTTTTTTTCTCTAGCAGTGCCTAGCACTGTGCAGCCAAGGGTAGCTGGAAGAGTTGCTATCAGATTGAAGGCAATGCAGAACAATTATTAATGGTGTTCTCTGACTAATTTTCTACATTTCAACTTATGGATTGGTCTAAATTGCCATCTGACCCATGTAACATCCTATGGTACCTGGTAAGAATCAGGAAGGGTCGCTGACAAATTGCCTGACTTTTGACTGCCTCCTCTACTCCACTAATGCGGTTTAGACACAATTTCTGCCCTCATAGCTGCACCTGAAATAAAAATTATCCTCTTTTTCTTCTTTATTTTTCCCTTGAGAAGCCCTCATGTAATGTATTTTTTGAATGGGTGGATCAAACTTGCAGGACAACCTACTCAAATTTATTTCACTTGTGAAAGTGTGCAAGAATGCGTATGTTAATATTTAAAAGCTTCCATTTCCTTACATCTTTTTTCCCTTTTTCAGATGAGGGATTACAACTGGATAACTATAAAGATGCCTACACTTAGGAGACAAGTCTTCCTCTTTGAAATAGCACAAGGAAGGTGGGTACTTCATGATTTCAAATATGTTTCCACTAACGCACACAGAAATCTTTCAGTCTCACAAAATGAGGGTCAGAAAAAGAAATGGTCTAGAATATCCTTTACTGACTGTTATTTTATTTATGCCTCATCAACTTTGAATATTGGGAGCATTAAGTTTGCAGCAGTCTGTTGCAGGAAGTAGGACAACAGCACAGCACTTTAATATCTTGAGAAAATTAAAGATATATAACCCCATTCCTCTAAAGCAATTTCTCAAAATAGAGGTATACATCGCCATATTATGATTACAGCTCTGCAGATTTTCTGAGCAGAATTTCACAATCACCAGGCTGGTCTGAGGGCATATTCCATCTTTGATTTTGTCCTGTTTTTCTTGTTTTACTTATCTTGTACATCAATTCTGAGTCGCTGACCTTTTTCTCATGAGGAGAAAAATAGACTGAACTTCCCCAGAGGTGTCATCACAGTATATAAGCACGGAAATTCCAGACACAGCAATGTCTGTGGTACAGCTGGCAGCAGGAGGATGGAGCTTAACCTAACGCCTTTGTTGTATTCCCTGCCACATCATGGACCTTCCAGGGTCTCATGCTCTCTTTCAGCTGACTCCCAGATATTGAGTGCCTGTTCAGTAAGATGTGGCCACAGCACATGGCCTCAGGCATGATATTCCCAATCCTTTGTTCTCTCTTACGGAAACAGAGTTGCCTATCCCAGAGCTGGTTTTACCCTGTTGAGTACTCGCCAACCCAGTTAATTCCATCCTTGCTTACCAGAATTGCTGTCTGCCAGATTTGATGGCCTTAAACTTTCATCAGCCTGGCTCTGTCCCTGGAACTTTTGTGGCATTTGCCAAAACAAACTCCTCATGGAAAAAAAGCAGAGGTGTGTGGGGACAATGTTTTCTTTTTTTAAATGTCCCACTGTTTCAGGATTTGGATTAGCATTAGACAAAATATCGACTTAAGTATTAATATAAATATTAGTAATACTCTTTGGAATTTTCCTCAGAAAGCCTTTGTAGCAATAGAAGTAGGTAAACTGGTAGTCACAGAGGATGCAGGAGGCAACAGCTCAGTTATGCTGACTGGCAAATTTGGTTTTAATCCTAAGATGCGAACAAACTGAAGTATCCTAATTAGTGGCCTTATGGACCTTAGCACAAAGCACAATGATAATTCCTCTCAGGCACTGAAATATTCCTCTTCACTATAATCATCTAAGCTCTAAAATACTTCAAACATTAATTTTATTTCTATCCTATTTATGTTGAGTTTTTCAAAATCCCATTGAAACTGGTGGGATTATTTTTATTATATTATTTTAAGGACAAGATCTTAAAAATCACTCAGAAACTGACAGCCACCTTGGTCCTTAGATAACTCCTAGCATACTCAAATAATTGTCCTCCTGCAACATCTTATTTGGTACATATCACTATAATAAACCCACATGTCAATGTAGGATATATTCCAATGATCTGTAGGAACAGTAGGATTTAAGGCATTAGAAACACTTACCTTCTCATTTTTTCCTGTGCCACAGTATTCTGAGTTTCCTTTGGTCTTTGGTATTAAAGTACAAATGCCTACATACATAAAAGTAGATGTAGGGGAAGTAAGGGGTGTAGTAGTCTGTATTTGTCCTTCAAGGTAAGGACAGAGCAGATGTCCAGGATTTCACATGGGTACTGGCTAGCAGAAGACACTTGTATTTAGTAACAGCAATATCAGTATTATGGTCCTCGCTGCTTTCATGTTTCCATTTTATCCTCTTGTTATGTGTTTGCATCTGATAGTATCTTTCCATTTGTATCCCATTCCATCTGCTGTAAAAAGACAACAATCTGCAAAGGAAAAGTTATGCAAGAGTTTCTGACATACAGCAAGAGCAGTTTACATGCTCATCAAGGAAAATAAGGGTCTCTCAGTACTCATGCATGCAATATTTTCATCTCTTACAACTAACCCCACTAATCAAATTAGACTAAGAGTCTTCAAAGAGCTACAAAATACTGCCTTAAAACTGCAAAGTACTGTCTTTAGACATTACATTTGGACTGTCAAGAGAACTGCAAACTCATCTGAACAGGAATATTTTGAAGACTTTTTTTCTATCTTTTACTTTTAAAATATTTTATATTTCAAAAACAGAACAAGGAAATAGCAGAAGATGCTGCAGAAGAAGGATACCAGAATAGGGGCTGAAGAATCTCTAACTTTGAAGTTTAGTGCCTTTGAAGTAGTAATGAATAGCAGTAGTTCATGACAGTATCTAAAAAATCATAGTTGTTTAACCATTTATGTGGAATTCTATTTTTGCTAGCAAAAATAAGAATACAGGCTGCCAGAAAACATTCATACAATGCTAAACACTGTTTTCTACTTTTTGTCCCACCACAATTCTCCTTAATTTCTCTTCTAAAATTTGAAATTACTCTATTGTTTCATGCCAGCTGCAATCTATCCACGTGGCAATTTTTTTTTTACATCAAAAGAAGTACATAGATTTCTGGTTTACTCTTTTCCTGGTTTGTTCATCAATATTCTGAAAAGAACATATTTTTTTCAGCCAGGATTTTCAAGGTAAGCTTGGACTGATATCTGTGTGAGTTACAATTAAACTCATGGTCTTTAAGGACTATTGGCGATCCTACTGAAGTGTCAAAGCAGCCCAAACACTAATTATTGGAGTTTTTTGGTAAATATATATAATATAATAAATATATAGTGTAATAAATATATATAATTTTGAGATTAATTTACTTCTAATCACTATTAGCACTAAAATGGATTGACAGCTACCCTAGAGTTACAAGTTTTTATCCCTAGTACAAAAAAAACCCCAACAGAACTAGGCAAAACCTGATCATGCCAAAGTATTATTGTGGGGGTTTTAATTATTATTTTCGGGGGGGACTCATTTTGGACATAACAACTTTACTCTTTCAGTAATATCACATAGCCTCAGCTGTAGAATAAAGAGACTTCCTGAGGATCTTAGCTGTCAGACCATTCAGGAAAGATTACTAGTTCTATTTTATGAATGTCGTAGTGGATGGGGCTTTGAGCAACCTGGTCGAGTGGAAGGTGTCCCTGCTCATGGCAGGGGTTTTGGAACTAGATGATCTTGAAGGTCCTTTGAAATCCCAAACATTTTATGATTCAATGATTCTATGATTCTGTGATAACCACTCAGTAAGGTTTATAAGATCTAATTCTTGCTCCACTTTAACCAATAACTAAATTTCATTAAACTTCACAAGTGCAAGTCTGGTCTTGTAACATATTATAATGTTTGATTCTTCTCTTGTTAGCATTTTTTAATGCACGTGACTGGGTTTCTTCCATAAAAATATAAAAATAATACTCTAAGAAATGGAATAGCGTTCTTCTAATGAGAACCACTGCTGAACTACAGCAATACTGTAGCTAGCTGAAGGAAGGATGTGCAGATTTTTTTTTTTGTGCAAGCAACAGATACAACTTTTCATAAAGCATGAAAGTCATCAGGCTTGGTTTGGTTAACTTGGCACCTCCACTACTGTGTCCATTGATTTCCCTTGTTTCATTGAGGACTTCAACTGAAGTCCTCATCATTCAGAATATATAATTAAACATTAACAACTATAGCACAATGGAAAAGACACATCCTTTCCCTGATTAAGGCTCTCTGAAGTGAGAGAAGCATTGATTAAGATGCCCCAATGCTCATTTCCTACACTTGACCACAAACTGGCTTCAACTCAGCCTCCAAAAGAGATTTATGTCTACTAGTCCAGCCCCCTGGCCACTGACAGTGACAGCTCCTGATAGTTTGACCTTCAATAAGCTCCTTCCACCCCGTGAAAACCATCTGGACCTAAGACCTCCCATAGATAATCTGACCCTGACATTAGACACCTGATACCCCTCCAGGACAACTTGCAAGTATTTCTCGGTGTCAGAAAGCCATGACAATGTGAACAACTCCAAGAATAGGACAGTGTCTGCAAGCATGCAAGTGTTGGATCTTTCTTGTAAGCTAAATGGCAAAATACCACAGCTCTATACAGTTACAGGTTTGTTTGTTGTGTTGGAGTTTTTAAATAGTATTTTAAAAATACGCACTGTGCCTTTTTTCAGCTTCTTTGCTAAAAATCACCTGGAATTGAGGCTGGGGAAGTAGAGAAAGTTACTTTGTTTCTGGAAACAGAGAGAAAAGAACCTACCCTTACCAGTCCCTCACCCGGGAACATCTCTAAGATTAATTAGCCGGACTCGGGAGTAGTTACAAGCAATTGGTCAAAACAGTTAAAGTTGGAAAAATATGTGGGTTGTGACAAATGAAAGTTTTGAGTGTCTGTCCTGGTGACTTGCAAAGCCTCTCCAGCTGCTTCCCCTGTGTGGACAGTGCCAGCAATGGGGAAATTTCCAGCTTTGCTCAGTCCCTTCAAATTCCTCTGACCACAGATATTACTCCCTCTTGCCTATCAGGTCTTTCCTATGCAAGACACATCCACAGCTGGGAACCCAAAACCACCACAGTTTCATCTCTCCTCTCCTTTACCTTCTCAGCACAGTTATCCAGTTATCAGGGAGTTTCTCTGGGAAACTCAGGTGCAGGATGGATATAAACTCCAGGTTTACAAAAAAACTAAGCAAGTTTAGTAAACAGAAGGGATAATTTATATCATCTGCACTTTAAATGTCATTTTGAGTGTTTCAGAAAAGGTCACCTAAGACTGAAAGTCCAAGGCCAATTCTATATTAATGTGGGATTTTAGTGCATTTGATCATGGAGCGCAAAAAATTTATACCATCCCAATTCATATATGCAGGATCTTTTTTCACTGTTCTTTGTTGTGCATGAGACTCCCAGTATTTTAAAATCAAAATACTTGTGGAATAAATGCTAACTAGTGGTTTCTCAAAGATGGTGTATTTCCTTATCAATCTTTTGCCAATGTTAGCTTTAAGAAAGTCAGTTTGTAACTCCAGGGCAGATCCAATTATGCTCCCAAATAATGCTCTCTTTGGAGAGGTCATTTTCAAAATGGACTGTAAGGGTGAACAGAGCTTTACTGGTGAAGTAAGAGTTTTTAAGCTTTTAAAGTATTTCTATGCTATCTTACACACATAGACCTGAAAATATTCGTATATGCTTGGTTTTCACATTTTGTTCCTGTAAAATGTTTCCTACCAACATTTTATAAAAGTTACAGACAAAGTTGAAGAATGTGGTGCCTCATTATTCAGATATGTTTTTAGGAGGTAAAATGTATGGAATGTATTCTTTTTTCTGTGTAATGTTTTGTGGGCTAATGTGTAAATATGTATGTGTAATCCCTTTTCTGTATATACAATCTCTAGTCTATCTCCTGTCTAGTCTACCACTAACTGCTGACACGTGATGGGAAGCATAGTGGGAACCAACAAAACCCATATTTTTAATTTTTTTTTCAATATGTGGTCGACAGGGATACTTCTTTTTGTTTAGCCTTATTGATCATAATATGATACAAAGAAGAATACAGCCAGAAGAAGATGAAATAGGACATTCAAACGGAAATGAGAAATAATAATTTTTATTTGTGAAATACACCATTAGCATATTTTATCAAGCAATAACAAGTTTAATTTATTTCAACCTCAAGCTATTAGGCTTATGTAATTTACTTCCAGAGTGCAGCAGAATTATTGTGACTGCTGCATGTGCTTCCTGTTGGAAATTTTTTTGTCCATTAACATCTACATTTGCTGGATGACAAAATGATGTTCTGGGACTTTGAAATCAATGCATGTAAACTATTTGGTACCATCTTAATCATCAGTGAAGCCTTTAAGTCTTATCTTAAAATAATAAAAATATCACTATAAGAAGAAGATCTCAAAGAAATATGCAAGAAGGTTGGGAGGGAATAATTCCAAATATGAAATCTCTAATCTAACACCTATTGAGCTCAATAAAAGGTAGATAAAATAAAATATATAAAAGGCAATTAACTAAACCATCCTAATCTCTACATGCATTACTGTATCTTCATAATTTTCCAGTAGATTTGTGAAAGCATGACTGGCAGAGTTTGTTATCTCTGTGTTCTCCCAAACTGAGAGGGTCAGTATTGAGGGTTGTGACAGGCAAAGCAAGTAGAGATTTCTTTCCTTTTCTTCATTTTGAAAGCAAACTTTGCTAGGCACATATCGCCACTTTGCACATTTTTCTTCATACTACAGTCAGTGCCTGAGCAGTGTTAATAAATCAAATGAAATTAAAAAGGAAATCAAAAAAAGTAGAGCCAATATATCAACATAATTACTGACAACAATTACACCACATTGGTTATCACCAAAAAACACTGTTCTGAACCACATCGTCTAAAGCACAGTAGATAAATAGTTCTTTTATTCCTATAATTAGGAAAAAACCCAAACTTCTCCACCACCAGAAGTTTCCCAAAACAGTGTACATTATTCCTCAAAGTAAACAAGAAATCTTTAGCAAGAGTTGCTAAATACCCCATCTCTTGCACAGTGTCAGGTAACCAGATGCATGTGTTCTTGCATTCTTAAATCTTCATGTAGATTAAACATCTGAAGTCTGTAGTCCAAAGCATCCATCATATGGAGGGACTGACCTTCATTGTGGATGCTTTCTCACAGTCCCTACTACCCCACAGAATACAAATATTGTCCTAGAAACTAACCTTAATGGTAAAGGAATAACTCCCCTGAAACATCTGGTTTCAGAGTTTTAAGTTTTCAGCACAAATATGCACAGACAGAGACATGTCACAGGAAAAATCAGTGAGGCAGTAGCAGTTCCTTCTCACCTACTGGGCATGGCATTCAGCCTCACAAGTTTAAGGGGGATTTCCATACTGATTGCTTTCCTCAGAGCTACCCAGGCAACTCATTTAACTCAATCAGAGCTCCAACTTCACTCAGCTGAGAGACTGATCACCAGGATGAGGTCCTCAGCTGTCTTTGTGACCAGTAGTTTCCTGCCCAGCAGCCACAGCAGTAACAAAAATGAAGTGGGTGTATCAGAAAAAGTTTTTTAGGAACAAAGAAACTGAAGAACATTTAAAAAATCTTTCTTTTTACAAATATTTTCTGCCCAAATTTGTGTCAGAAGAAACTTTAGACTGATCTTTGCTCAGAATGGAATAATAAGGAAAGATTTTTTAAAATTGATAATTACAGAATCATAGAATATGACAAGTTGGAATCACAATCAACCCTGGATAAATCTTCACCCAGCATCAAACAAATGAACTTCTCCTTCCACCAACTGGACCACATATATCAACCCAGGGTCACATACATGACTATTCATTCATCATCATACTACTTTTCACCCTCCTTCCTTCAGCTCCCCGCAGTGTCTTCCCATATATAATCAATTTTATTGTGCTGAATTAATAGTGGTAAGAATATGCCTTCCTTTTTCTCTCAGAAGAATCAATGTCGTGTAATAAAGATGAGTCCCCAAGCTGAAAATTCTGTATAATTCAATGTTTTGGGCTCTCACCTTGAAGTCAGCTGGAGGTTTGCATCTTCCTTAAGAGTGCTCTGAAAAGTCACAGAGCTCTGTTAGTATCACATACTAGCTACATTAGTTTGCATTTTATTTCCTAGCATGCTTCTTTCAGAAATAGTACATGAAAATACTCATGCTCATGTTTTACTTTCACTAATGAATGTAAATAGAGCCATTAGTAATTCAGAAAGAAGTATGGGGCTATTTGGCTAAGAAAGTTAGATTTAGTAATAGCATTCATAGTCCAGTACAGAAAAATGTATCTTTTATACACTGAAATGTGTCCACTAAAAATATGATCTTGAGTAGAAAATAATTTCAGAGACTTTCATGAGACTTTCAAAAAGAGGTGGTAAAAAGCTCTATTCTGTTAATCCTGAAGATAAAGCAATAAGCTGTTAATTGATGTCCAGAGACCACCTAGAAAAGAGCTTTGTTCTCAGTGGATCTGGGATAATCAGAACACTTCACAGCATGGCATTATTACCTGTACATGTTTGTTTGAACAGAGTTTATTACAGGTAAATGTATTAAATCCACAACTTTCAGCTGAAAAGCATTCACTTTAACATAACGTACTCCTGCTAAAAATACAGCAAGGCAGGCAAAGGGAAATTTTTGTTTGTTCAGAAGTTGTGGGAATCAGAAGGGAGGTGTCAGGCCTTTCTTTTTATCCTTCCTGATAACAATCAAATGACATCTAGAGTCACTTTATAAATAGCAATATAAAAACATTTGATCATGATATCAACTAACTGAAATGCCAGGGTTTTTGTCTTGGATGATGACAAGATCATCCTTTCAAAGCACAAGTTTTAATTATTCAGTTGCAAAACAGTGAATTCTATTGAACTTCTGACACTCTCCAAAGAAATCCATATGCTGTGAGGCTGCATTTGTGGACCAATTATTTCTAACAGAAACACTCCATATTTGACAAGGCAGCTTCAAATCCTCTGACACAGACCCAGCAAACCCAGAAAACCAAAGCATTCCCTCACTTTTAACACTCCCATGAAATGTATAGAGTGATGGAACACGAAGCTAGGTCCTTTAAATATATTAGAGTACATATTTCATACACTATATATCTATTTTTAGAAGATAAGCTATTGTTTTTTCCTTAGGGTCACAAAAACTTAGGAGAAGCCAAATAAAAAAGGGCTTTATGCCAAAAGTTCATCTTTTTTACCCAGCTGTGTAAGTGGAGTCAATAAAAGATATTACTTCTCACAACCCAAACCCCACTAAACATACGATAATTGCACTTACTGAAAGATGTTCCCAACCTCTACCTGCAACAAATCTTTACAGTTTACACATAACAGCCTACGTTAGGGCTTTTTGTGAGGGTAGTTTGGCTGGTGTCTGTAACAGACAAAATAAAAAGGGAAGAGGAGGACAAACTCTTCCTGGTTCCTAACAGTCAGCTAGGGAGCCCTGCAAACACCTTGACATTTCTGGATGTCAGTCTGGCATATGCAGCCATGAGCTGATTATTGAGTTAATTATTCTACAGCCAGACTGTACAGGTTGGTATGTGAAGCCTGTTGTACTGACTGCTTTTAAGCATTGTTTTTTGAGACAATTCTCCACTCTCAAATTCATTCGAAGCATCACTTTCAATATTTAGGGTGTCTTTGACAGTGACTCTGCAGGCGAAGTGCCCTTTACAGGCTGTAAATTTAGACAAAATCATCAAAGCCAAACAATTAAATCAAGTCTGTTTCTGTGCACAACTGGCAACAATTAATTTCTAAAACTTCTTTCATTGAGATAGAGGCAAGAAATTGGTATCTTAGTTAATCATGTTGGATGAACAGCAACCTTGTTCTTTTCCCTGTGCCATGTTTCTTCATTGGTGTGGAAGTCGGTAGCAGCATGTTGAGAAGTGCAGCCACCCGGTGCCATCAGATGAGAACTAGCAGACATAGCACAGCATTTAATTGCCTTTTAAAAAAGTGGTTTTGGGAAGAGTTTCTGCAGCACACGCCTTTTTGCCATACTGTGCTGATGAGCACTGCAGAAGCTGGAAACTCTAGTGTAGTTTCCAGGCAGTGGGGTCCCTTCTTGCCATGTTAGAAAAGCTTCAAAATGTGCTCACTGCCATCAAGCTCAGAGGGCTCCAGTGGGTTTTGAAAGCATCACAATTCAAACTCCCATTTTTTAATTCTCTTTGCACTGTTCACTGTTTATGCCACAATCAAAGCTGCATTCAGGGAATCAGTATGGATGAGGAATCAATGAATTATCCAATAGCAGTATAATCTTCAAAGTGTACTTCTAAACTGTTACAAATCAGAAGACTTTACCCTAACAGAAATCTAGCTGAAATCTTGTTAGTTGGTTTGGAGTCTGACACTGAGGCTGTCCTTTTCTTCCTTTGCCCTGAAATCACCCCCACAAAATTAGATCAGGGTCACTGGCATGGGAATGCTGCTCTGAGCTGCTCTAGCAGCCCTGTGCTTGTCTGAACTGGCAAGAGAGCCAGCTAGCATCCAGCTTATTGTGTTGCCAAAACAAAGCAAAATAACTGCAGAGAACGGTTTTCCCTGCTCTGCATTTTTTTTAATATATAAGTACTCCAGGGAGCGAACAGTTTCGCAAGATTCATATTCTTTTGCAGGTATGTATTCAGTGAAGTGAACAGTTTTCCTTGATTCCTTGCATGTGTGTGTGTGTATATGTATATATATGTCATAAACATTCTCCCCTGCTTGTCCCCCTATTTAGGCAGCAGACTCCCACTAAGGTGCATTGTTTGCGCTGAAATCAAGAATTGTAGGTGATGAGTGGAACTTAGACATCTGTATTCCAGGAAGATCATGGCTAATGTTGCTGAATTAAGTTGCTAAGCACTGTCCTCGTTAATAACTGACTAATAACGCAAAAAGGGAAGTGGCCACTTTTGGCAGACTTTGACAAGCTGGGTAAATCAAGCACTGAGTACACAGATGGCTTTTAGGCCATGCCAGATGCTCGCAGGAAGGTCCTCCCCCTCTCCTGATTGCCCTGCTAATGGATTAAACTGTCACAGCACGGCCCAATATAAATACCATGTGAACAGTATAGCCTTCAACAGCTGGTGCCAGGGTTCAGAGCCCCTGAAGCCCTGGGGAAGCCACTCTGAGCCCAGCTGTGCCACCCCCCTGTTGCTGTGTGATGCACCCTGAGGCATCCCATGCCAGAACTCCTGGAGTGACAGCAGCCGAGGGGTGTAAGCCCAGGGCCCGCCACTGCCCTGGCACGGCGGGATTGCTCTACTCCCTTTTCTCACCCACCAGACAGCTTCATCTCAGCTCCACTAACATTACCTGAAGCATTTAATAGCACCATCACTAGCCACCTGTACAAAACTGAATAGACTGTTTGCAACCTTCTCTCTTCCTGTTGCTGGCCCTATTTTGAAGACAGAAGCCCATCAGACCGTTTCCTTCCCCAGCCACAAATCTGCTGAGCAACAGCACACATCAAATCTTATCACAAGGAAGTAGAACTGATGTATGCTCTCAAATGCCATTAAAAAGTATTTTTGCTGGATGTAAACTCAGTAATTGGTGATAGGCTTTGGCTGCAGGGCTCCACCTCCTGGTTTTAGGAAGATATTGTATGTCAGTTCATTTTCAAAAACACTTAAGAAATAAGGACATTATTGATGTGCTGGAGAGATACTGAGATTGGTTAAATGCCTATGTTATTCTTTATTTTTGAAGTACTGCAAACATCACCAAAATCTTATGATAACACATGCTGCTGTGTGTAGCTTCAAACTTGCTTTCTTGAGATTAAATGAAAACCCTTTAACCACTTAGGATACTCCTGCTGTCATTGAAGCAGTGTGCTAAACTGGAAGGAACTTCATTTCCACCTTAGCTTTTAACTAGTTGCTGTAGCTGACTTTTAAAGGTCCCTTCCAACCCAAACCATTCCATGACTCCATGAAAACATGGCAAAAAGGTGTTTTGCTATGCTTTTCTTTTTCTAGGACAAGGTCACTGGGTACATCACCTCAGCTGTGGGGAGTGGAACAGCTACTCCTCTAGAATATACAGTTTTCCAGACCCCCATCATCTTTCCCCATAGGCTTCATGTCACCAGCTCTGTTCAGCCATGCTGGAACATGCTTTAACATGGGTATGTCCTCTCTAGCACTCACTAAATACTTTTGAAATGCATTCTTACTGGGGTTTTATTTCAATCAAATGAAAAGACCAGGAGAATACTTTCACATATTTATCACCCACATGCTACTCAGAGACAGATAAACAGCAACATGTGCAGGTCACAGACTCAAAGCTGACTACCAGCATGGGGTTTGCCACTTTTCCCCACACTGCTCAATGCAAAGGCCAAGCAACTCCAAAAAAATAATCACAGCAGAGCAATTTGGGCAAACCACTCTAACAACAATCCTTACACAAGAAGTGAGACCCAGCTTTACTCCCACATACTATAATTCAAAAGCAGCTTTAGATATACATAAAACATACCGGTAAAATGAAGGTCAATCCTTGAAGTGATCTGCAAAGGCAGTGTCAGCAGAGGAAACGTAGCATTTGCAGTTAAATCAGTAAGACAACCTGCTATGTAACAAAGTTGAGATCACCTCATGTAGAAGTCCTGCTTATTATTTTTAATTCTTAAAGAGAAAGGCTTTTTATTTTAAGCTATGTATTTTAATGATGACTTATAGTGCACTATCAGAGAAGACATCGACAAAAGTCAGCATTCATCACAGTCATTATGTACATTGATCATCAGTCCAAAAGGCAAAGCATGTCATGGAATTAACAGATCTTTACATCACAAACTGTGCGGTCTGAGTTTCTCTCTTCTTATCTGTTGCACAAACAACCAGAAAAATCCCTTAAATTTTTCCTGTACAATACTCTTAAGAGGCCTGAACTTATCTTCCCACTCTGAAGTCCATGGAAATTTCCTATTTTGCAGTGATGCATCTAGTCCTACCTCTTTAAAAATACCACTACCAGCAGAAATGATTCCTCTTCAGAATAGATAATACTCCACATGAATCTGACATTTTCAAAGGCTGTAGAGGTAGACACGCAAGACTTAAAGACATTTAGATGCAACTTTAATTTTGCCCTGTCATCACAATCTACTTGAACATTTTTCATACAACCATGGACACAAAAAAATTTTAATTTTCTGTCGTGAGGTGCTGTTTTCACTATGTTGCCGGGCATCTATTTTTCCCAAAGAATATTTTACCTGTCAATAGATGACATAAATATAACTGATGGTGGGATGTTGAAAGGCAATTTCACTGGAAATGAGCTACATGAGAACAAGATTTCAAATGTAGCAGCTTTCCTGCATCAGTAATAAATGATGGGTTATTCTGCCCAGTGGTCTCAGTATAGACTGAGGAGTGTTGTGGCAGTTAAGTGTGTCCACATTTCAGGCATTTTTCAATGCAGTAAAGTGACCCTTAACAAATACTTCAACAAACCATTTTGATCAGGTTCTGCTACCTTTGATCTGTCCATGCAGCATTTTCTGCTGTATCATTCCCATTGAAACATGAAAAACACATAGGAATGAGTCACCATTTGGTATTTTTTTTCTCTTGTCTCTCTTTTGCAAGATAGTACTTATGCATAACCATGCTACAAAATAATTTGACCAAAACCATTATTTTGTAAAAATAAATTAGGCATAAAGTCAAATGGAGGTAGGAGCTTGATAATATCTTGAAATCAGATAGCCACAGATTTCCCTTCATTTAAAATGTCAAATGAGCCACTGGGAACCAAATCTTCCCAATTTTACAAAGGCAAAATTTTATTAACTTCACACCCTACACAACTTCCAGATATTAGACATGAGGGTATTGTGCACGACTACCGTATTCCTCTAACTTACACCTTTAGTTGTTGTCTAGGGTGGTGGCTAGTGGCTCCATGCTTCTGTAATGATAAAGTGAGGGGAGAAAGGCTCTACAGACATAGTGGGTTGACCTTGGCTGGGCACTAGGTGATCACCAAGCCACTTTCTCACTCCCCCTCTTCAGCAGAACAAGAGAGAAAATATAATGAAAAGCTTGTGGGTTGAGATAGGGACAGGGAGATCGCTCACCAATTGCTATCATGGGCAAAACAGACTCGACTTAGGGAAGATTAATTTAATGTATTGTCAATTAATGAAAAAAGAGGATACTAAGAAATAAGAAAAAATATAAAAACCTCTTCCCCTACCCTTCCCTTCTTCCCAGGCTCAACTTCACTCCCAATTTATTCACCTCCTCCTCCACAGGGCCACAGGGAGACAGGGAATGGGGGTTGCAGTTAGTTCATCACATGCTGTCTCTGCTGCTCCTTCTTCCTCACACCTTTACCTTGCTCCAGCATTGGGTGCCTCCCACTGAATACAGTTCTGCATGAGCTACTCTAGCATAGATCTGTCCCTCAGGCTGCAGTTCAAGAATCACTTCAGCATGGGCCACATTCCACAGGGTCAGTCCTTCTAGAACAAAGCACTCCAGCATGGGTCCCCTGTAGGGTCACATATCTTGCTAGGAACCTTCTCTGCAGCTTCCTCCACGGCATATCTGCCTGGTCTGGCATGGGGTCCTCCACAGGCTGCATGTGGATATCTGCTTCACCATGGACCTCCATGGGCTGCAGCAGGACAGCCTGACTCACCATGGTCTTCACCACAGGCTGCAAGGGAATTTCTGCTCCAGTGCTTGGACCACCTTGTGGGGGGCCCCAGCTGGTCTGGAGTCTCTAGAAACAGTAGGAACTGAAGATGGAACCTCTGCACCCTGGCAAGGTGGCAGACACGGAAGGAAAGGCTGTGGCACAGAGTGGATTTCCTCTCTGTCTTGCTGAATGAAAGTTGTCTGACAGTGTACGTGTCCAATTGTGAATTATTTATGTTACTGAAAACCAATGGTGCATGGACATGTGTAGATAATAAGGTGTATATAAGTCACAGCAGCGTTTGGAATAAAGGTCCAGTTTTCAGAAGAAGACGTGTCGTGTTTTGGCCAACCCCGACCGCGACACCACCTCCTCCACCTTGGTGTCCACAGAGCTGTTTTTCTCTTTTTTCTCATTCCTCTCCATCACAGCTGTTGCTCAGCACTTTTTTACCCTTTCTTAAATATGTTATCACAGAGGTGCTACCAACATTGCTAATGAGCTTGGCTTTGGCCAGTGGCACGTCCATCTTGGAGCCTGCTGACATGGGGCAGTTCCTGGTGTCCTCTCACAGAAGCCACCTCTGCAGCCCTCCACTACTTAAACCTTGCCATGCAAACTCAGTGTAACAGGCAACCATTTCAGCAGTCCACCCTCATGGTGAATGTCCACCAAGCCTAGACCTACCATATTTAAAATCTGCTTATGGGAATTTGGTATCAGCCTTTGGTGAATGTTCCTAGTGATATGGAGATGCTGTTATATGAATGTACTCCTGATATTATGAAAAACACTTCACTAGATACAGTGAAGAAAATAGGATTCAGCTGAGCAGAGAGCTGGAGATGGAATCCTGATTTTTCTGAGTCCATGCTTCAAGCCAGTGGAAATCAAATGTGCCACAAGTTATCCCACTTCATTCTCCAGTTATATTTCTGACTCATTTAAAGCTGAATTATGAAAATTATTCCATCAGTGTATGATGATTAATGCTTTATGTAGCCTTCTCAAAATGCTACACTGCTTCTTTTGTGGTATTTGTTTCTTTGTTTACTTTTCCCCTCTTTTATTCACACATTTTTGTACACATCCTTTTCCTGTACAGTTTTGAAATGTATAATGAGATGCCAAAGTTCAATGAGGTCACAGAATTATAGCCTCAATTTTCCTGATTTTATTTACTATTGAATTTCAGAACACACATTTTCTACTGCCCTGTGAATAATGAAATTCAACAGAACTATTTAAAAAAGATGGAGAATTCTATATCTATATAGTGTTCTGGTTTGTTCCAAGGAAAGCTACATCTGTGAATCACTAAATTTCCATTTTATCCCCAGACTATTCTTGCTTTTCTCTCTACCACAAATTGTTCTCTGACTTCTTGGGTGTACCATAGGGATCAGTATTTGTTTCTTGAAGGCGGGTGAGAATTTTTTTATCCCCTAGTTGAAAGAGGTGGTGTATCATTCATACATGCATAACCTAAAACAATGTTTCTCAAACAAGGAACTGTCTGATAAGAACACGTGTCAGTCTCCAGTGCAGATAGCAGCCCATGGTAGTTGAAACCTTTAAGTAGGTCTCTGAAGATTTCGAGGCAGACACCTGGCTGTTTTTTTCCAGGCATAATCCCCAATGTGTCAGCTGCGGTATTCTTAAATATAAAGGTATGGATCAAGTTCTTTATTTTTGTTCCCCATTCCCAATAGCTGATTTATTATAAAGAGAATGGGGGATATGTTGTGCAAACTGCACCCTGCTTGTATTTGATGCTTGCTAAAGGAACAGCTCCATTGCCTACAAGCAGCTAATTCCACACCTAATATAGTGATTTACAGAGAAAAGTTACAAGTTTCCCACAAGATTGTTTTCATTCACTATCATTATCATGGATCTATGGAGAGTCTCTCCTATGCAGATCCCCTTCACAGTGCAAGCTGGAGGAAGGGGTTGTCTCGGGGAGGGTGAGGCAAGAGGCAGGCATGGGGCAGGCATGAGGAGCAGGTCTTGCTGTGAATCCCAGTGCCTCTTCACAAGTGCTTGGCAATGCCTGAGAAGTGCCCCAGAGGGATTGGGGAGGACCTGCTGGAAAAGACAAGGGAGAGAAAGCCAGGCTGAGGAAGTGAGGAAGCTTTTATCTGCTCTTGCCCTCCTTAATAAAAAATGTTGAGCCTGTTTCTGACACATACCTTTTGTACAGGAATTATTTTAGAGGGATTTTTGCTGCTTTTCACTGGACACCACCTTTGTTTCTTTCTAACTAATTTGCTTTACTATCTAGTGAATACAGTACATTCAATCAATAAGGATGAATAATCTGAGACCACTTTTTGTGGCTCTGAGGTCTATTTCCACATCAATCATAGGACTTAGGGAAAGAGCATGTAACTCACAGCCTGAAACCTGGTATTTTTAACATCACCTCTGTAAGGGCTCTTTTGATGGTAATGAATAAACACATACCTCATAACTTACTTCTGGCAGAGTTAAAACAAGCCAGAAATTGCTATTTAACTTTTATGAAACCAAAAACTAGCTGCTTTAGCAACAGATGATTTGGGCTATTTCATTACACTACTATAATTTGCATAAGCGCTATTGAAACTGATTCACATAAAGATCTAAGATACGCAGGTAAGTTCTTATATACCTTCCAGCAAAGAAAAAAATGATCCAATGTGAAAATCGACAAAACTTTTTTCTATTTTTTTTTTCTGCGTGACTCTTGAAGCTTCCAAGAACTTCCATTGCTTTGCTCAGATGATTTTGCCTCTGGGAGAAAAGGATGAGACCATGGGAAGTTGCTGGTGAAAGAGAGATGGGAATGTCTTTCACAAATGTCTGCATATTCCCAACCTCCGGCAATGAGATGATGCCAGTCCTCTTTCTGTCATTCAAATGCCAGGAACAACAGAGGTAGGCAGTAGATGCTGAATAAATCAAAAGGACTTTTATGAGGTGGGCGGCATCCCATAAATGTCACAACAACTTCTGTTCTTCTAACCAGTGCATTTCTGCTCTGGAATGTTACGTAGGGTACACATATACTGCGCTGCAAAAATTGTTTCTGCTAGAAAATGAGAAAACCTCAGAATTAATGAGCATATGAGTTTTGTCTGTACTTTAACTTTTCACACTGAAATGTCTGCATCCAGGATTTCAGCTCAGGCATGTACCCCAACTGCTTGAGTATTCAGAAGTGATGAGATGCAGTGTTTTGATCTCAAGCCGAGTTTTATTTGCCAGTGGCCACCAGGTCTTTTATACATGATTGGACTTTAGAAGGTGAACCTCAGAGGTCACAGAGGAGCTACTCTTTTCAGTGAAGACAGGTTGTCTCTACCATGAGGCAGGCTGCAGAGGTAAAGCTTGGTCTCTGGTAAGAGTCATGTGCAATTTAATTTATTTGTTTTTATTTTAATCTCAATTTGTTTCTATTTTACTTTATTCATGATTTGAGCACTTTCTTCTGAAATCTGTCTAGTGAATTTTCAAATAGCAAACTCTCATGGCATCCTGATGGCGTACAGTACATACCACTGATAGCATCTCAGGATCAGTTGCTAGGACCATTCTAGTATAAGCAAAATACTGGGAGTTTAAATCAGACACAAATGATCACACTCTCAAAGATTTAATGTAACTCCTCAGCATTTCTTGTCAAGGCTTGAAAATTATTGCTTACTTTCTCTTGTGTTTATAAAGATGAAGATTTCATTGAAAGCACACACTCTCACTCCTACTTCCTGCCTTATCTAAACAAAAGAATGGAAAAGTCAGAGACATGTTCACAGACCTTCCCATCATAAACACTGTTATCTTCCTCATGTAATTTCTAGACTGTGTTTGTGATTAGAAGATTATTATTGCTAAGAAAGTGTAAATTACCAATAGCTGAGATGAAGAAACTTTCTTATCCAGATTAAAAGAGAAAAAAAATCTGTGAATTCCAAAATGTTTAGCAAAGTTCTTTTTCACTTCATTTTCTCTGGTCAAGTTTAATCTGAATATTAACGTATTAAGTGTTATTAGCATTAATCTCCAAGCATGTGAGACAGATGAGGTCTAATCAGTTTCTATGCCACGTCATCTAGCATTCATATGCAAATGTGCCTGGATTGTTTCATCACATATTGTCCCTTAATGAACATACCGAAAACAGAAACCCTGGCAGAGAAAGGAAATTATCCCTACAAATGAGACAAAGAGAGATATTTTCAATTACTATTTTTTTAATATCTTCCTCAAATAATTCTTATGAGTTATTTTAGGAAAATTTGAAAAACACACATTCTATGGTCTTCAGATGTTTTTCCTAAACTTTTTTTTAACCTGTTCATTCTTTTCTTTGGCTCAAGTCCTCAGATGAAAGGGATCTGGAGGTCTATAGGGACACCTCAGTTTTCTGTGGGCCTTGGGACTATACAGTGTGCAAGGTTATCGATTAATGCTGTAGTTAAAATGAATGGTGATTAATTAGCTAATCCAGTTATTAAATAGCTGCCAGATAAACAAATAAAACATTGTTTAGTAAAGCAAAACATTGATAATTCTTTCTTAGTTTCCATAAAAATGAATTTGTTTATAGACTTCATTATCAGAATCGAAAAGTAAGAATCATGATGGAATTCCACATGCTTTGTTTGGGATTCATCTTACCTAATGTTAGCTCTGTCACATCAGCATTTACATCTGTCTCTGTCTAGCGACAGCAAGGAATATGCATTTTGGGAATGCAGTTCATGCAATTTATTTTGTATATTTACATTTGAATGAGTGAGTGGTATTCTAATCTGTAAATACTTAAAGCTATATCAAACTCTCTCTCTCTCACCCATACACAGAGAAGCCCTTCATATCAGAAAAATTAGGACCTAAAATCCAGCATACAAAAATTTAGATATGTGGCACTTTTGGTGGCTTGAGTGTCTTTAATTCACCTGTCTTACTTCAATGCATTGTGATACACTAACGACAAGATCACATCCTGTTCTCCCATCAGAGGCCTACTTCATTCCATGCATGACTAATGAGCTCTCATTCAGTGACTGAGAAAGGCAATAGAGGTTATATGGAAAAATCAGAATCCTTTAAACTTGACACTGTACAACATTTTGATAATTAAAAGAAAGCAATGTGGTACACATAAAATGAACTTTAAAAAGCTGTTGACAAATCTCAAAATGCATTTGTAAACAGCAAAGTCTCATTAAGGACATGTATTCTTAAGGCCATGCTGAGGTCAGTTCTTGGCCTTTACATTTTTATGCTCTGGAAGAAAGCAGAGAATCCTTACTGATTAAAATGTGCATATGATTCATGAAGAGGGTACATTGAAACAAATGAGCTGATAAGCTTCTGCAAGCAAATGACATGTGCAGATAATTGTAATTCAACAATATTCAAGAATTACAGACATAATGAGACATTATGTTGGGAGCAGTAACTGAAATGATTGGGGCATCATGTCAGTCAGCTGGAGATCTGCTCCTAGTGCAGTATGCAAAGGGTATAACAGCAAAACAAAAAGCCAAACCTGGGATAAATGAGCAGAATAATACAAAAAATGGTTAGAAAGGTTACACAACCTGGCACTAGCAAATCTTCCCCTGAGATGCTTTTCACAGTCCTAGCACCCACAATTCAAGAAGGAATAAATTGGGTCCCTCTGGTTCAGAGATGAACCAGGAGAAAGATCAAAGAATAGAGAAACCTGCCTTAGTGGAACACTGAAGTCCAGTCTGTTTATCTTAACAAAAAGGCTAAAGGGTGCCTTGATCATAGCTTCTAATTACTTCTAGGGGGAATAGAAATTTGATAGTTGAGGGCTCTTCAGTCTCAAAAGCACAAACATAACTAGATCGAGTGCCTGGAAGTTGAAAGCAGAGACATTCAGAAATAGAAATTACATGCATGGGTATTACGAAAATTAATCACTTCGATAATTTAACAAAATAATGATAGCTTATTCATACTGCAAATATTTAAACTGAATTTTTCTAACTTTTAAAGAGAGCTGCTGTAGTTAAACGAAAACTAATTCAGAAAGGAGCTGACCCACGTTACACTGGAAGTCAGACTAAACTATCATCTCTGACCTTAGGATCTAGGACACTTGCTTCATTTCATTGCTGACTGGGGGGCCCATGTCTTCTTTACAGTACATTATTCAAAATCTTATATGGTTTCAAAATACTCTGTTTTCATGAAATTTCTTTGCCTGTATCGTGAGTGTGGCACCAACATTGATCTGTACAGCAGGATAGTTCAAGTTGGAGAAGTGGAATTGTGGGTATTTTAGGAAAAGAGCACCAATATAAGATTAAATTTGAAAGCATCTCTTAACTGTGGATGCACAATTTGAAAGGTTTGTACCTGATATTTCAAAATACCTTGCACTTCTGAGCACTTCACATATTTAAAGCTCCTACCAGCATCAGTCATGGCTCTGAAAGCTCAGTATTCCCACAAATCAAACCCTAGCATTTCACGTGGAAACTCAAAAATGGATATCACAAAGTTAATTACCACTTCTAGCTGAAAACTTATTCCAAATTATTCCTGCAGTAGAGCACTGCAGGAGCTCAGTGTCCAAACACACTTTGAGGCAACGTTCAAAGATTTAACTCAGAGATCAATCCTTCCTGTTCTGAAATCCCTTCTTGTGATCTTCACAGATCATTTTGTTGCTGTAGAGTAGAAGGCAGAGATAATAAATGGCAGTCCTCTTCACTGCACCGTCCTGGTTAATCCTTAGAATACATCCTGTCACCTCAGTCAGTCTCATAAAGGTACTAGGAGAAAATGATGCACAAAGAGGAGATAAAGGCACAGCATAATGCATGTCCATGAGATTGTAGAGAATTTTTCTTCAGTTCTGGTATTTCTTAGTTATAAAGAATCTGAATTTGCAACCTTGGTGCTTTTTCTAGCAGTTTCAGTTTTAAAAATGTCAATTCCTGGCTTCCTCTATTATCTTTTAGCAGAAAAAGTATCACTGTCATCTTACCAGCTGGTTAAAAGGAGTGAAAACATTCAGACCTAGCATGTAGAATTGTGTTATACGAGCTAGAGTAGGAATGAGCTCATACAGGGCAGCTGACATCCTTCTCTATCCCAATATACTTTCTCACTGAATTTCCTACACAACTCCTAAAGCAGAGGAAGAGTGCTCTACTACCATAGATCACTCCCTTATATACCTCAGCATGGCCATCCCTCACAACCTGTTGCTGTCCTAGACTTTTCCTGGTTTCACCCATGGCTTCCTACATATCCCTGTGTGTGCACAGAGGTAGAGATATATAACTGAGAGCTCTTGCAGGTGCAGAAACTAAGGGAAGGAACTTCTTGCCATGTGTCTGTATGCAAGAAAGGTATGACACAAAGGGGAAGGCCACAGAAAGCAGAGAGAGAAATCTAGAAAAACATCTTAACTGGACACTTTGCCTGCTGGAAAGGCAGGCCTGGGTGCTGAACAAGAGACCAGGTACCAGAGCTTTGTATCCAAAAAAATTCCTTTTTTCTGATAAGCACATTGGGATGCACTGGGTGCATGGAGCAAGCTGAAGGCCAGACAGAGCTGACAGAAGCCACTGGCTGGCAGCCACCCCATGAGGCTTCTGCAAGCTGGGCTCTGTGCAGTGTCCAAAAGACGAGAAGCAAACGCTTCCCAAAACAAGCTGGGGGCCTGAATGTACTGATGTGCCTGGGCAGCACTCTCTAACTCACATTTACAGTTAAATAAAAATCCGTATGGTTCCATTTGTACCTTAATTTGGGCAGAGGCATCTCTCTAATAATTTTAATAACCTGACCATAACATCTACCCATAGGCTATAGTAGTGCTTCTACAGTTTATTGAGAATGTGAGCAAAAAAAAAAGAAGCCATTTAGAAGCTTTTAGATTCTTGCTGCTGGAATATCTCCACAAAGAGTCTCCTTACAATCAGAAAAATTATTTGAAATTTCTATGTAGCTTTCATCGGCAAAGACTTTGTTTGACTTGTCCTATGTGAACAGATGCTTTCTGCAGCAAGTGCTTGGCCCCTGTGCCCTGTCAGCTTGGCCAGCTGCCACCTGTATTCCAAATAAAATGAAAGGTGATGGGTTTAACATTTAAACAAACCCACAACTTCCAAAGCTTGTTGCCCAAAGGGCTCACATGTCTGATGTACAGGAAAAGCTATAAACTCTGCACTGCTAAGTTAGACACAGATGGCACATGGGTATTTTATGCTGAAAGGTTAATGAGTTTTATCCCTTGGATCATGAGGCTACAATCACACTGCTGTGAAGAACAGCCAACTCCACACGTGGCCTCAGAGCCAAATGAACTGCTGTCTATTTTATGTTGCAGGGTACATCATGACATGGTGACAATTGAGAGGGGATTTGAGAACGTGCTCTCCAGCACTTCTAGGTTTTCCTTACTAGCCCCATATCTGTATATGATACTCAATGCAGTGGCTACCTGTCTGGTACATGACAACATCATATAGTCCAGTGACACAGGGTCCTTCCATGAAAGTCCCTGCCTTCCACAAAAGACCACTCCTGCTGGAAGGTTTATAATTTGCAGGCAGTCTGGGTTGAGGCTGAATTTGGGAAGAACTCACTTGGTTCTGTGTTCAGGAAGCAGTAAAACTGCATACTGCTCATGTTCAGTATGGTCTGTTGAGGGCTGCAGACAATTTAATAGGGTCTTATCCACTGTGGGGTCTCACCGGGTCTCAACTAGTAGTCTTTATAACTGGCAGGAACCTGACAAGGTGGATCTTTCACCTGATCCATACATAGGCAGTCCTGCCTTTGGACATATTGACCTTACTGCAAGACAGGTGTTCCCAAAATTTTATATCTGTGAACTAAATTTGGAATTAGAGGTCATATGTTAACATAGATGCCATCAGCGTAAGGGCAGGACGTGGTATAAGGGAGATGCTGGAAAGATAAGTTTTAAATCCCATTAACTACACTACAATTACTTTTGCAATCTGCTTAGAATAGTATCAAGACACAATAAATACTAATTTTAAGTAGAACAAATAAATAAGCAGTAAGATAACTATTTTGGGGAGTTTGCTGTAAAACTATTATAAAAGGGAAGTGAATGCCTGTGGTGGAGCTTCAGTATCTGATCAAGAAACCTATCAACAGTCATTAAGTCTCTGTCTTTCCTCCCAATACTAGAAAATAAAACCATTCATTTATTCAGTGGCACAATGATGTTTTCTTTTTTACTTCTTCCCTAGTGATCTCTAATGTGAGGTCTTTTTTACATTCTTTGATGGTTTTAGAACGTCAGCTGCAGTAACTCAGATCTTTTCTCCAGGTATCAAAATAACTTCTTCAGAAACAATCATTTTGCATGCCTAGTTAGAGAGATTCTTCCTTTTTTCAAACCAAAAGCACTAATAATTAATTAATAATAATTAATTGTTCTGATTTAAATAGTTTCACTTCCCCCATAATTTACTTTATCATTAGGGAACTGTGAGATTGAATAAATAGATGCCATTCAGAATATAAATGCCAGAGTCACTTTATTTGTTCCCTTGTGGCAGAGTACATCTGAAAGGATGATAAGCAAAGATAACGTATCTTGAAATTCCATCCTAACAAACAATAAATTACCCTGCTGAAAGCAGGCTTTCAAAGTACAATTCACACAGTTTCTCAGCCCAGCACACAGCCAGATGCCTTGAAGGCCATATAAGCCACTTTAGAAGCAACAGCAGGTCATGTAAATGGCCAATAAAGAGAGAATCACATGAATCTCTAAAAATAGGAGCAAATTAATTTCATTACAGATCCGTGTTCAAAGTTTCAGAACCGTAGAAGTTCTGAAGCTAAAAAACAGTTTTAAGTCTTCTGTTTACTATCTATCTGAGGATTCTAAGAGAATTTGCCATATAAATAAAACCTTTTAGTGCGGTGAAAGAGCTGAACAGGAAAAATCAGATGCTCAAAACTAAAAAGGTGGCTTCCAATAATACTTGTTAAAGCTTTCATGATTAGCTTCTTTTTCAGTCCTTTCAACTCATTTCCTACTGGCAATATTCAGAAAGCCTGGGGCTTCCATTATTTCCATAGTAGGAAAAAAAAATACAAAAATTAGGAAGATAAATTAGACACAAAGGGTTTGATTTAGATTGCGTACATAAGAAGAAGGGCACAGCTGCGTTTCCTTAGGTAATTCTGGTATAAATAACTGACAGCAATGCTGTCACACAAAAAAGATACATTACTATTTCAAAAACTGATTTTTCTCTCACTGAAAGTAGCTGCTTCTCAGCTAAGAAGAAGTAACTAAGTGATTTTTTGTGTCTTCTTAAGACAGACAGGAGGAAGTAAACTAGATTCACTTAAACCACCCTCAGGCCACTAACATGAAATCCAAAGACAGTTGTGACAGTAACTCTTCTTGGTGGCTAGACAAACTAGTATGTGGAGGAGGGAAGACACCATGCCCAAGGAAGAAAAGAGGTTTCTTTTGGTTCCTCTCAGAGCATCTTCTTCTGTTTTATCACTAGAGATTTAAAAACAAAAACCAAACCAAACAAACAAAACAACAACAAAAAACCAAAACAAACCAACCAAAACCAAACAAAAACACAACCAAAACCCACAAAACCCAAAAACAAACACAAAACCCCACACAACAACAACAATAACAACAAAACATGATACCCAAGGCTATAAACCTTTGAGCCTGAACAACTTTCACACAGACCTGTTCTGTATTGTGTAATAAGGTCCCACATGTGGGCAGTAAATGAACTGCAGCTCACCTGAACTGTTCAGAAAGGTCACACACTGCGTTTTTTACCAAGCGCCCCATGTTCCTTCTCTTATCACCTGTGAAACTGCCATGTAAATGAGGCCCATACCTGAATGTCACAGAAAATAGCCTGATCACATGCCAGAAGTACAGCTGTTCCTGCACCAGAGGGAACCACAAACTACAGCTCTAGAATTCTTCCATGAGAGATTACATTGCTTGCCTTCCAGAAATTTTTTTTAAAGAATTGCAGTTTCAAGTGATTTTTAAATGGCACTGCAACCACCTCAATTAACACTGCAGACTTTAAATGATCCCTTCTTCCCTATGTAAGCCATGTGACAGAGAAGCTCAGATGATTCACACTGCAGTGTGATATGCTAATACACTTTTATTTCAAAATATGGCCAAAATTCCTGATAGTATAAAACCTACTATAGGAAGAAGGAACTCTTTCCCTTTGAATCTGTTAGATGAGAGTGACATCCAAATATGTCTTTATGCTACTCAAAGTAAGAATGGAGTGAGGAAATATTATAATCCCATCTGTCCACAATGCAGTCATTTATACCATGAGAACATTGAAGATTTATGCAAAAGGCCAATGTAATAATGTCAGGTTTATAAATATATGTAACACATTTTTCTATCTTAGATTTGTACTTAAGATTGTAAGAGACTGTGAAAACAATGATTTGTAAGAGGGTGTATTTAGACTATTGAAATAGCAAATGAGCCATAAAGCTTTCATCTGGGTGGGAACATTCAAAGACATTTTAAAAGAGTAGGGAACTGACTTTACAGCCTTCCTTTATTATATACCAACCTAACAAAACGCTGGAGATGCGACAGTTCAGGAAATAAGAGGGAGTATGGTTAGGCATAGTTTGGTATGGTTGGTTAGGCATGGCTTATATCAAACCTATTTGAGTTGTTGGAAAGGTCTAACCTCGTCCTGACACAGATACTAAAAAATGTGTAAGACATGAAACAGCCTAGGAAACACCAGCTTTGAGTCCTTTCTTTCTGTGTCTCAGGAAGAAACACTGTTCTGAGAGGCTTTATGCTGTGACAGAATGGAATGGAATGGAATGGAATGGAATGGATTAGACAGAATAGACTAGAATAGAATATACTACTTGTCTACACAGACTTAAGCCTGGAAACACTCTAAACATGCCACACATGTTTAGACATACATGGAGACACACATGCCACATGGGAAGATAATCCTTTGTTATGTAAAAACACCTTCACATAGCTATGTCTTGAATGTGAGAGTGACCTAGAACTAAGTATGGCAGTTGGTTTTGTCATTCCATAAGGCTGAAAAATCACTTTATTCTGATGCTCCTGCAGTGCATTATTTCCTCAGGAAGAGACTGTCCTCACCTAAACTAAGAAGTTAGTAGGCCACAGGTGGACACCCTCTTATTTATCCAGGTGTACAAAAAAATAAGAGCTCACTGCCCTTAATTTTTCCCCACTATCAGAAGTTCCTTACCGTCTGCTGCCATTACTGCCTCAAGCAATACTCCATTGAGGTGACTGTTCAGTCACTGTAATTAGTTTCAGCTAACAGTGAAGTTAGCCCGAGCCTTCTGGCTGAAGCATGATATCAGGGTGTACTCATACAAACCAGAGTCAGCAGAATGGTGTATTTATATTAATCAAGCAGTAACACATCAGAGAGTGTTACCTCTCTCATCACAAGAGACTCAGCCAGAGCAGAACCTCTGCCAAAGCATAAGAATGATTACTGTGATCTGTGGCCAGCAGAGGCCTCTCTGGCTTCATATCTTTAATTGCCTTCTGCAGACTTCTCACTTTCATTCAGCCTTGTACGGTGCAGCCTTAAGAGAAGATTCAGACTCTCGTAGAAAAATTGTAACAGCAGCTGCCTACAACAATCTGCAGGCGGCAGTAGAAAACCCTGCAAATTCTTAATTGATGAAAACAGGCTCAACAGAGCAGCAAATGAACCTCAACACCTTTCTGCTGGGATTCTGGCAACAACTGTCTTCATTCCATGTTTTGGTTAGATGTCTAACTGCTGCTCTAAAACCTTGCTCAGGTCTGCCTATGTCACATGTTGCTCAATACAGCTTTTCAGAACAGGCCAGTGACATCTGTCAATTCTAACCCACCAGTCAATGAATAGAGATCAGGTAAGACAAGCAGTGCTGCAGAATTTTGTTGTGAGTAAGAGAGACCAAAGCATAATTTATTGAAGGCAGCCATGAGTAGTAAAAACAAGTATCAGGAAATACTGTTTTTATCGTAATATGTACCGAAAAAAATACTTTTCACAGAGAAAAAAGCTTACTTTCACAGGTGCTTACTCAAATTACCGGATGTACAGCAGAATGTATTTTGATTTAGGCTTGCAGCTGCACTCTGAGTCTTAATTTTGAAACTCTGGGTTAATCTTCATTTGTTGTAATGAACTCTTGAACAGAATAGACATTTGTTGAATGTACTTGACACTTCTGGGCTCTCTTTTTTAAATTTTTTTCCTATCTCTAAACAGTTATTGAACCTGATGATACATCCTTCCCCTGTGTCTCCCAATTCATGATGCTTTATACCGTAAAGAACTTGTAAAGTTTAATTGTTTACTTCTCAGAGTTCTTGTTATTAAATAGATCCTCCTTTTTTGTTATAACTCTTCCTGTCTTTATTGAGTACCTTTCATTTGAAGAAAACTTCAACTATTTTATATCAACTAGGTTCCTAACACTCCCAGAAGCTCAGTTTTACATTTTACAAGGAGTCAGTTGGAGCCCCATGAGATAAGATAAACTGCCAGAAGATCATACAGCAAGCTATCTCAGAGCTAAGAAAGAATCTAAGCCTCCTGATATATCAGATCTGGGTTCAGGATTTTTCCAAGTCTCAGTAGCTGCTGCTGTTGGACATTTCACCCTCTTTGACACTGCAGGACAAGTCTGCTTCTTAATATCATCTAGAGATATAATGATCTTGTTTGCACAGAGGACCAAGACATCACTGATGCTCTTGATCTCTTTTTTCTGGTGACATAACACTTGGCTTTTGGTCTTCTACCACACATTGGAAGTTTCTTATAGAGTTCTCGGAAGTAGTTCTTGCTAGGCCTTTGCAGGCCCCCGCAGACACTGTGCATGAAATACAGGCATTTCCTAAATTTGGTATCTGATTCACAGTTTTCCATGATTTCAGGGGACACCATGGTTAAGGTGGTTCTTTCAGTTTAATGTTCCTGTAATTTTTACTCCTAGACAAAGCTTCTAATCCCTAGACAAAGCTTCTACTCTAAGATCTTAATTCATGTAGGCATTCTGTTAAGTTCATCCCCATACACACCCACACACCCCCCCTTAGTGCATTCTTAACATTATATTCTTAATTCCTACAAGTTTCTATGTGATTTGAGTTTGCATTCTAAGAAAACCATTTATTTGAGTCTGTCCTGAACTGGCTGGAAAAGAATACAAAATTTTATAAAATGAATATTTTTTTTACATTATGTATAGCTTTTCTCCTCCTCTTTTGCCCATGAAATGAGCTGATGCAACTTGCAAAATGTACAATTAATTAATAAGGGTAGGAAATGTAAGATTAAGGTGCTATGCTCAGGAAGTATATGCTCTTCCTTCTCACACATTTTCACTTCTGTGATTGGATTTCTTTCCAAATGATCAAACATTGCCCTCTACTACAGTTATTCTAAGACTTTAATTGATATAACAGAATCACGGGATCACAGAATCAACAAGGTAGGGAAAGACTTCTGAGATTATCAAGTCCAACCTTGGACGTAACACCATCTTGTCAATTAGACCATGGCACTAAGTGCCACATCCAGTTTCTTCTTAAACACCTCCAAGGATGGTGACTCCACCACCTCCCTGGGCAGCCCATTCCAATGCCCAATCACTCTTTCTGTGAAGAACTTCTTCCTAATGTCCCACCTAAACCTCCCCTGGCTTAAGATTGGGCCCTCTTGTCCTACTGCTGGTTGCCTGAGAGAAGAGACCTGGCTACAACTTCCTTTCAGGCAGTTGTAGAGAGCAATAAAGTCTCCCCTGAACCTTCTCCAGGCTAAACAACCCCAGTTCCCTCAGCCTCTCCTCACAGGACTTGTTTTCCAGTCGCTTCACCAGCCACGTTGCCCTTCTTTGGACAAGCTCCAGTACCTCAATGTCCTTCCTGAACTGGGGGGCCCAGAACTGGACACAGTTCTGTGTCCTGTTTACCTCACTTTGCTTGGCATACCTTTCTTCTCTGCTATAAATAAGACTACTGTGTATCATCACTATCGTGAAAGACCTGATCAAAAAAGCAATGATCACTACTATTCCAAATCACATTCACTTTCTCATTTCTTATTGAAATGCACACATTCCAATGCAGACTTTCATGACATGAAAACTTTTCTCAGATTAATCCTTTTTGATTTTTTCTTTTCAAGTCTCTTCTCTCATTTTTATAAGAAATTAACTGCATCTGTGTGGGCAGAAGAGAGAATATTCTAATCATCATCCAGAGCAGTGAAGCTGCGAATTAGGACACCTGTGTTCCCAAAAGATTCCACATTTTACATTCTTCTTTGCCCTTTGTAATGAATTTTTATTACTGTCTTCTTTCCCTTTGGTTTTATGTTCATCATACTTTCATTGATTGTCATATTCTGTTTTAAATTAAAGTATTTGTACAAAGGTTTTCTAGGAATTTTAGCAACTCAGCCCACAGATCCAGTTACTGATACAGTCTAGAAAACAGATTGCAATCAAAACTGAAAATAGTTTAATATCAACCACTACAGACATCATGTTGCTGATCTTCTGAAGTTTGTGACTACCACTTCGTTGTGCATTCACACAGATGCACTAAGCTAGAAAGGCAGGAGAGAAGCTCAGTCTTCATTTTGAAAGCATTTATGTGATGCACTTTTTCCCTAAAATTATAAATTACCATAACCAAAGCAAAGAGGCCATGATGCCTAACAGGAACAAGTGTATTGACCTGCAATTCTGCAACAAATTACCAGTAGTATGGACAAGAGTCATATGCATTATATGCACAGTTTTGATGGATAGGGTTTCAATATATAAAGGCTTAAAAGAAAGACAGAGAAAAACCTTTTACCAGGGCGAGTGACATGACACAGGGCAATTGTTTCAATCTGGAAAACATTGGACATAAGGAGGAAATTTTTTATGATTAAAGTGGTAAGACACTGGAACAGGTTGCCCAGAGAAACTGTGGGTGTCCCGTTCTTGGAAATGTCCGCAGCCAGGTGGGATGGGGCTTTCAGCAACCTGATCTAGTGGAATGTGTCACTGCCTGTGGGAGGGGGGTTGGAACTAGATGATCTTGAAGGTCCCTTCCAACCCTAACCATTCTGTGATTCTGTGATTGCTGCCACTGTGGGTCATCAGGCTAGACTTCTAATTCAGTGAGTATACGTAATTATATTAAATTAAGGATTTGGCAGTAGGCTGACTGTAAGCCTACTTCAGAAGCCTAGGTCACATTTTAGTTGAGAATAAGCAGATGTCCACTGAATGAATTTTAGGTCAGGGTCAGAACGATAAACTTTAGTGTACATGAAGTAAAGAACAGATCAAGAAAAAACCCACTTAGGTCCAGAGCAGGCTGCAGAGTTGTGCAGTGCATTATCACGTGTACTGTTCTACACTGTCTGTCTGTCTCTCTCTGCTTTGGGTAGGTGAAGGTCACTGTGCTTTTGGCTACCATTTGGATCATGGTGTTTGCAAACAGGCTGGCAGAGGCTTCACAGAAGCTGTAACACCCACCCTTAAAAAGGACTCGTGGATAGCCTAAAAAGGACTTCAGCTCTTACTATAGAAGACGACACAGTTCGACCAGTCCACAGCTGGACTGGACTACCATTATACAGTATTCCCATGACTTGTTTGTGCTGTTGACCTCTCCATTTACAACCTGGTTACACCTTATCACACCGCCGTGCCGGCAGCGCTGCGGGTGTTGTCGGGCAGGGCATGGCACCGGCGACTCTGACCCTCCTCGCTAGGGGACGCAGCCCAAGGCGGCGGCCGGAGGCTCCTCCCGCCGCCTCCGCCGCCTCCCGGCGCCCCGCGCCGGGCGGGATGCGGGGCGCTCGCCGGCGCTTCTGCTCCGCCTTGATCCTCGCGTACGGGCTCTTCTCCCTCTACGCGGCCTACACCGTGTTCCTGCGGCCGCGCCGCTCGGCCGCCCCTCGCCCACCGCACCGGGACCGCCGCGGCCAGCGAGGTGAGCGGGGCTGCTTCGGGCCGCGCGNGCCGGGGCCAGAGCCCCACCGCTCCCCGCTGGGCCTGCGCAGGCCGCGGCCATTTCCCCAGTGCGGCGGCAGGCACCGGGGCGCGGCCCGGAGGGACGGGAGGAGGAAGAGGCGGCGGCGGTAGTGGTAGTGTGTCCGGCCCGGGGCTGTGGGAGGGTTGTTAGGTGATGCTTGAAATCATGGATTCCAGAAAACTCTTCAGCCCCTGAATATGATCGTTTTACGTAAGTTACGCTTTTAGGTTTCACAGATCATGTTGCCTTGGGAAACGAATGGAATCCATGGGAAGAGGACGAGAAAAACGAGCTGGCTGCTTCTCAGCAGAGATACGAAGCTAATCTTAAGATGATAAAATCTGCGAGATCTCGCCTAGAACAGACCAGTCTTAGAGTACAGATTTGGGGAAAAGCAGCAATTGGTAAGCAGATGTAACCAATGTCTATTAATTACATAACTTTTCTGATATAGCATTTCCCCCTGCTTTTTAATGACTAAAATTTATGTGTACGATTCAGTAGTATGTATATCTGTACATGAAGAGTGTTAAGGAAGTGGTAGCTGTAACTCAAATTTGTACCAATATAACAGTAGTTACACTTCAGTTTCTTTGTTTCAGTTCTTTTCAAGGCTGTTTTTTTTGCATCTGGCAAAGAAAATGTCTCAAATAGCAGAGAAACACAGTTTTTTAATCTTTAATTTTTAAAAAACTTTTTTAATCCAGTCTAGTTTACAGTACAACACAAGAACAGGCCTCTTATTTGGCTAAACGAGACTATTTATTTTTGTCACACACTTCGTGAAATAAAGCGTCACACAGTGAGAAATAAACCATTTTCTGTACTTCAGTACTACTACCAGTGGTGAGCTTGGAAATTCTTCTATAGTAGAAGACACTGAGTTTACTCTCTACATAAACTGGGAGCCAATGTCTTCTCAAGCTCTTTAACTACTACTGACGACATAAAATTTTTTCTTATTTTAGCTTTCTGCAAATGCCTAATTTCCAGCTTCAGGTAAACTTGCATGTAGCATCGTAGAACACATTAGTAAATTACCCAGTAGCACATTCCATCACAAAAAAAATGATGTGTTTCACAAAAGCTTAAGAGAAGTATGCTTGTTCTTAAAATGCTCATTAAAATTTGCTCATTTTTAAGTGGTATGTGCGCTGGAAAGAGATGCTAACAGAAGCAGTGGTATATCTTCATCTACTGATATTTTGTCAGCCAGAGAATATCTTAAAGTGCCCCAATATGGGAAAAATTAAGCTGAACTAATTCAAAGTCATACCGAGTTTGAGAAGCAGTGTCTCCATTATATAAGAAGCTTTGACATTTCTTTCCCAAGTTCTTGCATTGTGATGCTTTTTCATTTCCCAGAAGTTATTTTATTTACTAGGAGTTTAGGCAAGATCTGTGCATTCAAATTCTCCATCATGTCTTCATTTATGTAGGTCTTTACCTTTGGCAACATATTTTTGGAGGGCACCTTGAGCCAGCTGATGTGACTGCACAGTGGAGAGAAGGAAGCCAAAAAGCAGGAAAAACATATTTCAGGTGTTGTTCATGATGTTGATTTCAGTTGTGTAAACTTTAACAAATAATGCATTGGAAAGTTAAAGTACATTATAAGATGCACAGGTGCATTATTTTGCCTCTCTCAAAGTTGTAGTTAGTATCAGCTGCAAGTCCTTTTAATTTTTTTGTGTTTTGATAACTATGCAAAATGTACACAACTTCTCATTCACTCAGTCATACTGTTTATTCATGGAAACACATGCTTGATAAACCCAATTAACCCTAGCCCAAACATGTCACTGTTAAAAAATAGAAAACCAGGGAGCAATTTCATCTGTTTTATGAAAGTTTGTGTTTTTTGAAAAAAATGTAGAAAGACTTACCAATGCTGAGCGTAAGGGCTGCCAAGAAACATCAGTGGCACTGGGGGGTGGGGACATACAAACCTCAGAAAAGTCTTAAGAACTGGAGTTCAGGGACTCATAGTTGACGAAAACAAGCATGGAATTTTGAGGCAAGAGGAGGTCTCCTGCTATTTGATTTCTCTGTACTCAGGGAAAAGGGACTTGGCTCATTTGGTCATAAATAGGATTGCATCAAAACCTTAATTTGTTTCTGTTTATAACAGAGGCAATCTGTGAGGACTAGCATCTGGTTGGCTACTTGACTTGCAAAACAAAATTTTATAGGTAAAGGAAGATTACACTTAAAGCGCTGTTTGCTTTAAAAATGGCATTTAATCTGTGGTCATGCATGTTTTAAGACTGATGTCAAATGTTTTGTACTATTCAGTGAATCATGCATTCTTTTCTTGGAAGTCCTATTTAATACCATTTTAAGGCTTTCTGTAAAGATACAGTGAAGGATTTTTTATCTGTTTGGCCAGTTAGCCAGTCTGCAGTAGTAGATCTCCTGCAACATTAAGTCACTTGCACCTGGACCCACCTGTAAAAAAAGTTTTCTCCTAATACATAATTTACACACTTAAGCTAGTGTAACTTCTGAAAAATGTCTTGTTTCAGAAAGGTGTTTTTATCTTACACAGTAAGATGTGGCTCTAGTTGAAATTTGCAGGTAGTGTTTGAAGTAAATATGTGATAGTGAATTGAAAGGGGTTTTTAAGTGATCACTGAAGTTTTTTATCATTTCGAATTGTTTATTAATGTATCTAATGGTGAACATGATACCGGCCACAGAATATTTTCAGTAATGCCTGCATCACATTCATAAGAGATTAAAACTTATTTCTAGAAAGATACACAGGCTTGATTTATGCATAGCAATTATTAAAGAGTCTTATATCTAAGTCTTATATCTGAGGAAACTGATGAAATTATGTACTTTAAAAAAATTAGGTGTATTCCTTGTCTGCAAATAAAAGATGATCCTACAATATTAGAGAATCAACTATGAATGATGTTACTGCATCTTGGTAGTCTCCTTGACAGAGCAAGAGAGCTTTCTGTTCACAAATTTAGAGAAAGAATACAATGCTTTCTTTGAATAAGGACCAGCACTTTTAGCGCTATCTTGGTGGGAAGAGACTTTGTTGTTCCCAGAATTAAAATCTCAGAAGTCCAGAATTAAAATCCACAGAAATCCATGACATTCTGCCAGATGGGTTATCTTCTTGGTATTCACATGAGAATTTCTTTCAAGCCCTTGCTTTTCAAGCCATGATTATAACATGAAAATAATCTGCTGCATGTAATGAGTCTGTCACTTGACTGATTATTATTATTTTCTTTTTCGGTGTGCCTGTTTTTAATAACCTCACATGGTTCCTTAGGGTATGCATGTCTCAAAGAAAAACTTCAATACTTGGATTTAAATATCTTCTTGTTATGTTTAGATGGACCAGGGATAATAGAGTCCTTATTTTAATTTCAGCTTGGATGCTAGATCCTATAAAATACAAAGCTTAAGTTTGGTAGCAGCATAACGAAAGTCAACTTTTGAAAGGCTAGTATAGAAAATATGCAAATATTTTTTTAAATATATATATATATAAATATATATATAAACTGTTAGTTTAACAACTAGGCTTCTGAAATTAAATACTTTTAAGTTCTGCTTTTTACTCAAATTGGAAATACTGTTTTGTATTTTTGTTCTGAAGAAGAATTAGTACGTGATTTTGGCTGCTCACTGGTTATAAGATTTTCTGGAATTGTTGACTTTACTGCCCGGCTGAGAGAAATTATCTCCATTTGATTACTAGATGAGGCTAGAGGGAATTAGCTGAGGTGACATATTTGGAGACTATGTGCTGCTCTGCAGTTTTTTGTGGTAAGTGTAATGATTGTTAAAAAATAGAGGTCTCATAAATATTTTCAAAGCATATCAAGTCTAAAGACACAAAAATGCCAAAATGTCACTTGAACATAGTTGCATGAATTTTGTATATTTATGATGGAGAATAAACGTATTTAATATAGATTTTGCTGTCGTCAAGCTTTCACCAAAGAAGCTGCCTAAAGAATGCTGAAAGTATCAGCGGCATATTTTTAAATAAACATGAGTGGAGAAGGAACTGCATAGCTGTGGATTTTAGTGACATGTTGGCATGTTCACACAAGAGGCAGGAGAGCAGGATTTAGCAGTTTATTTGGCCTGGAGCAATTCACATCCTTCTCTCCTGTCATCTAGGAAGATGTAGAGCAGGGAGTGCCACACTACTTACCCCTTACTATTAAGAGCATTCCTAAATTTCTGTTCCACTGAGTAACACCCTATTTTACAAACATTCAGTGCTGCCATGCCCCAGCCCCTGCTAACCCCAGTTGTTCAGCAATTAATTGCCATTCTCCTACCCTCTGTACACAAGTTGCAACCATCTTAATTTGTGCCAGAATGAAAGCATATTGGTCAACAAAGTCAACCAGCAAAGGTTTTTATCTGTCAGAGGATTCCACCAGGGATACCCTGTGACAATTCAGTTTGAATAAAACCTTCTAGTGAAGCTTTTTGAAAATCCAAATGCACTACGTCTACTGGATCCTCTTTATCTGTGTTCTTATTGACACAGTCGTAGATCTTCATCAGATTAGTAAAATAGGACAATTAATTTCCAGCAGTGCTTATCCATGTATATGATCAGTGATCTTACTTTTTGATAAGATAAAGTGATCTTACCATTTATTACAGACTTTTCCAGAGAGAGAATTCATGCTGACTGGTCTCCTCTAGTGTCCTCTCAAGTTGCTTCTGTAGATGGGAGTTTTGTGTTGATGGGTAGACCCCTTATCAAGCATAGTGTCTCTTCATAATGACACCTGCACACCTTTGCCAGCAGTTCTGCAATTTCATGTTCCTTTGAAAATCTCAAGTAAATGTTATCCAGGTCCAAATTCTCCATTTGATATAACACTTGCTGTGTTTAAACTTGTATTTCTTTCTGAAAAGAATGAGTTAACATGTAGGAGTCTTCTTTACTTTTCTATTAATTCATATGAGTTTTGGGAAGTCTGTGTTGTTTACTTTTTGGATTAAAGTGCTTGGGCTTCTTATACAGTGTTTTTGAACAGTACAAACTCCTTGAAAGCTTCTTGTGATTTGTACTGCTTCTTTCCAAGTTCTTATCCTGATTTTCTCATTTTTATGTAATTCCTTTATATTGCATATGGAGTATCTCTACAGAATTTGGTAGGATCTCTCCTGCTGCAAGTGCTAAACTTAATCATACTGCTGTTACAGAATGACTGTGTGACTAATACCTTTGGAGTTGGGTCTGGAAGACCCAGTCTAGAATACCATCTTTTTGTACTGATTCTATGACTAGTAAGGAAAAACAAGGATTTTGTAGAAAGCAAGTCATGTATTTCGTCAAAAAAATGTAATTTCCCCATACCATTTTTGATCTAGCCTTCATGTGAGTAGTTAGTGCTGTCAGTACTACTGCCTTAATTTTGCAGCTTTTGTAATCTCCCTTACGTTTCCCAATTCCAGTTGTGTTCTGACTGGGAGTTAATAGTACAACCCTAGCACTGTGTTTTTATTATTAAAGTATTTGATTCATGAAACTTTCATAGTGTTTCTTTTTTTCCCCACTGTAATTTTATGCATTTAAACTTCATATTTTCCTACACACAGGTCAGTACTTCCTGACCTGTACATCCTGCTATTCCTGTAAAGTTGACACCCTCAGAGTTCTGTGTCATAGATAAAACCTTTTCCCCCATGTCTCTTTTTGCAAGGTGATCACCAGACCATCTACATATCCTAGTCACTATTTTAGGCATTCTGAAGCTCAAGGTGTTCTCTCTTAGGAATCCCAGTGATTCTGTTCTCATTGGCTGTTAAAGTTTGGATTTAAGTCTTGATCTGACTTTACATTTAATCTATTAGAAGTCTTGATTTCAAGTCATCAGTTTCATGAATCTTGGCTCCAAAAATGCCACTCCCACCAAGCCAGCAGCATGTCAGCTTAACTCAGGCTTAAACACTTGTCTAAGGTCAGTCAACTTCAGATAACCTCACTGGTTGTGAATTTTTTTTTTCCTCACTAAGTACACTTGAACTGAAGCTGGCTGCCAGTCTCAGCACTTCATGAGTTAAAACTTATGCTTAATTATATCCTAAGTTTTGCTGGTAGCTGAAAAACTAGTAGTGCAGCAGACCTAGAAAACTTATTATTAAAGATTTTATGATTTTGCTACCTGACTGAAATTTCTCTGTTAAATACATTGGGCAAGATCTAGAAATGCTATTTTCTACCTAAAATGTTCGTACTTACTAACATACACAACCAACCTAAGTTTACATTTAGATAGATACCTCTTGTGTTACTGATTCTGCTCAGTAGACACTTAACCAAAATTACTGAGAAAATTAGTATGCCAGACCAGCTAACACTCCTTCTTAATGAAACCTGGTTTAGTGTACTCACCAGGTTTTTGGGAGGCCCTTTCTCTTGTTCTAGTACAGCAGTCACTAGTTATTACTGGAATTAAGACCTTTAGCAAACATCGAAGTACACCACTTTTTTAGAGGTGATCGATTTACACAGGTTTTTAGGTTTGAGTATAGTACTAGTTCTGATTTATTGACAAAATATTTAAGTCTGAATCTCCTTTTCCCCAAAAAAGATAAAGGCAACCTTACTCCTGTGTTAAGCAGTGGATACTAACAGGAGAAGTGGTTACAGTTGGCAGTACATTACATCTGCTTTATTGATGAAAAAATAGTCTCAGGATTACAGACTGTATAGTAAGGACGTTTAGAGGATTAAGGTCAAAAATTTGCCTTACGGTGTTTACTGTTCGCATTTTGATTTTCTCAGCTTCCTCACTGGCCCGGCCGTAGTTCCCGGCTACTTCTCGGTGGAAGCGGAGCACGTCGTGCTCGTGCTGAACGGGAGGGAACGGGCGAAGGTCGCGTCCGCCACCCAGTGGCTGCACTACGCACAAACGCTAATTCAGACCCACAAAATCCGGCACGTGGCCGTGGTGCTGCTTGGAAACGAGCAGTGCAACAACGCATGGATTCAGCCCTACCTGAAAAGAAACGGAGGATTTGTAAATCTGCTCTTCGTTACCTACGACTGTGCGTTCGTAAATGAAGAAGATATTTTCCAGTGGCCTTTGGGAGTAGCTACGTAAGTGCTGTAGACAGAAGTTGCAATTGAAACAATTGTTGTGCATGAGGTACAGAAAATATGACTGTTGCTGCTGATGCCCAAAACAGTTATAGTAAGTAAATTGTAGAACATGATCCTATTAATTATTTTATAAATCAAGCATTGGGATCTTTTGAAATTGCATTTAGAAATAAAAATGATAATAGGAAAAGAATGTTAGCGTTTAGGGAGCTTGAAAGGTTTTTGTTTTTTCTTTAGTAGATTTGCTCTTGAGATTTATCGTATCTGCTGATGTAATATGTACCGGTGACATGAGGGATTTAAAAGATACTTGTGTAATTAAGCTCCAGGTACTGCTTGTTCAGGAAAGGAAAGATGATACTGGTGGTACTTTTTTTAACCCCTGTTATGGCTCTTAAACGGCAGTTGTGTGCTTCCCGTTTGGAGTTGTTATACTCCAGTATCACAGCAGCATAAGCTGGCTTAACTGCATGCTTACAAAAACATTTTTATTATACTTATCTGCTCAAACTACTTATGTGGAGTAAATAAAGGCTCAGTTCAGTTAGATGCACTTTTACTTCTTATTAACAGAGGGTTAATAGTGGTTTAGCTACTTGTCATGGTAATATAAGCTGAAAGGAGTACAGGATTATTTTCATATCCTGTGTTGAATTTGAATTCTATTTCCTGTATTGATCCAGTTGGCTCAATCTGAAAAACTGTATGGAGTTTTTTACATATAGCTTGAACTTGCTTGCAGTGTGCCTGAAATATGGTAAATTTGGATTCTTGATAGTGTCAGAAAATTGTTGGCATTGGAAGTTCCTAAGCAAAAAGAAGTTGAATTTTGAGATGCAGAGATTAAGGTGACAGTTAACAGAAAGCAACAACATTTACAACAATAAACTACGCTGCAAAGCTGGGTGGAGAAAGATAAATATGGTATCAAAATGGAGATTTGCAGCCGTTGCACACTAAGGAGTGTAAAAAATGTGGTTAAAGGTGTGAACATGTGCCAGATTTTCCAAGTGAAGAGAGAAAATGAAGATGCAGAATGCTGCAAAAATATGTGTCATGAAGGAAAAAATGGTTCTCAGAAAGTTAAGTGAATTAACATTCATCACACAGGAGAATGAGGAAAGGACTGTTCCATCAAATAATGTACAACAAGCTTTTTAGTAGCCAAAAGATTAGATTATTGAAGTTCACTCAGATCAAAGTGAGATTTTGCTTTGAGATTACCAGTGGTATTTTCAGTTGATAGGCATGCCCAGAGATTAAGGTAGCTGAGACTTAAACACATAGTTACCATTAACCTGGCCATTTCAGTCAAAACTAGTGGTTGCATCAAGAACAGCTGCCTTGGAAAACCGCATTACTCAAGGACATTTTGTAACATAGTACTTCTGATCTTGAAAAAAGATATAAATATTTTGTAAAGTCTCTGAAGAGAGCGATGGGGGCAAAGAGAATAAAGACCTACTTTTAGGACAGGACTTGAAGTGGTTTGCTTGTGTGTGGTTTGCTGTCTGTGTTTATAGATGTGGATTGGCAACAAACAGATGCCTTTAGTCTTACAATCTGATGCAGTAAAGATAAATGGTGCAAAATGTGTTTCCTTTGACATAAAATGTATAGTTGTCTAATTTATACATTGTTTTTACAGCTACAGAAATTTTCCAGTTGTAGAACCCAACTGGTCAATGCTACGTGATCCAAGATCATATCTATGTAATTTCTTAGGAACAGTTTATAAGAACTCTTCTAGAGAAACCCTAATGGAAATTCTGAAGCAGGATGGGCTTGACAAACTTTGCTGGATTGCAGCCAGAGAACAGTAAGACTTACTTTGTGAAAATATTCAGATTTTTTTGCCTGGTTCATTATTACTAATCTTTTCTTGAGCATTAAAAAATAGTACAAATAAGGGTAATCAGTCATAATTAAGTCAGAGAACATTGCTGAGACTCTTAGTGTAGGTCTTCATAACATAACAGCCTTTCTGTTGCTATATTTTACATAAAGTATGTTTTTAAATGCATGGAAAAATCTTCTACATATACAACCATCAAAGATCATCTGATTTTTTTCTTGAATATATTTGATTATGGAGGGAGAAGAAATATTTGTCTTGAGTTTTGTGTGGTTTAGTGTCTTTAACAGAAGAAAGAAGACAACCAGTTTTTGTTGTGTTCGATATAAGAGAGTGGATTTAATCTGTACAGCACAATTGTTTTTTATTTCAAGTATAGGTGGCACAGATCTTTTGACTAACGAGTACGGTTCTGCTTGTATTCCTTAATTTTGAAAAGCAACACGTAAAATGTTTGATAGCAGGCACAGGTGTGCTTTGGAAGACCTCAGCTACCCTGATGAAGAATCTCAGGAGATGGATTGCATCTGTGACATAAACTCTTTTCTCACAGACGTTCTGAGGCACTTCAGGAGATGGATTCTGGTTACACGGATTGCTTTACATCCTAACTTTTGGAAAGCAAACCTCTACTCCTGTAAAGTATTTGAGGCCATACAAAGTCATTAAAAAGTCTATTGAGTGTCTCCCTGTTGGTCTATTTCTGAACTGTGCTGTGAAGTAAATTGACATATGCATCATCCAAGTCGAGCAGAAGATTTAAAATGGCATTTCAATTTATTTCTTACACTTCTACGTATTAATAATTTCCTAAAAGAACCACATCTAACATGGTTACAGTCTATTTTTAACAGTGATATTTCCGATAAATTTTTAGAAGACTCTTTTAAGACCAGTTAAGAAAAAGTAAAAGCCCATCGATTGTGCGTGTAATACAAAATTCTTACATTGACAGCATTTTCATCTTTATGCATAGTTGAAATTAAAGCATATCACTTATTTTTTCATTGCGGTGCCTGTGGGAAAAATATTAATTTTTACCCCCTTTACTTTCCTAGGTGGCAGCCTCAAGAAACAAATGAAAGTTTCAAAAACTATCAAGATGCCTTGCTGCAAAGTGATTTGACATTGTGCCCAGTGGGAATAAATACAGAATGTTACAGAATTTATGAAGCTTGTTCATATGGATCTCTGCCTGTTATAGAAGATGTAATGACACCGGGTGATTGCGGAAATTCATCAGTGTACCACAGTGCTCCATTACAATTATTAAAAACCATGGGGGCTCCATTTATCTTTATTAAAAACTGGAATGAGCTTCCTGCTGTTCTAGAGAAAGAAAAAAAAATGAGCTTACAAGAAAAGATTCAAAGGAGAAAAAAGCTTTTAGAATGGTATCAAAACTTCAAAGCATGGATGAAACAGAAATTCGTTATTACTTTGGAAAATTCATTTTTGCCCAGTGATAAAGGATAAAATTGTCCCTTTTGAAAATCTAGAATAGATTGCCAGCTTAATTTCCATTAACCTTCTGAGGCAGCTTTTACAGAAAAGTAATCTCACAGGGTGGATGTGTTCCTTTTAAAGTCAACAGAATTGGTCTAGCTTGGCCAAGAGCTTCATTTGTCCCTTCATTCTTAATGATTTTCAGAGAGGTTGTTGACTGAATAGGGCGGTACTCTGCAAGGACGACAACAATTTCATGACTATTTTCACAATTCCCATGTTGCTGTGTGACCTGATAAAATTTTTTTAGGAGACTGTCTTTGAGCACATGAACTTTTTAATCCAACATAAAAACATCAGTTGTGTTTGAAGAATAGAGAAGAATGAAAGCTGTATGACACAGGGTAATTTATTATGTAGACTGAAGAAGAAAAGTATTACAGCAAAATTGCCAGGTTTAGCACATCTGAAAATGTGAACTGTTTACTTGATTGACATTTCATTTCCAAGAAAGTGGCTATAAAGCTAATTAAAGACTATGAAATAAAAATGTATACTTCAAGGTAAAAATAGAGAACTCTTTCTTAGAAATACTTCATAGCAATATATTTCCCCTTTAACTTCAGTTATCAATATGGCTTTCTTTCATTTCTGTGTAGTCTTGGGACGTACCTTTCTGCATCTGTGCTGTAGGAACATTCATTACCTGCAGTTAAAGCTGTACATTCTGAACACCAGGCCTTAAACTTGAACCTGTTTGTAGCTTACCTGATTTCTCAAGATCTGCTGAAACTTGTCAATTCCAAAAGAAGTATAGTATTGCATGTTTATGGAACTACATGTACCACAAACAGTTTGAATGCTTTTTTTGTTAAATGTAGCTGAAGGGATCTGTTGCTGTTCTTGCCCATCAGGACTGAGTCTGTGCCATTACCTGTGTGTTTGGCTGAGCAGTATGACTGCATACACACCACTGGCATAACCAAAGAGCGTATAATAGTTTTCCATCTTACAGCAGTGTGACATACGGGTTCATTCTCATGCAGGAATTCAAAGGCTGGTGCAACTCTACAGCTAAGTAATACTCATTTGTGTAATGACACTGTCTAGTTCTGAAATATGTGTCATAAGAGAATTTCTGTGGTTTTCTTTCAGTTTTCTTGCATCTTTTCTGTGTAACACACCAAAAAAAGCACCAAACTGACAAAAAATTCAATCAAAACCTAAAACATAAAACCACTGGGTTTTAGTTTGCTGACAGTGGATCATACCCACCGTGGCTGCTCTAGATCAGGAATAAGGTATGTTTCAGAATACCTGTATTTTTAGGAGATGTATTCCATGTGCTTAGAAGATGCTCTCAGAAGATAAATCATCTAAATGCAAATAATTTGAATTGTATGTCTAACATGAATATCCAGTGACTATCATCCACCCATATTACCCGAAACATCGTGCAGTTGCAGTACAATGCAAACGTTCCCTATTCAGCTGAAACTGCAAGTACAGCCCTCACAGTTCATTATTGAGTTGATGAGCACTGCTTGGAGGTGGACCTTGTTAGAAAAAATTTAGCATAAATTTCCACACTGACGATCTGAAGTAGCCGATTGGTAGTACACAGCACCTGGAGGGTTAGAGGAAGCTTGAGTATGTGTAATAATCATAGAATCATAAAATGGTTTGGGTTGGAAGGGACCTTAAAGATCATCTAGTTCCAAACCCCTGCCATAGGCAGGGACACTAGATGAGGTTGCTCAAAGCCCCATCCAGCCTGGACTTAAGCACTTCCAATGGTATTACCAGTGTCTCACCACTGCAATAACGTCAGTGCTGTATTGTCCCTTTAGCAGAATCTTTATTTCTACACAAGCTACAAAACTGAAGAGCAATGATCTAGAGTCATATTTTTCAGCTTCTTGTCAGCAGATCCTTCGGCACTCCTCCAGAATTTCAAGGAACTTCAGAAAAAAACTCCGAGGGGTCTTTACCAGTCAGCTGAGATTCTTATAAAAGAGGCTGCAGCTCCTAAAAAACAGTGGTATGCAGGTTGAAGTCTGAAAAACAGTTCAGTGTGTTACTTGGTCATCAATAGAAGAAACATGCTGCTATTCATGTATTCATTTCTAAGTAAAAGTGTGAGTTTTTCTTAAGGGAGGACAAGATGCACCAAAGTTTTCACAGAATTTCACATTGCAGATGTTTGCCTATTTTGGGAGTTCAAAGGGAAATGATTGGCACTTCTCTGTTTGACTTTCAACAGGAATTGGCAGCAGAAGGAAGTTTTTTATGCTGTATTTCCAGTGCTAATGGAGTAAAGAGAGCAAAACATCTTGAAGCCAAGGGAGGGTTCCTAATACATTAGGCAGGTTGCTAGTATTTTGTTTTCTTATTCCACTGTCCAACTTGAGGGAGAGATTGTAATTCTGGTTTTACTCCCTGATATTTTCTCATTGGAAAAATTGTCTACTCTGTGCTCTGTTTGGATCCAGAGATGAGAAAAACAACAAAACAGACTGGGAAAGAAAGGTTGAGACTGAGAGAGGAAAGACGCCAAGGAGTGCAAGAAATCAGAGAGGATGTCTTAGCAGTGATAGAGGAAACTGAAAAGAAGTGGATAAGCCACTGGCAAAAAAAGATGGCACAACACGTCCATATGGGAGTAGATAGTATCTGCTGTCAGTGAGAAGATGGTAAGTAAGTTCGGTTGTATAATACTAAGAGGAGAATGTCTGCTCTGTCTTTGCAGTTAGCCCTCTGGTTCAATACTGGGATGGTGAAGCATAGCTTTTCCAGAGCACAAAACAGTGCCTCATAACTGTGTGCTATTTCTTGGAGACGGACTTCTGCAAGAACTGAGCCTGCCTGGAGTCAAGAACGCCATTTGTAGCCTCAAATGTTAGACAGATTGCTGCTTATGCAGTGTTTTGCATCATGCTTAGATTTGTATGTGGAATATATAACTCTATCAGTTTTGTTATCTGAAGTATTTCCTGCTGATGAAGACTTTACAAATTAAGCTGGATTGCCTTGCTATAAGAAGAAACAGATCCAGCTTGTCACAGTTTAGCGTAACTCTCTCTCCTACATTATTTGGAACCCATTAAGAGTGGCTGTAAACTTGTGGTATAAACAGTTTAAAATATCATCTTCTAGAGAGCAATATGTTTTCAAAGAAACTTAACCAGTCTTCACAACTGTTTGTAATACTGTAGATGAGGAAGGGGCTTGCAAAGGATCTGGCTGCCATTTGCTTACCATTCTTGGATATTTAAGTTTTGATAGTGTATTTCAATAGTTAGCTTTTCTGGCATTTTTGGATATCACCTTTCCATGACTTAAACTTACACAAGGAGTGATTAAGAGTTTTCTAGAAACCTTTCTCACAGCAGTTATTAAATGTGAATTAGAAATACTGTACGCAGAAATCACCATTTTCTCTCTTGGCTTACTGCTCTCACCAAAACACTTGCAAAACCACAGAAATAAAATCCTGTTACTTCTTGACAAACCCTGCATGTTAGTAATAACCAGTAAGAGCTGGGCAAACTCAGGAGCAGCTTCCATGCTAGTGAGTCGTGAAATATTTCCAGGAATCGTTCTTACTGTAATTGGAAAGATGAAGGATGATTGAACAAAATGATGCTTATTTTGGACTGTTCATAAAGACTGACGTTGGGAGAGGCAAAAGTATTTCAAATGCAGTTTCAACTGTGCCATAAGAAACTTGCTTCCAAGAAAATTGCTACCGTAAGGCATGTTGGGCCATTTCCCAGTAGCTAATGAGTTTAATGTGTATGTAGTGCTGTGAATCCTACACAAAGGATTTGAAGAGTCAGACAAAAAGAAAAGAGCTGACCTGATGAAAATGTGCCTGAAAAGATGATATACAGTCTGCATTGTATCCCAGGACTTTGTGTTGGTTGGGTCTTTCGCTCTCTGAATTCACAAAGGTAAGTTAAATAGTTTGTACAATAAGCCCTTCTGGGATCACTCCGAAGTGATGCTATAAAAACCATGCTGTGCAGCAAAAGTGAGAGTAGTTCTAAACTCTTCTTCCAGCAGCTTATGCTGTTAGAAAGAATTACATGGATTTCTTACTCCTCACCAATCCATAAATCATGTCTGATTTTTTTTCATGTCTCCGATAAAGAAATAGCTGCAAAAGGTTATGTTACTGATTGATATTTAAACTCTTTGGATGGGTCAAATTTTGTGATTTCTTCAGTGTCTCCTGAATAATAAACTAGTAAATGATTGTCAATATATCTTACGAATATAATTTTCATTAATATCTTTAGTACTAACCTGAGCATGGAGGACTGCTTTGAGTGTTAAAATCTTTCATGTGACTCTAGTTTTAAAGAATGTAAAAGCTGAAAAGGCCCTAGAGGTAAAATCTGAAGGTCAAGAGGTATGCTAAAGAGAAAAAGATTGATACCTACATACATTTTAAACCAACTCAAGGTCTTTAAGAGAAAATCCATTTGAGGACTGTAACTACATAGCAGTAAAATGGTGAAGCAAAGAGTTTCAAAACAGGCTATGTCACATCAGTCCGCTGGAGTCTGGTGGCTAGTTTGGCTGGTATTTTAAGTGTCTCTTATTTAAGGTCCCATAAAAAGGCCTGGGTCTTCAGAGGAAACTGCTACACATGTTGAGAATCAAGACCCTGTTAAGATCGTTGTAGTTCAGTGCCCGAAAGTCAGTGCCTGCTGTTGAGAAGCTGGCCACACAGCCAAGTATTTGTACAATACCATCTCTTACTTTCTAATTGTGTTGATTGCCTTCCTGCATTGCTATTCACATTTTCTTCTCTGAACACCCTTGGGACCCTGAGTGCTACTTCGTGAGTGCTGCTGTAGTAGAATGCAAGATACTTCTGATCTGTATTCTGACAACACAGATTTGTCAAGCATGCCGTGAAATAACATTACTCATTCTCCTAGCCAGACTTACACCAGCTTAATCACACAAGGATAGGTTTAGGTAAGTATCCTCAAATTGCTTCCTATATTCAGCACAGTCCCATTTGACAGTGCAAAATTTCTGGATTTCACATGACACCATTTGCCACTATAGTCTTCATTTTTTTCATCTTCAGGAGTATGTGATTTGTAGCTTGGGCTGCATTTTTAAAACAAACAACTGAAGTACTCTACAGTGTTTCCATTAAATATGTGCTTTCAGAAGATATGAGATGCAAAATAAATGCATCAAGCAGAAATAACTCATTCATTAAGGTCCAGATGAACATAACCTACTAAAAGACAGCAAGTTGTGCAGGTGGCCACAAATAAAAAAGAGAAAGATCTCTGAATTACTGAAATTAGCCTGGTTCTTTCAGATGAAGTTATTCAAACAGCATCAATATGTCTAATAGAGTCATATTTTGAAGTTTGCTATATCAAAAGGGTTTTCTTCAGGGCCTGAAATTCTAAGTTTCTCCATAAGTGATTTCTTTCTTTTCATATTTTTCCCTCTGCAATGGAGTTCTTTTCTGAAGAATAAAGGTAGTCCATGGCCATGAGTAGAGATCCACTTCAATATTTCATAGGAGATGCTGAAATATCTTCCTCTATGGCTGCTTATTAATTACATTTAATTACCTCTTAATGCACAAACTACTCTGGGATGTGAGATACCCAGGTTCAAGCCTTTGGTCCAGCTTGGGCATGGACACGGACACTGTGCAGCTGCCAATTCAGAAACAAAACCACTGGGAATTTGTGTGTTGAATCTCTTTGCTTCTACCTTTGACAGGGGGTAGGGGAGGGTGGAGAGGGATAGTAATAGGCTCCTGGGGTATTGTCATTCTCTCTGAATATGGAAATGGAGAATTAAGGACAGCTCTGTTTCCCACAAGACTAAATGGAGTGTACTGATTAATTGTTGTAGGAATTTAAATGGTGCTTTACACTTCCCTCAAATGCATAGCTTTAAGACAACCAGTGATGTGTGTTCTCTGGTATGGAGTCTTTAATTGCATATGCCTTTTTTCTGGAGGGTTCAGTTTATTAATTTAATAGTTTTTTATCAATGTTTGTCAATGCAGCCCTTGGTGGTGATTGTGGAGTATCATGATTGTTTTACAGTGAAAACTGAATAGTCTTACTAATGCTAAAGTTGAAGACAATCCTCCGTCTGATGATTACACAAGCAAGGATCTGCACGTTATGTCATGTTGTGCCAATTTTCCTTCCTTCCCCAGTCTAATCAGACTGATTGATTCTTCTTGTGTGTCTCTTTTCTTTGCTGACCCTCTTTTTACATTGTTATTTTCAGATTATAGCAAATTACTTTCAGTATGGTAGGGGTATAATTTCCTTGTCCCCACGGAGAATTTCCACTGGGTACCCAATCTCAGTATAGATGTAATTAGGTTTTTGCTGAATTTCTAGTATAGCAAAACTCGTGCTGGTTCACAGCATGCTGCCAAAACATCTCTCTGTAGGCTATTAATGTCATTTGAGTGCTTGTTTCTTAAACATTTAGTCTGTTGTTTAAGATTTTTAACTGACTGTATTAAGAGTTCAATGAAAAGGATTATGTATGTAGGAGAGTATAGAGGAGTAACTTCAAACATGTCTTTGCCTCCCATTTTACAGCAAGGAATGTCCCTCATTCTCTGAATGAAACTTCACGTGCACCTATAGATACCCGATCACAGCTTATAGTGTTTGATACCAAAGCCTTAGGCATTGGCTCATGACTTTTGGAATCTGAATTCAGTTCCACACAACCTAAGTTACCAAGGGCCAAATGCACCAGAGGGTATTCACATCCAGTATAAAGCCTAGGGCAGATCAGTTCTGCATAGATTCGCTGTCCAGGGGACCAGTCCTTTCGACTACTGCTGACAGCCTGCGGTGCTTGGCCTGCTGGTGAGCTGTGAAACACCACAAAGTGGTCCTTAAAACTGTTGTTTTTATTGTTTCTCAATTGCAAATGCACATTCCTCACAGGCAGATAAACAAGAAGTTCCCCTGCTGCCAGTGTTTGTAGTGAAACAAGATCGCTTCCTTTGCTATTGGTTTTCATTAAAGAATTTACAAACATGACATACAACTATATTAAAAAATTATCTACCTGGAAAGTATTTTACTGTTATTTCCTCCATCATCAAAGAGTATGATGTAAGGTGGAGGATAGGCTCTCCTTCCTCTGTACAGCTGTGTGCTCCTTTGTTTTAAAACCTACTGGTTATCCCAACTCTCACCAGTGGAAACCTTCCCTACTTTTTGTGCCTCCATATGCCCTGAGTCCCCTGGTCTGGTCAGGGTTAAACAAATCCTTGCTTTTCTCCATCCACCTGTCACTCCTCAGACTATGCATTCTCGTGTTCATTTCCCTCAGGGTCCTTACACATGGCCACAGCATGACTAATGCACACCTCTTGGGTTGGATTCTGAGAAAAGGAAAGGCAACTGGTTTGGTTCAAAAAGCAGTACCTCTCCAAAGGAGGGGATTATGCCTGTTCTTTCATGTCACTGTTCAGGCATGAGAGCACTTCCCAAGACATGTGAAAATTGGGCTCACTTCCCTTCTCCACCTCTGAAAACTTGAACCCATACATTCCGGCTCCCAGAATGAAAAATGCACCAAATGTCAGCATAGACTGGAGTTGGTCTTTCTCCATTTAAAGTCATCCCACTCTTCACAAAACCTTCTAGTACTCACTGAAATAGCAAATACACATGTATTTGTTACGGCATCCACCTAGAGGACAGGCATCCTGAGTTCCCTTCTCTGTTCCAGATGTTCAAGTATTTCACATAGGATAATCATTAAACACTTTCCCATCACTTATTGCACACCACACCCCTGCTCCCCGTACCTTGTATGGCAATTCAGTCCTTCAGGGACAGAGAAACATAACTCAGCTGCAGATCACATATGTAAGCTGAACACCACAACACTGAGTGTGACACCGCAGCAGTGTCCTGGTCAAACCCAATCCAGCACACCTCTGTGCCTCTGATTCAGTATGAATGAGGGACACTACACCTGTACAGCATAAACCAGGGCAAGGCTATAAGCTTAGATCTGAAAGCTGTAACACTACCTCCCTCGTGCATCCAAATGCAGCATGTGCACAAGCCTCTCAGGTTCACAAGGAGCAGCAGCACGATGTGCACAGCAGTCCCTTGGCTATCGTGGTTGCCTCTGGCTCCTGTTCTTGCAACATGCCCACAATGGCAATGTAAATGTGGAGTCAAAATAATATTAATTAAAAATGGGCTTATAAACATTTTAGAAAGAAACAGAGCAGCAGGAGGACTGTACCTAAATAGCAACTTACAAACTCCTGAGTTTAGCTCTGGCTGCACAAAACCCTCTCTGCCAGTTTTCCTGTTTGTAGAAAAGTAGTATCTCCCCCACTTGCCATGGATGCAGCTGCTGTGAAGTTGTACTAATCTGCTGGTGTTTGGTCACTAGGCCAGTGATTCAGTGTGTTGTACAAATCTGTACATGCAATCCTTGTGTTGGACAACTACACGTCTTGAAACTTGGGGAGTTTGAGCCTGCCTTTCTATCACTGTCCCAGCAATTGGTTAGTATTGCAGTTGGTTAGTATTTTCTGATTGTGATTTTATATATGGTTCACAAATGCATGTAAAATAATTATTGTTAAACAGAGCTGACAACTGGATATAGTACTTTTCCGTTTAATATTTAAATCAAGCACTTTAACTGCCTTCTGGGTCTAAAATCAAAAAGACATTTCTGCTGCAACTACCAATCTCCCCCTTTTCCTCTGTTGACTTTAATTAGAGTATTTCAGTTATTGACTGAACCTCCTTCGCACAACAGTAAATTGTTTTATCAAAGGAGCATAGCTTTTCCCTGTTGAATTCGCAACCTACCAGTAACACCCTTCCCTCCAGCACCTTGATTGCTCTGATCTTTCATTAGAGGCAGCTCTTCTCCTTCAGGGCTTTGACTAATTTTACTTCCTCAGACTGCAGTCATACTGCAAGTCTACTCATGATCATGGCTATCCTTCTGCTACCTTCTGCCATAAATAGAGGTAACAGATGATACTGAAGAGAGACATGATTTTGTTATGATCCAAAGTCTTGGAATGACCACACATCACTTTGATATACCTAATTTCAGTATGAGAAGTAAAAATCTTTCAAAAATTTTGCTTAAACGTAGGAAGTGTATCATAATGTTCACGTGAGGGATGTGTTAGATGGCTGACTTACAGCAGTTCAGGAGGTGGAAAAGAGAGAAAGACATGCACTCACTGTATATTTTATGAACTTGCAGCAACACTTGACAAAGAAACATTTAAGATGCTAAGAAAAAAATACTACTGCACCAAAATAAATAGGAAGTTTTCACTCTCATGTTTACTAATCACCCGCAATCAAATAGCAGTCTGAGTTTTGATGACCTTGTTGATAGTGTTTTGTAGCTTGCATTTCACATGGATGGGATTAAGGGACAAGACTGAAGGAACAACAGAACAGAAACCTGAGGCTGCAACAGCATGGGAGAAATGAGGCCTGGGGACAGCAGTAGCAAGCTCTGCTTTGAATATCTTCAAGCACTGCCCAAGACAGTAGCTTCACTTCCACTCTAAGAAATTTGGCAGTGTGGAATTTTTACTACCCCCATTAAGTGTATATCCTAGAGACCACTATTTCTATAGACATAGGTGAAGTGACTCAATAAATATGGCGTAGCTAGAGACAAAAGACTGCCATGATTTGAGGAGATTTTACCTCGGTTTATCCCAGACATGCTTGACCTCCTGTGTTGGCCTGGCTGAAAGCTAGATACATAGGCTCTGAAGGGAAGGTAAGCACTCATCAGCATTCCCTGATACATCTGCATAAAGAGAACCACAGAAATGGACAGTTGTTGTGGGTTGACTATGGCCAGCAGCTAAGCTCTCCTCACAACCTTTCCTCAGGACAGGGGAGAGAAAAGCAGTCAAAGTGAGAACACTCACAGGTTGAGATGAGAACAGCTTAAAAAGTGAAAGAAAGAGAAAAAAAAAGTAATGCAACAGTATTCATGCACTGCCTCCTACAAGCAGACCAGTGCTGAGCCAGTCTCAGAGCAACAGCTGCTTTGGAAGACAAATGCCCCGTTTTTCAGTGCTGAACATGGCATCATCTCAAAGGAAATATCCTTATGGCCAGTTTGGGTCAGGTGTGGGACCAAATTTCTTACCCACCCTCATCCTACTCTCTGCAGGGGAGGGGACAGAGCAAGAAAGAGAGACGGCATCAACCCTGTGCAATCACTGCTCAGTAATAGACAAAATGTTGGTAGTGTCAACTCTGGTCTAGTTGCAGACCCAAACCACAGCATCACAGGGGCTGCTATGCAGAATGTTAGCTTATCCCAGCCATAGTTAGTATGACATCTTCTGCTGTCTGTCTTCCCTGAGCATTCTCCTTTCCTAAAATGGTCACTGGTGGCTTTTCATGGCTGACTGCTATTCATATAATAGCAGGTGAAGGAAGTCAAAAGACCATTTGCTTCAATGAAGTAATCACAGAAATTTCACCTCTGCCAGATGTGATTTCATTTGGAGAGAAGCCATATTGGAATAATTCCAAAAGTGTCTCTATTCATTGCAGTAGCAAAAGACTAGTTTTACTAAGTCATCCCTTGCTGTTCACTGAAAACTGAGTTCACTGAGGCTGCAGTGAACATAATGGTATTTATAGAAGGCCAGTGATCCAGAACAGGCATTACTAACTTACCATAATACCCCATGTACAAATGACTTTGACTCAACTTGTCAAGAAGTACTTCTGCATCACAGGTCCAGTAGTAAGTCTTTTACAGTTTGAACATCCCTGGCAACCACAAGAAGGACAAACAACACTTGGAACAACAAAGGAAAAGTTAGACATTTCACAGCATGAGATCTCTGTGGACTCCAAACTAATCAGTTCAGATTATCAGTAGGCACATTGAACAGATAGACAGTTTGTCACATGGGCAGCACCACAGACACCACATGCTTGTCTGTCCTTCACAGCAAGTATCTGAGGGAGCAGCATGAACTCAAAGAAGATACCAGCTGCGTTCCTACATCCATTCCCTGTTTATCATCCAAGCTTGTTGTTCTTGCTGTACTTATGGCCGGTAATTCTGGTTCGTGCTTCTCCTGATAAAAGCTGAGTCAGGAATGAGGAAAACATTCTCAGAGGTTTCTTGTTTAAAGTCACACTTAATTCCTTTAATTGAAAGTAGATGAACTCTTGCTCATCCTTTTTTTGCCCCCACAGACTTTTCACAGAAAGAACTGCTTTGCTTGAGAAACTGAATAAAAACAAATTGCAGAGAGCAGAGCTTTAATTTAAGCATTAAAAAAAGCAATACTGTAATCCTTACTTAAAGGAAGTTTGAGACAACTGTGTGGTTTAATGGTCTGGTAGAACCCTTGTATTCCAAGAAGAGCTACATTTGTCAAGAAAGGAACAATCAGGTAAATATATCCAGTTTACCTCACAGAACCACTAATATCTCCCGAAAATAGCAGAGTTCTCCATTTTAGGAAGCGCATTGAGAGTTAGCTTTCCCAGTCCCCTCTGAAAAATGCACTGGGGATTTTTATACAAGAAGACATGGAGCTGGCATCACCTGCTTAGTATCATCTATTCTTCTTTGTCACCTCATCCCAGTAAGTTAGCTGTTCCAGATAATAAATTGCAGCACTGTGGAAGAGTATTGCAAAGAGCACTTGGCAATTCTGATCTACTGTTCTGTGTAGTTACAGACCTATTTCTCCAACCCTCCTTTGCTCAGCTCTCTTCAGCACCTGATCCCCCAGGGCATACATGTATGGGCTGCTTCTTCACAGCAAGGTGTCCTCTGTCTCCACACTGGTAACATATTCTCTACGTCAGGTCCATGATCTTTCCTCAACAGCAACTTGCCTATGAATAGGAATGGGAAGGGACTTGTAGAAAAGCACTCATATCCTGCTTTGGAGATGTTCCCCTGCGATGCCCTGAGCAGCTCTAATTAGCCAGAGCAATATTATGCTCCATTAAGATCATGCACAGACATGTGGCAACTGTAGCAACAACTTGTGTCCTTAAAGATTGTTTTGTCCTAGAAGAGGATTGTCTCTTACTTTTTGATAAGCACAATGCCTTCCTCAAAGCAGCAGGTGGCTGGAACCATTTACTCAGGTTTGTAATTTTCCTCTGATGATCACATTTACTAATGTCTAACTCCTGGGAAGCTAATGAGACACAAGCCCATGTATTAAGAGTGCTCCACAAAACGTTGGGATATATGTTCTCTGCCTTCATTTTTTTAAGGAACAGAAACAGATGCAGCCCTGCCAATCAGGTCACCTAGGATGAGGGGCTTACTGCTGGAACCACTCTAGTTCATGAGGAATATCTGAAGACCTGTTTTATGAATAGAATCTATAAAGATCAAGAAATAAACATCAGGAGAGGATTTTTTTGTACTATCCTTGTCTTTTTAGGAATTCCCATAACTGCTAGGATATTGGACTACAGGTTTTTATATGTGGCATAAGTAGAAATGTTTTTTCTTCTGTAACATCTTGTTTTTTCTGTAACAGATGTTACAGAAAAAAAATGCTGGTATCAATTGGGAATATTGAAGTTGCTCTGGGTTTCTTTTTACCCCCAAATTTGCAAATAGAGCGTTTCTGTGATGACTATTTAGCAAAATAGTGTGTAGCCATGCCAGTTTTCATACAACACCTTTTCACCAGAGGGAAATAGCACTTTATGATACAGTGCTTTTCAAAGGAAATTTTATGTGTCTTTTTCTGGAAATCCTCTCTCCCTACATATTTTGGTGTAAACCTCATTTATTTAATGCTTATTTGCATAAAAAATTCAAGCTGTTTATTTCAGCTAATAAATGGCTGAATAAATAGCTGAAGGCTCTCGCAGATATCGACTCATCCACACAGTGGAATAAAAAGACCTGTGCAGACCAAATGTAGCAGATCTGATGGGTGTCTCAATAAGGCCCGAGATTAACCTTCATACCTGAAAACTAAGCAGTTAGATTAAATCAAACAGTAAGGCTGGACACTGGCTGTGCTGTTGACCAGGTACACTCATGAAGTGGGACATAAAGAGCCATGGTGAGAGGAGAGCAGAGGATCTGCCTTGCCAGATGCACACAGGATGCCCAGAATGGATAGTGGAGCAGGACACCCTGTATGGGGCTTGTCTGAGGGCAGCTGTCAGTCAAGCAGGAGAGCTCTCCTGGAGTATGTGTTCTGCTAGAAAGAGCAAAGCAGATCATCCCAAATGGGATGAGCAGATAGCAGGAGGGTGCTGAGGAGTTCCCGGGCCGGCTGAGGCAAGGCTGAATGCATTTTGAGCTGAGAAAGTGAGGCTGCACTGGTGGCCGTGTGCCACGGCCTCTCTGCACAGCCCATGCCCTCAGAGGAGCATGGAAAGCAGAGGAATATTGAGACCAATTTGAAGCTTCCTCTGTGCCTCTATAGTCAGAAGAAGATTAAATTTTTTCATAGTTATTCCCTACGGGATGGAAATTGTTGTTGCAGGCACAGCCAGTGCCAGGGACACTCCTGACTACTGACTCCCCTGCCCCAGTTCCCACTGCATCCTGTCAAAAACGTAAAAATGAGCACCCATTTCACTTGAACTCGGAATGTCAAGAACAAGAACTGATCTAGGTACCAAAGAATACAAAGGAAAGAAAGAAATAAATTGCAAGAGGAATTAGAGCTGTTCCTTTAAGAACATAAATTCTTTCTCCTTGGTGTTTTTGAGACCTGTAGGATGATTCAGACGATTAGAATATTAAAACAACATCTTACAGCCTGCTGAAGAAATATAGAGAAGGCAAAAGGGAAAATGCAGTAGGTCTCTATGTCAAACATAGAATCACACAATGTGCTGAGTTGGAAGGGACCCACAAGGATCATCAAGTCCAACTCAGCCCTGTACACAGGACACCTCAAAGAGTCACATAATGTGCCTGAGAACACGTCACCATTTCTCTTGAAGTCACTAACAACTTGAAAATAAATTGCTATGGTTGCACTGGATTGGTGCTCTATGAAGGCAGAAAGAGCCTTGCATGTTGGTATTTGCCACAGACCATCATATCACTTTGGTAAACACAACCACCATCACATAAACAGCTGTAACATGCATGGAGAAAAACCAGCATTACTGTGAGGGATTTCAGTATGAGTAATATAAACAAAAGACTCCTAAAGCCAGAATGAAATATCCTTGAAATTCTTCAGCATTGTAAAGGATGATTTGCTAACTAGCAAAATACTGCATCCACTATCACGGGATTCTAGTCTTGTAAAACCTTCACCTTGCAAAAGAGAGGAAAAAAGACTATACAATAAAAAAGCAACAGTTGTTTAGGTTACACCGACAGTGTCTTGGCCATAAACAGCCTATTTGCTGTGGAGCAGAATCTCAGCCAGCCCTGCAGACTTTGGTGATTGACCCCAGAAAAAAACTCTGTCTGGGTTTGGGGGCGGTTCCAGCACTGCAAGTATTTAAACCAAGATTGGAGCCTTTTGTGAAAAACATGTTCTGTTCCAGTCTGAACTACTGGACCTGAAGCAGCCCTTAATTCCTGAAATCTCATGCTCTTTATAATGCAGCATATCAGCCCAGGAGATCCATAGTGACTTCTTAGTAACTCAGACTTAATAACTATTAGCATTAATGTAAACAAGTGTCGTAATTTAGTGGTGGTGCCATATGCCCAAGCACTTTATATTCTCAGTGGAAAAACTATAAGCTAAATTTTACAAATGCAATTTAATTGTAATGTTTGAGATTCTTTATATACCTTTGCCTTTAGTAGGAGACGCTCAGTTTACATATTGCTGTATAGGCTATATTTTACTTAGACAGAGATCAGCAATCTTTTCTAACATTCAGATGATGTGAAGTATCACGGCAAGTATAATGAGAACTGTTTCCATACAAGTAAGACCAAAGAAGGGAATTATCATTCAGGGAGTCAATACTCTATTGACAAGTAATCCTCAGGGACCATGAGCCAGCATGTTTACAAAAATAAAGGAGGAACCAGCACAATGTCAAGTCACTCTAGAACCTACACTCATCTGTCACTTGCTTTTCATTGCCTTATTTTGACAGTTTTAATTTTTTTATTCCTAGCCAAGACAAAATGTCAGGTCCCCAGAGCTTTAACCAAATATTTAGAAACTATGCATTCTTTAAAAAAATCAAACAACTTTAGTCTGACATTGTAGGTTCATCATTGTGAGGATGAACTAGTTACATTCTGGTTTAGCATTGAGACACCTAGATTTTATAGAATGTCATTAAATCAACAACATGTGAGCTTTCCTGTTACAGATGAATACCAAAACGAGCTTGAAAGGTTAGTAGAGCTGGCAAAACAGGATCTTTTGTCTATCAATCAACCAGATCAGCTAGTCAAAACTCCAAATGATCTTTTATTTGTCTGTAACTTTTGAACCATTCTTTTAGAAGATACTATTACACTACTCAGTGCCATCAGAAATACTGCCTTGACTCTTGTAAAAACAACATATTCTATAATTTGCATCAATTGTACTTCCTAATGCATTTTTATTTTAATCCAGTTGCAGGAAAAAATTAACACAAACACCTAGTTTGAGCCATTTTGAAATAAGCAGGACCATGTTGATAACGATATAAAGAAAGTGAGCTTTAAGAAAGCATGGAAGTGTATTCAGACTTAATTCTTGCTCAGCAGGGTCTCTTAAATTACATTCATGGGAGGAAAAGTCAAGTCACCCTCAAGTGGAAGCAAAAAGATGATGTCCTTTCTGGGAGAAACACTCTTCAGAAGCATTTCTTGTATCTTAGCGATAGTATACTTAACAATGCACTGATTTTATTTTTATTTTATTTCTAATTTATTTTGGTTTTCTAATTTTGTTTCCTGTTGGTTACTTACTGGACTTAATGGATGGCAGCAGACTGTGCATAGGAATCTCGAGGAAAAGGATGCTTCCCTTACCATCTCTGGCCCAGCAGCGGTGCTCACAGCACATCACTCTCAGCCACTGAGGAACCACCACAGTACCTTGCTCTTAGGACTCTTCAGAGAAAAAAAGATGGCTGAAAAGTCAGTTCATCTTTCCTATTTTTTAGCTGTATGATTTTAAAAAGCAGTTTTATTTATCTGATATAAACAGAGAAATTTAGTAGATTTCCTCATCTTACAAATATTCCTCATGTGTACTCTTCAGGATTAATTCTGTAACCCCACTGTAAATTATGACAGGATACCTATAATCTACCACAGATACACCTCAATGCTTAAAAGTCTTTGGCCTCCAGTCTTGGGCATATCAAGAACCAAGTTTGTTTCTCTTTGATCATCCTGTTCCCTCCCTCACAGCTCAGTGCTCGAAGGCCGAAATCTGCCCCCACTGAAGTGGAAGGCAAAGCTCCAGCCTTAATCGATGTTTGCAGAAGTTTAAGTCTTTTGGCAATGGAAACTTTTTTGTTTCACAAACACAAGGTCAAATTAAGCACAGGGAAGAGTCTCATAGCACTGGAGAGAGACCCAGATTTGATGACAGTTTGTGGCCAAAGGGTCTCCATAACTTACATGTACCAAGTACAGCTACACTGTTAATCCAAGCCTGAGCTGGCTTGCTGTAGCTGCTCAATTGTGCCAGCTCTCTCAGCTTCTTTTTCCAAGACAGCTAAATTTGCATTTACACTATAGATGTTGTTTCACGGCACAACTTTCACATGGCAGGTGGTTTTCTAGTAAGATGACATTTTGTTCTAGTGAGATGACATTTTGTTCCTAATTAACGTATGCAGTTCTTCACTCAGGCTAGGTGATCAAAACAAGTGCTGCCAAGAAGAAAGGAAAAAGGAATTCACAGCTTGAACACTAAACCAGCATTCCTAACTGTTTCAGACAATTAATTCTGAAGGTGATCAAAATGTATCCTTCCTTCCTGTTCCTCTTACATCTGTTAGAATATGTTTATATTGCCTTCCTCTAGATCATGGATGAGGTGAGACCATTGGAGAGCGAGAAGCTCTGGGTGATCTAAAAGGGGAGGAAGCCTCTCTGTTCTTCCTTTTCTTCCTCAGCGAGTTTTCATTCTTGCATAATGAAAATGAATGCTGAGCTGCTGTGTATCAGCAGGGAATTTACAAGTCTATCCATGGAAAGGAGATCTTGAAAGAGGATGAACTTTCCAAGTTCAAGATGCCTTTTGAATGATGGAAACCAGAAGACAGTAGGTGGCAATAGATGTCACCTAAATCAGTGGGCTCTGGAAACAAGGTCTGTGTCATTTAGAAGTTGGGAAAGGAGAATTGGTGGAACATTTTGTTTACTAAATCCTGGCTTCCAACTTTGACTTTTAGATGATCACTTCATGGCTGGGAGATGGTCCTGCTTAGCACCACACATTTATAACCCAGTGCAGGCTGTTCATCATGAGCAGTAGGTCAGTTTTTGTGCCAGAAGCTCAAGTTCTAGAAGGCATGCTGGACATGGCTATATGTTATGGTATGTCTTGAAACTGAAGTGTGAATTAGACTGCCTGCATGGAGACTACGCCATTACTCACATGCAAGTGTGCAACAAGACTGATTCAGCCTGTCTCCAAGTTCGTAATGAAGGAAAATCCAAACATCAGTGCAGGACAAAGGTATGCTCATGCAGCATGAATGCAGCCAGCTCCAGCTGTGCCAGGTACAGCACAGGCTAGTACAGAAAGAGGTTATTAAAATATGAAAAGATGTTGGGATAAAGCACATACATCAGTGTGTGCTCAATTTAAAAAATCTACACCAATATCCTAATCAACTTTTAGCTAAGGCACAGCAGTCTCTTCTGCTTACCTGGTACTGTGAGGAAAATTTTCTTATTAGTCTTCCCAGTATGATTCATCTACAAAAAAGGAAATTATTGGGTGTTTGCCCTTATTAATGGCACCCACATAGAATGAGACTTTTGCAGAAGGATCCTTTTGAACACAGTGGTGCTAAACTTATTGGTGGCTGAGTACAAAGCATTTTCTTATTGCTTTGAAGCTGTTTATGAGGGTCTTGCAGTAACACAGAATAAAGTTACCTTTTTCTCCTACATGCTCTTTCATTACAAGTTCCCCAAAGATCATGAGGAAGCAAAGAAAATAATGAATATTCATTTCAAAAGTTCAGTTAAGACTTGTGTATGAAGACTTTCAGTGGAGACTTTGCTGTGTGTCTGTACATAAAGCCCAGAATAACCACAACTCAGAAACAGTCATGGCTCTTTCTTTCTCTAAATCGTGTTGTAGGACCTTATTCCTCATTTACTTCATCTTTTTATCATCAGTACAGTGGACTAAATATGACATGCAATAATCCTTAAAAGCTTTGTCATAGGACTATGAGTAAAACTGCCTCTCTTTAATTATTTTTATACTTTAAGAAATTCCTTCTTTAAAGCATATGTTTTCTTTTTTTTAAAGTTAGAAACCATGCTGAATCACTTTTCTTGGTTTTGGTCATATATTATGCAGAACAGATTTTTTAAAATGTGTCTTTACTTCCCATTTAATGCCTCACATGCCTGAGTTCAGTTCAAGTGCCTGAGCAGCACAACCTTTATTCTTTGCTTTCTTTTCAAAGTCAACTCTACTTTCCTCTTTTTGAGGACTAAAAAAAAAAAGAACAAAATCACAGGATCTGGTATTTTTAACTTTTTCTTATTACTTTCAGTAATAAAGGACTTTCAATTTTCATCATCTGAGCAATGCAAAACTTTAAATAGCACAGCATTTTGACCTGGGCCTCCATGACATGCCTACTCCCACCACCACCACCCCCATCCTTATCCGTGAGGTGGCTGCTCAGGCAATGGAGCTTCCTGATGTCTCCAGCTGGAATCCAGCCATTTGGCATCCAGCCCTTCGCTTTTCCAGCACCCCAACATGCAGGAGCCCTGTCCCTGGATGATTTGAGGGAAGAGGGGCCTGTGAATACCGTGTGTCTGTGTGACAGGTCATATACCACAGGCAGGAATCCAGAGGGATAGAGAGATTGACTCCGGCTTGGTGATGGGGTAATTTCTTGGGGGCACAGTGTGACGGGGAGGTTTAAAGTAATGTGACATTTGCAAAAGCCCTAGAGGTGCAGCAAATTGGGGATGGAACACTCCCTCTCTATTAGGCACAATGCTAGTGCCAATGCTGGTAGAAATCCCACTTATGGGCTCTTCTCCTCAAGAGGGTAGTGTTGGGGAAAGAAGGGAAAAGGATCAAAGTTATGAGGTCACACTAGGAGCTATCTCCAGTGAAGAAATGCAGTGCTGGGAAGACAGGAACCTGTGTCCCACTTCTCATTTTGTCTTACTCACCAGAAGTTCAGTCATCTTGAAAAACAAGTATTAAAAAGGCTTACTACTTAGTCTGATATAAGCTGAAAAAAAAATATGCTTTCTTGCTGGCATATAAGAATTGGCCTTTGAAAAGATCTGAACAGTTCTGAAGAGCAATGTGAAAGTTGTAGTGTTGTGGTAGGACACAGCAATTGAGAATGAGATGAGGTCTCAGGTAACTGAACTGAAGCTAAATGGAACAAAGGCCCTGATCCAGCAAAGCCACCTCACACATACACTGCAGTTCCTGTGCTCTGTTCTGACAGTGAGGTTTGGCTGGGATGTTGTGATTACTATTTAATGTCTCATTTGATATCTTAGTGCATGAGCTACTGATGGCATAGCTGAAGATGGAAATATGCTTTTCCCAGCAATAGAATATTGACAAGTAGAGAACTGCTCTCACCAGAGCATAATTTTCTCTTCTCCTTTGAGCCTGCTTTCTGTAAAAGGCATTAGCTTCATACTCCCTTGGCAAAAGTCAACCAACATCCCCAGTTTGAGCCATGCAATATAGGACTCCAAAATGTTCATTTACAGAATAGTTATTTCACACTCACATTACAATTTCAGTTGCCATGTTCAAAAAGGTTAATGAGATTTCTGGCAGTGAAAGAAGCATCTTGGATAAAATGCTTTCTAAACATTAGATGTAGACTTAATGTATTCCTTTCTAAAAAGGAATGTCAAACCTTTTCTTCTCAGTTCAAGATAAGTTGTAGCCACACTTTCAGAGAATTTTTGGGTTGAGTCAAGATAACTTAACATAGAAACCGCTAAAAAGAAAAGTGACAGAGGGTTTTCTCACTATCTCTGTTTTTTTAAAAGAGCTAATGGAAAACAAGCTGGTGGAAATTCTGTTTGCCTGAGGTAGTCAGCTTTTTTGATGTGTGAGCAAGGTATGATTATTTTTTTTCATCATAGTAAACATAGGGCGAGTAGGACTGTGTGGCTAGGCTTGTAAATTTTCATGACAGCTTTGCATACTGAAGTGATTCATGTAATGAAATAATGCTGGAAGTCTGAAAAAAAAAGCATCTTCTCCTGTCATCCAGATACTTACCAAGATACAGAATCCTACAGCCTCTTAAAGTCAGTAAAATTATTTTAAATCAGTTCAGCAGCTTTGGAATACACACATAAAGACCAATTCAAATTTTCCTTCCATGTTGGTACCTGCTTTGTGTGATTACTTATCCAGAGCATTGTTCTAGCAAAAGGAAAGTAAAATACTTGTTTACCACTAAAGATAAATTAATCACTCTTGTTTTTCATTATCAAAATAATGAAAATTCAGAAAAAGAGACAGCCTACCTCTAAATTCCAATCTGGACAGAGTCCTGTCCTAGAAGAGGACTAAACAATTGGCCAGACACTTAACCTTGCTGCATACACATTTGTCTGCTTGATCCCTTCATTTCTTCTTTTGGACACACCGAGCATTAAACTCATTTTAGCAGCTAAATAAGTGTTCTGGACCCGTAATAAAACAGATCCAGAAAACACAGGCTGCTTACTCAGAGAAAGAAGAAGAGGAAACAGAAGGTTTAATGTCTACAATTTTTACAGTGAGCTCAAACTTATGCACTGCAGGGCTTAGTGCTGGATGTCTGGGCCCCGAAACAGAGTCCAGGAGCCTGCACTACAGCTTCATACTGAATGATCAGAGTTAGTCAGGCATCCCATTTTCTACTGGATACTACTATGTTGTCCTAATCATACACTGGTTTTATAGCTCTCCAGCCTGATATAATTCATTGTCCACAGACACTGCATAGCTTCATACATGAGTTTGTACAAACTTGGGCGGTGCTTGTCACAAGCCTGTTTTGCACCCCAAATACCTCAAGGCCAGTACGTTATCTGACTCAGCAGCACTCAAGTCCTCTCTTGAATTCAGCCAAAGGAAGTAGCAGTTTAAATCCATCAAACAGAAAACTGGACCTGAGAAGAAAAGGAAAATTTTAGCTTCATGGATAAATGTCAATATGCTGTGGGGCCTTTGGGGAAGATGCAGCTGCAGTTGCTGATGTTCTTGAGGGATCAGCAGAAGCTGAAGCTCTGCAAAATGAACCTGATTTAACTCATTCCCTGTGGCTCCCAGAATTGAGTCATACTGTTCAGTATGTCCAGCTTTGGTACAAAACCTGTTCATTACATCACCTCCAGCTCAACTATGCAAGTAAAATGGATATGACACACATTTTTAACTTGCAATGATTGTTTTTGCCAACTTTTCATAATTAGTGCAGATTCTCACTGTGACCTATTTTCAGGAACTGAGCAGTTCAGTCAGGCCTGGATGATAAGAGCCTGTATTTTTACTTCTACAAAATAATAGAAAGCTCATCGAGTTTCCCTTTAGCTGTTGCTGCTGCTGCTGCAAAAACAAGTTATAGGTACAAAACAGGACACTTATTTTCAAGGTTAAACCTTGAAAGTCCTCCAAGTCCTCAGCACTGCAGACATTTTTAATCAGATAATTCTCTACTTCATCTCCATATATTTATATAGAGCAGACGTGACACCCCCACCTCAATTTTTCACCAGGCTTGTTGCAGAGTAACATTTTCTTCTCTTTGGTCCTGCCAGTTTCTTCTTCAGTGAATCTTATTATCCTGTCTGAGCAGCCACACAACTTTAACACGTGCACCAGAGACTACTTCCCTGGACACAATTGCCTGCAGTCTGGTGTTCCTAGTTACTTTCTTGGGCAGTAAGAGATGTGGCCGTGACTCCCTCAGGTTATGGCAGGTATGCTTTGTAAGGGAGTAATCCCATGCCCATACTGGAGAGCTGAAGAGGGATTCCAGGCTTACTCCGATGCCTGTGTCTTCTAGCCCACAGAAGGCAGCTCCCATACAGCACACAGGATTTTCTGGGCAGTCGATTCTTCCCACACACTACAAAAGGGGAGTGAACCACTAGGACTGCATTTGGCATTAGGCACTGCAGTGCTTGAGTTGTAGGGACTAAAATCTTACACTGGGCCAATTTGACGTATCTGAAAGACAACTTTTGAAGTGCGCTGATAATCTTGTATCTATCCTTCACAGTTTTCTTTATAAAAAGAGATATAAAGTCCTCCCAGTCTAACACAATTTCAAAACAAAGCAAGAAATTTTCCAACAACAACAAAAAAATAATAATCTTATTCTATCTTCCTCTGTCCTGACTGCTGAGGGATGCATCAGCTGTTAGTCCTCCAGCTCAGTGTGACTTTGGGACCTGCCCATAAGGCTCTGGATTTAAGAACTGGCTTTTCACTCTGCTCCACCAACTGAACTTGCCATGTCATGGCCTATTGTCATGGGTTTGGGTTTTGAAATTGATTTCTTTTTTTCTCTGTAAGTACTTTCAAGTTAGCTTAGAAGGTTTGGGAGGAAGGGAGAGGTAGAGGCAGATAGTAATGGGGTCTTCTGATCAGATTCCCTTCACTATATTTTTCACAGAATCACAGAATTGTTAAGGTTCTTAAGGGACCTCTGGAAGTCATCTGGTCCAACACCCCTGCTCAAGAAGGGACACCTACAGCTGGTTGCTCAGGACCATAATTTTCTTATTATGTCTACGGATGGAGACTCCACAACCTCCCTGGGCAACCTGTGCCAGTGCTGAGTTTAATAAAGTACATGTTCATATTTATATTAAGTTTAGTGCATCTCTTACACTTTATAAAATTAGGTGAGGACTCCATGCACATAGAAGAAAAAAAAACCCAAAAGTAATATGAAATTAGTGTTCAGTATTCTGAATGTGAAGCAATGGTGTCTCACAAAATCTAGTCTTTGTTCTCATGTTACCATACAGTGGAAAAGCTGTATAGAACTGAGTATGATATGAGGGAGTACTCTTAATGCCATCCTCTCTTAGATGGTCTCCCAGGGCTATTTTTTAGAAGGAGTGATCTACCACTCGGTTATTTATTGAAGGTTTCTTAATAGACAATTAGGTGTAAAAACACCAAAAGAGCACAATCTCAATAGGGACTTAGGCCCATATATAAAATAAATTAACAAAATAAAATAGGGTTTTGATAAAATATAGAAATAGGGTAGAACTGAACATCTGTGTCCAAGAACTCAATTCAAAGAACATTGCAGCAGCTGGTTAGTAATCCTGAAGGCACCTTGCTTCACTAGAAACTTGCCCATGCACCTTGAAAATTTTTGTTTGGTGTAGCTCAATTTTCCCATGCATCTGGGATTTCTTGCCTTTGAGCAACTAAGCATCTCTTTAAGTCTCTTAAGAGGTCAGTCCAAATGGCTGTCTCAGAGTCTATTTAAGGCCCTAAAATAAGCAAGAGTCCACAAAACAGAGATACGAAATCATGACACTTTTTCTATGACCCACCTTCTGGTTAGAGTATTCACCTCTATAATAGAAGAGCTATTCCTAATTCACTCCATCGAAGTGGGTTTGAATGGAGAGGTGACTCCCATGTTGCAGGCTCTTCCAGAGAGTGTGCTTCAGGGAATTGTTGACTCCTTTCCTGCTGAAGCTTGATCTGCAAAGATTGATGATATTTTACAATGTCTTCTCTACGTATATTCTTCAAAAAGGCTAGTGCACTGAAGACTGTGGATTAAACGGTGCGTGAACTCCATGATTTTGTGAAGTGTTTTACTAACATGTTCCACTCTCAGTATTTTTAAGATACATTGCAGGAGTTACAGTTTACAGAAACCTGGGAATATAGTATATATGGGATCTAATTTTTTAGGTGTACTTAGCTTACCTAAATCTAGCTGAAGGGTATTGTAAACTACTGATATGTGCCAAGATGGTCTGCATATTAGTGGCTTTCCTTACACAAAGTAAAGTCCAAACCATATGAGAGCAAAATAGTCCCACTTTCTTGTCTCTGTGAGAGATGTAAGCATATACTGATAGAGAAAAAAGAAGGAACAGTATTCCACGACTACATGAAGGATGCTTTATAAATTCTATAAATCCTGAAATATTCAGGGAAAAGAAAACAGCTTCTGCATAATTATCCTTGAACTGCAATACTGTAATCTGTATTGAGGAACAATACCAGAAGCACAAAATGCTTGATTGAGGCAAAACATATTGATGATTGGGAAAAGGAGCTTTATTTTTTTATAAATGTCATTTTGAAAGCAATCAGGCAGAGCCAGTGTTCTTAATTCTATGGTCATACAGGGACATAATTAAAAACAGTTACTTTGCCAAGCTGAGAGACATGTAGTTGCCAAGCAACATATTATATGCCTTGAGAACATATAACACTGTACATGATTTATTTAGTGGTGCTGCTGTGTCTCCAGATGCTGATACAATTGTATCTAATGCAAACTCTCATAGGCTCAGCCACCACCTATCTATAGCCATCATGCTGAAACTATTCCTTGGTTTGTCAGCACCATCCACCAGCCGCAAGCCCATTTGTAAACCTACAGCTTGAATCACTACTGAACATAGTCAGTAATGTGAACAGCAGTTGATTGGAAAGGAGCAGTAATGAACTGCATTAAACTCCTTTCATTACTTTTAATATGAAACTATCCACCTAAAAATTATTAATATATGTGGTAGGTTTTATTGTATTTGTGAAAATTAAAATATTTCTAAAAAGCTTATGTCACAAGACATTATCTCCCCAGAGGCCAAATTCATGGGATATGCAAATCACAGAAAAATTGACACCTAGATATCTCAAAATAATTGTTCCGTATTTTCACGTTTCTTGGAAAGAAAGAACACGTTTCCAATCTGGATCTATTAGCTTGAGCTAGACTTTGTCATTCACATGGACATGACTTCATCCACTGTCACACTTGAAAACTCATAAAAGAAGGCATCAGCTCCTGTAAAGGTTCAAAAATACCAGTAATCCATGTTATGAAAGCAAACCTACACTGTCACATATGTTCAAATGAATGACACGTCATTTGTGTTGGATTGATGTTGGAGAATGATACTTGCAGGATGTAAATATAGGCAACATTCCATATCTTATTACATCTTGGATGTTGTCGTTTCATAGGCCATGCCACCCTTCTCCATACGAACAACTGTATTTACATGGCAGTCAACAAGAAATAGTTGGTTTGAGTCTTCATGAAAATCTGATCCCTGTATGTTAATTTTCTCAGATTTTATACAAAACTTTGCTTTGAATATTTTTACAATGTGAAGAGAGAAGAGAGAATCAGGTACTGCGTTCAGGGGGAAAAATAAAATAAAATTTAAAAAGAAGCGGTTTGAATATTTTCTGTTTGATGTTTGGAAGCTTTTGGTTGGTGTCTGCAGTGGCAGTAGCCTGCTGCCCGCCTCTTCCCGCTGGAGGGAGCTGTGACATCTGAAATACATCAACAGCCTAGGCAGGAAACTGCCCGGAGGCCTCCAGGAAGGATTTTCTACTCATCTTTTGTTTTATGCACTTTTTAAAACTATAAATCATCTTCAACAGATATTGTCTTTGGTCAAAATGAACTTTTGAAGGACTTGATGTTAACAAAAAGCTTTTTGTTATATGCATGTGTCTGAGAAACAGACTCTGTAAAAATAATTATTCATTTGGAGACAAGCATCTGTGTGTAGTTTTGCGACATTTGCCTACCCAAGTATTGTGACATTGGGCTGATGAACAGAAATAACAAAAGGAAGCTATAACTAAGAAACATTCAATCACATGCCAAAAATGAAAGAAAAATTGCTCTTGAACTCCTTACTGATTTTCTTCTGTGTGGGACACATATTCTTGGACACTGGAACAAAAGCTTAAAAGCTTTACTTTGAAGCCGCAGTTGTGAGGCTGAAACCATTATATATTACCTTTGAACTACTGTGTGTCTCCTGTTGATGGGGATATGACAGAAAGCTGGCTCTAATAACGGACATGGGTACGCACAGTATTGCCTGCCTCCCAGCCCCCAGTGACTCCAGGGCATTGCCTGAGGAATCACTGGCACCTCAAGATTCACCCAGAGAGGGAGACCGCAGCAAGGAGCGCCTTCCCTGTACAGAGTCATGCTACTACCAAATCTTTAAAAGAACAGCTTTCATGTTAATCCTCGTCTTTTAAAATCCAGTGGCAGGAGAAGGACATTGGGATGTCTTTTAACACAGGGGACAGCAGGCCAAGAAGCAGGTCTGGATTCAATTCCTTCTGCAGCCTGAAATCCTTCCAGCTGACACCACCCAGCTCACCCTGGAGTGCTCTCAGGGCATGCTAGCAGATGGGATTTTGAGTGAAGTTAAACTGGTATTAAGCAAAATGTAGAAATACTGGGCCTCCCCAGGCCCAGCTTGGTGCCTGTATCCCTTCCTACCTCTATTTGCTGAGTATCACCACCTTTAGTTGTCTGGCACCCCTCCTGCATAACACTAGTTTGTCTTTTTGCACTGAGAAGGCAAAAGTAGCAGAGGGGAAAAAACTCAGGAAAACAGCATCGTGCTGCTATCAACAATCAAAAGATAAGGTGCTACAGAAATAGGCTTTCTTTTTCCACTCCACATATGCCTTTCTCTCTGGCAAGGGATCAGCCAGAGGGTAGACCAAGGGATTGAAGCAGAGAAATGGCAGCATGCTGGGTAGACCATTAATAGCCAGGCACTTTTTTAGCCAGAAAGGCTGCAGCTGTTCCCACCCCTCTAGCCACATTAATGAATAAGCAGACTATCTGGATGCTTCTGAGAAAAAGAGCAAGGCTGACATTTGAAGTGTCGTTGCTGGGCTTCAAAATTAATGTCCTTTTGAGATAAATGAGGGCAATTCACAACCTTTAAACTACTGGCACAGACTGAAAGCAGCCCAGAAAGCTGAGATTCCTGGATGGGAAATCTGGATGGCCCATGAAGGCCATAAAAGGATAGCAAGACCAGGAGTTGCGTTCCCCTATCTAAGATCCAAGGGTAAAACCAGCAGCCTTATTCATAGAAGCATTCCAATTAAAATCAGATAACAGCAGCCTGATGAAGTAGATAGGACTGATTTTTAAAAATGTGGTGTTCTTAATTATCTGATGCTGCTTCAAGCAATTTCTTCTCCTTTTAAACTAAACCCAACTTCTAATGTCCTCCATTCAAAGCCATTAGCATGAGAAGGTCAGGAATAATGATGTAGCAGAAGTATTTCGTTTTTAGATGAGAACAGATGGAACAAACACAAACAATGCAAGTGGAAAACCAAATGCAAGTTTTGAAACTAAAAGCTATTTATCAGAGTTGCAATTATCTGCTCATCAAAGACTTTAAATACCACTAACATAGACCCTTAGGTTCACTTTGAAGAGTCAGTGTTGCCACCTCACTGGTGTTGCCTCACCAGGCTTGGAAAGAAAACCCAAATCAAAACTAATCTCAGTGCTTCTCTGGAAAATATAGCTCTTAAATTTAAGAGTAAGATAAAGATCCGGTGCATGTAAAGTGGCAGGTGTAAGGCACATGTCACTGCCTAAATTTAGGTGTGTGAAGATTACAAATTAAGCATTCAGCATATTATGTTCAGAAGCAGAATACCAGAGTCTCTAAGGCTACCAACAGAACAAAAGTAGGCCCACAAAGAACACAAAGCCTGCAGTGAGGATGTAATGACTTCTATATTTCTTCTCCTTCAAAATGGCAAGACTGCCTTGGTCTCTTCTCATTAAGTGAGGGAGTTATTACTCGGAATTCATTCTGCCTTGTAATTACTAATTGGGAAGTGAATAGTAACACCATATAAAAAAAAAGGATAATATTCTTAGCAGTAGAAGGCATAAAGTAGCCTCATCACTTTCTATATGTTAGTTATGTCTTTTGTCCTATTAGCATTGCTCAGAATGAACAAGTTAACAAGGAAACATTAAAATGCACTTCACAACTGTAAGGCCAAAGGACTAAATATTGACATACCAATTATTAATTTCTTCAAACAAAATAGCAATTAAACTAATGTGGGAAGGTTTGAGTTTAGTGCTTTTCTTTTTGCTTTAGAAGAAATACAATGCTTGTTCATGTTCCAGACTCTCCTAGTCCTCCAGGGCTGGAATTTTACCTTATTGAGCCAGAAGGATCTCTTAGCATTTCAAGTCAATGATTTCACTTGGAAGATTCTCTTTTTTTCTGTGATGTGAACAATTCTCCACTGGATTCACATGTATTTCATGCTGAGAGAGCTATTGCATGCATTTGAGCCCTGAGATTAGTTCAGTTGGTTAGAGCATGGTGCTAATAACATCAAGGTTGTGGGTTCAATCCCTGTAGGGGCCAGTCACTTAAAAGTTGGACTTAGATGATCCTTGTGGGTTCCTCCCAACTCAAAATATTCTGTGAACATGGCAAGGTGAGTGACAGCTTAGGCTCACAGAGATACGCAGGTGAGGGAAACATCTCTTCTGATCTACTGAAGTTTGGGCAGCTTGCAATCCTCATTTCATTGCTGTGAAGGTCCATCTGAATGCTTTAGAGCCACTCACTTTCAGGTCAGCCAGGGTGAGGTCCCGGCTCTTCTGCAGCCTGTGACAAACCTCATAAGCCCAGATTTCATCTCCATGTTTCAGGAGTTTATAAGCACAGAGCAGCATTAAGTGCTGCACTGGTTGGGGGTAGGGAAGAGAAAAAAGCTTTGCTGGTTTTACATCTTAGATAAGCAACTGTATTTGCTAAAATAATCTCATTCCACAGCAAATAGATTTGATTCTATAGAAATGTGCATCTTATCAGTGACAAACATTTGAACAAGCCCTTTCAATGTTGCCTCTTACTGATTTTTCAACAATAATCAAATGTTTCATTGTTTCAATTAAAGCTTGGTCTTTCACTTAGAGACTTACTGTCCAATTTTAAAATTACTAATTGACTGCAATTGTAAAGAAAGATTAATTATTTCTGTCTTTTCTTCAGACTAAAGAAAATTGGTGTGGGGTTTTATTGTTTAAGGAGGTTCATGCATTTCATTATGTGCTCACAGAGAACAGCTCGGTGATATTCCAACAGCCAGCTGTATGGACTATTTTTATTAGCAGCACGGGAAAGCAAATACTGCACAGCTCATCAGGCTGTGTAAATGAAATGCAACAGTGAAGTTCTCAAGCAACTAGAATGCCCTTTTTGCACTAAGTGTATGAAGTATTGCAGGAACTGCTCTCTGTATAAATACATCTCTGTTCTATCATACATAATTCAGGTTTTCCAATTCCCCAATGGAGTAGATTATCTAACTCCGTACACTGAGGTACAGTCCACAAACCATGCACCAGTATTGTATCGCAACAGTACTTTACTACACTGCATTATTGATACAACTCTGTTTCTTGCAAGAACATATGTGCCCTCAATCAGCTTTATCCTAATACTTTTTAAATGTCTATCACATCCTCCCTGCCAAGACCTGAATATGCTCTACAAGAAATAAGTTAGAGTTCACAGAACAACACTGGATAAACATGACTTCTCAAGCATTATCCACAGAGATTCACATAACAAGACTGTTTCACAGCTTTAGCACTGTCTGCTCTTGAAATTGATGGGAACTCTTTGGGGACCTCTTTAGGAACAGGTCTCAAATGACAAGCATTTCTATAATAATATTCTGTGTCCTGTAAGTCACCTCAAACGTGGCATTGCAGAGCCCAGGCAGGGTCTGTTCCTGTGCAATCACCATTCTCACAATGGAATTGCAGGCTGTGTAAATCAGTGCAGAATTGAGTCCGGAGACTTGAGCTGCCATGAACATCTTAAAAGAAGATTACACCCATGTAATAATGCACAATCCTTTGCCAATCCCTAAAGAAGGATGGAGGGTGGAAAGGGGAGGGGTGGGGGGAGGATAGGGACAGGGGGCCAGAATCAGATTTCTCAGCCAGCTCAATCCTGGTTGTCCTGGAGTCCAACCCTAACTCAGGGATCCATGATCTGTGCAGCTTTGAGCCCCACACATGCAAGCCTGGGTCACTGGTCCATCCTTGCTCAGCAGTCCTGCCATGGACACATAGCCCTGAGCCAAGCAACTGAATGCAGGGAGATCAATCTCCAGAGCCAGAAGATGATTTCTGCATCTTCACAGGCAATTGCCTTTGCAGAGTAACAGAATTGCTCCATCTGCAGCCTCCGGTTTGGTTCTGTGGAGCCAGGCCCATCTTCTGGCTACATAATCTAGTCTGCACCCTTCTCCCGGGAAGTCTTTCCCAGCATAGGCTCAGTGGCAAGAGGGGGCTGTGTCCTTCAGCGCCCAGGAGAAGAGGAGGGTGGTCTACACATCCAGCCACATCTTGGGCATGGTTTGCACACCCAGGTCCTGAGCAAGGGAGGAAGGGACTGGCCTGGCTGCAGGTGCCAGCCTGCACAGTCTCATGCAGGGCATGCGGGGTCCTGACCACTGTTCCCTGTCCTCACTGTTCGCAAAAACACTGTGCTCTGACAGACCAGGTAAGACTTACAGCTAATCTCCAGTTAGCGCAACATGTCCTACTGTCATGCAAATCAGCCAGTCCTCAGCCAAACAGATGGACTGGAACATCCAAGAGCAAGCTGTTGGCATCAAAGGTTGAGACAAAAATCGGAGTGGTTGGGATTACAGAGATAACTGCTCTTTTGAGGCTGGGCTTTTTATTCAAGGGATGTAATTTGACCATCCAACTTGCAGTTAAATTGGTTTCAGACAATAACCCCCTGTACTAAGATTGCTTTAGGTGGTCTGAACTGGGATCAGCACTGGAAGAAGATCATGCTGGGACAGCAAGAGGAAGAAATGTGATAGAACTACAGAGAACACCACATGAAGAGGGAAAGGGGAACAGGAATCCTGTCACCCTGATCCTGTAGCAGGGAGAGCATGGTACCAAATAAAACTGAAAGACGAACTGTAAAGTACAGATGTACACTTACTGCTGAAATGCAGAGGTGTGACTGTAAGTGACTGTAACACCAAGGCAACATGTTTATAAGAACTAAATATAAACACAAGCAAGAATGTCTGCATGAATACAGTTAACTATGCCATTGCCCTCCGAGTGCCAGGTCCCCATAGCACTCAAGCTCAAATCCAGCCAAATTACTGGGTAGCTGGCTTGAACTTTCCCAGTAGCAGATGATCCCAACATTCACTCTTGTTTCTCTTGAAGAGTCAGGTCCTGACAGTGCCAGGACTAGCTGTCCAGGATAGGATCTCTGGGCATTTTCACCACACAAATCATACAGCAGTTACCTTTGGAAAATACTGTGAATAGTGTGCAACTTCACAATACCTTTGTGAATAGTGTGCAACTTTGCTTAATCACTTCTGGACATATCTGACATCAGTGAAGCTCTCTGTGCCTCCAGAAATCCACCGCCTGCCTTTAACTTCCTCAGAGCTGACCTCCCTGCAGCCCAAAGTCTGCAACTGCAGCCTTGGGGTTTGGTTTTTGGCTTAGACCCATGAATGACAGCCACATTCTTTGCTCAAGACAAGCCAGCAGTGTCCATCACTCTGCTTTTTCAATGTTTTTTTTTTTAAAAACTCTTCTAAGGCTAAGCCTTGTGCAATCTGAGTCACACCTGATCCCTTTTGCATGGGATTCCCTAGCTTAGAGCCAGGGACCTTGGAGAAGTGTGTCTACCAGCCCTGTGAACGACTGTGCTTGACTCCTGGCATGCATGGCCTCAACTGCACCTGCAGAGCTGGCAGCTAGTTCTCATCCTCTGCAGCTTCCAAGGGCTGAGCCAGGTTCCAGCTCTCCAGGCAGAGGAGGATGTCCCCCACTGCTGCTGGAGACACTGAGAACAGGTATGCCTGGGTCACCGTGCATGCCTTTTGGCAACTCACCCCATGCTCCCATTTTCAGCTATTCCTGCCCTTCAGGACCACCTTCTTCCTTTTTAACAGTTCCAGCTTTGTAGGGAGGGCTGCACACCATCCCTTGCTGGGCTGGAGCCCTTCTAATGCCCTGTCAGACAGGACCAGCCTTGACGTGTGCCACGCACAGCAGTTCAGTGGAGCAGCACTTTGGGTGGCCTCCCATCTTGCTTTGCTTGTTTCCCCTAGGAGCTTGTGGGGAGTGCTCCACACAGGCACGCTGGCACTCCTGCCTTCGAGAACAAGATGCGTGCGAAGGGGAGCTTCCACGCGGGCAAGGACGGTGGCGGCGGCGCAGCTCTCCCGTCGGCGCTGCTGTGCCCTGGTCCCGGTGGGTCCTGGTCCCCAGGCACGGCGGTGCAGCCGCGGTCCCGCCCGCCCTGCACAGCCATGCCCTGCCTCCGGAGACACCGAAGAGCACGGGGTCCCCAAAGGACACAAGTCTCCTCTGGGCTCCCCCCTCCCCGCGCGGTTTGGCTCTGAAGGCAGCACGAGACTTCAAATTTCCACTCCGGATCAAAGGCCTTCTGTCACCGTACCGCGACCTTACATCCCCGTCCCCAGAGGGGACCCGGCCACCATAGCCGAATGCGGGCGGCGGGGCGGGGATCTCCCTCCCCGCTCCCGAGCCCCCCGGGCCCCCCACAGCGGACCGGCCGGGTCAGGCAGGCGCTGTGCCCGCGAGTCCGGCCCGCAGCGCCCAGCAGCTGCCAGCGCGGGGGGGGCGGAGCGGGCGGACACGGCGAGCGACGAGCGGAGGCGGGCGGGCAGGCAGGAAGGGAGGAGAGAGCGGCGGGAGGGCGGGGAGAAGTTTATTCCCGGAGACACCTCTCCAGGGCGCGGCGGGGGAGTCTCCCCGAGTCGGCGATTGCTCGGTCCGTGGGTTTGGGACATGCGCCCCGGCGCTGCCGCCCGGCGTTGGTCACGGCGGAGCGCCGGTCCCGAATTCCCACCCAGGCCAGCGCGGCGGCAGCAGTAACT
>VZRE01004187.1:167945-194802 GCA_013396775.1 Cephalopterus ornatus
CGGCGGCGGGAGAGCCCCCGCGGCAGTGGGGCGTCCTGCCGGCCCCTCTCCCTGGCCGCCGGCCGAGCCCCCAGCGCCGCCCGGGCGGCCGGTCCCAGCTGCCCGAACTTCGTGGCGGAAGGAAGCGGGGAGGGGGCGGCGGGCGCTGCCCTCGGAGCAGCGCCGGTGGGTGCGAGGGGCCGGGCGGCGGCGGCTTGTCCGCCGCCCGGGCCCGGCCGAGCACCTTCCCTTCCTCCACTGACTTCGGTAACACAGGGTGAGGGGAAGGGGGAAGGACAAAAAAGAAAAAAAAAGGCTTGGCAATTACTGAAGCGAGAGACAATAGTAAGCCATACCCCTTTCTTGAGGCACATGGCTGGTGTCCCCCACCCTCCCCTAAGGGCTCTAGTTTCTGTGCTGGGCTGTAGAAGATGGCTAATAATTATCCTTGATTATTGAATGAGCCCATTCAGTCATCCCAGGAAGTATTTCAGCCTCGCATCTCCCGGCTGTATTGCATCCAACTGTTGTGCCAAGGACAGCGCCGGTAAATCGTGGCTTGAACTACCGGCTCTTTCAGACCCTCCAGTTTCCTCGCCTAGCGTTTTCCCTCTGCCGGTGGCTTGGGCGAAACAGAGCTTTGGGAAGTAGCGACATGGGCAGTAGGGTGTGGGTCTCTTGGTGCGCGTCGGTTTTTTTGGGTGCTCTCGGGGAAAATATTGCATAATACACAAATTGCAGTAAATCCGAGGATGCATGCAAACCTTAAAAGCAGTGTTTAAAAAGCTGTGCTACACCTGAACTCTGTTTATTAAAATGATATGTGTGTGCTCTTCACATAGGGTGTTTCCTCCTTGATGCAGCCCACGGTCTGCAATGTGCAGAGATAGAGTGTGCCCTCTCACAGGTCCATGGGCTTCAGGAACAGCCTTCCTGCCCCATGCAGGCAAGGGCTGGGGACTTTCTAAACGAGGCGCTTGAAACAGTATGGGAGGGACCACTCCTCAGCTGTTCAAAGATTTATTGACTTTGTATAATTGCACAATATTTTTTCCTCTTACTTGATCCTGTGAGATGAATTTTTCAAGACAATTCTTGGAGTTTTGTTGGGGTTTTTCCTCTTCAAAGGAAAGAGGTAGTTTTGAGGTTTTTTTCTTCCGAAGCTTAACTTTTTGTGAAAAATACCTGTCACCTGTCTTTTTGGGTCCAGGAAAGGCTTGAAATAAGAGAGCTGCCAGACAGATGGGTAGTGAGGGGTCTTTGAGCTGGCAGGTAGGCCATGCTTCAAATGTCTATCTGACATGGGCAGGACCAAGACAGCTCTAGTATAGCTGTTGGATTCACTGCCATAGAGCCCTTGGAGGATTGGTGCTTTTGCCTCTCTGTGGAGATGGTGCAGATTTGTCGTGATCACTGAGCAGAAAAAATGTTCAAGATCTTAAGCTCCTTGCAGAGTGTGCAGACTGTTCTTTGCCTCCTCCTAACTTGATTTTTACAGGCTGAGCCTTTATTTTATGCAGCCAGTTGCTACATAAGTCATTCTTCTCTTTTGAATGATGAAGAAAAAGTATCATCCCTTCAGCTTCATATATCCGGTTATTTCAAAAGACACTGAAGATTAAGGTATAAAGTACCTTTGATAACTTGGCTCTCCTTTGGTGTCATGGTCCCCCATCATAATTGGAGAGGGAGGTGGCGTTTGTAATTCTAGCTTAGTAGAAATTTTAACTTGCTATGCTCCTTTGTGGTGATCTGGGGTGTGTTCAGTCTAGTTCCAATTGTCTCGCCTGAATTGTTGATTAGCAGCTGTTTGAAAAGGTATGCTGGGCGAGCAACTGTAGCCAGAGATGATTTTTTCTTATCTAGCATCACAACAATTGTATTTCAGGTGCTGTGAACTGTTTGTAGCAAGACATCTCTGCTTGAGACCAGCTCAGTGATACTGTAAAAAAGTAGTCATACCACTGTGTGATACCTTGAAAATACTTTTTATATTTAGGGGTTCAAGGGCTGAGGAATCAGCCCTAATTAGCCAGCAAGGTAACTTTAGGGAATGTAAATGCAGGAAAGTCAGGTACCTATATACTGCTTGGAATTTCATATATTAGGATAGAAGAAAGGGTGTGGCCAAACTGCTTTTGCTGCTTATGATTTTTGGTGCTTGCAGTGGCTAGCTGATTTCTCACTGCTGATGTGTTTAGTTGCCTGAAGGATGAGCACAATTGGGCAGCAGACTGGCCATTTGAGGTCCTCTGGACAGGCGTGCACAGAGGAATGTAACACCACAAGTATCCCTTTCCTTGTTGTGAGAGTGCATAGAGCCCAGCTCGCTGAACATCAGCCTTGCGGATTCTGAAACTGACACTGATGTGTGTATTTGTAAATCCTATCCTAAGATGTCTGAATATTGATACTGGAGGAAGAGGGGGCCATAACATACATGGCCTATAGTGTATGTATATGGTGCCATATTTGGAAATGAGGATTTAACATTGCCATTCTTCACATAGCTTTTCTGTTCTTAACTCCTCAAATAGGAAGCAGTAACAGATGTTAATTGTTCTGCCTGGTTCCTGGGTGGTGTAAACTGATATCTTCTCCTTGGGTTTTTAGCAGTATCACTAGATTGGCTCTTGCTTTAGTGGAGGTCATACAGGAACAGTAGAAAGCCTGCAAATATTACCTCTTTGTCAGGCTGAAGTGGACAAGGTACTTCTGACTTGCTGGGCAGAACATTTTATTGCATATTTTTTTGCAACATCCCTGTTCTTCAGCCTAACTTCTGTCAAGAACTATCCCAATTGTAGCAGTAAGGTGATTGTGTTCACTTCCCTGCACATCGTATAGAAAGCAGGATATTTCTTATGGATGTCTTAATACTGAAGTTAGATCTGTCTAGCTGTTTTGGGGAATGTAAGAATATTATGAGGTACCTTACTTTGTAGACATAAAGGTGCCTGGGAAGTAAAATAATTAATAAAATATCCCTGATCATCCGCGGTATCAGTTGTATCTGTTTGTTTTTCTGAAAGATGTGATAATTTTATAGGCCCTCTAAAGTCATTAGAGGTAGTTTTAGCAACCTTGCAACTGCGGTGGATGATAGAACTAGAGCTAGAAGGTGGACGAATACTTTTTAGATGAGCAACAGACCAGTGGTATAGTTCCGAGCCAAGTATTAACTTTCTGCTATATGCCCCTACTTAGATTAATACACAGCATTCCTTAACTCTAAGCTCAATTGACTCTAGTAGCCTATTATCCTACCTTTTGTATTCTGAGGACCAGCTGCTCCTTGGTAGTTGAGTAGTTGTCCATTGATAAAGTTACTGAGCAGTCCACAGCAGTGAAGAAATATTACAGTGAAGAAATCTGCTGTCTGTGTGGGTGTCTTGAGTATGCTAAAGGGTGCACTAGTGAGATCTTGAATACCTGGCTCATTTCAGAAATTTGTACCTCTGAAGAAGTGTGTTGTAGTAGGGGAGGATTGGGGATGTACTGCTTCGTAGCCTTCTGATCATTCAAGTGTTAAACTGACATGTTTACCTTCTTAAGACTTGTAACTGGCCTTCCATGCACAGGAGAAATGTTCTTTGAGTAGGTAAACATTGTACTGACTAATTATCTGGTCCCATCTATTCAGTGAGATCCTCTGTGTGGTTTGAACTGTTGAGAATCTTTGGAGTTTAACAGTCTTTTGGCCTTCTTATGCAACAGCATCTCCAACTGCAGTGGGCTGAGGGAAGAGCTACTTAGATGCTTCCTTTTTCCGCCTTCATTTTTCAGTTGGAATTCACTGAGTGTAAATACAAGCCCAAAAGCAGTTTGGGAAAGAAGACATTTCCCTAAGATCAATATTTTTGTGGTTGTCTTTGGAACAAAATACTCCTATTTTCCCACCAGAAACAACTTGATAGCAGTCTGTATTACATTGCCTTATTAATTTTTATGGAAAAGGAAAATTCTGAATTGTGAACTGAATTTCAAGTTCACAATAAAAGCAACACCCGAAGACTCCCTGAGAAAATGCTGAGTTCTGAAGTACAATTTGGGTTGGCGTTTTAGTAAACTGATAGCTATTTTGAAAAAAATCTTTGTAATGAAACATTTGGTACCTTGGACAATGCCAGAATTCTTGAGGTTTATTTCAAAAAGAGTGTGATGAATAGATGCCAGTTTCCAAAGTTCAAGTTTATCGTGTGGTTTAGCAGAAATTTTTCTGGTCCAAGATCTTGACCACACAGAGAACTTTGTCTGATACAGAAAAGATACTGTTCTCTGTGCTGTTTTTCAGTTTGAGTTAGGTGCTGTGTAATGAAGGCTAGTTCTTTACCTTTTTCCGCCACCACATTCTTCCTGCTCTCTGATCCTTCCTTGCAGAGTACAGACTTCCATTGTCTAGGTAAATGTTAATGAGTTTGTAGTTGACTATGTAGTTCAAAGGGGCATCTGCAGGTTTAGATAGTTCAGTTGTAAACCAGCCAGGGGGTTTCTTTGGTTGGTTGGGTTTGGGTTTGAGTTATATTTATTTTGTTAACCAACATCTTCAGTACTCTTACTCTTCTCACAGCTTTCTTGGAATGGAAACTAAGGAACTTGGTTTAGTACAACACTGTGTGCCAAATTATTTAAAGCATGGGGGAGCCTGCTACAAAACGCCTGCTTCCCAAAGGTCATGATTGAGGAACTTGAGAGGTTTTGGTTTCCTTGTCTTTCTGTGTAATTAAAGAAAAAAATGCCTTTTCTTGATACCATTTGAAAATATGGCTGAGAGTCAGGAAAGTAGACTTTCTTTTTCCTGGTTTGACCTCACAGCTGGTATGTCTCTGTACCACAGTGAAGCCACATGTATTGTTTTACTTGAATATAAAGGTGAATAAAGTCTTGATTGCTATAGCACACATGAAAAGGTAAGCACTGAATGGATTGTCTGAAGAGTGTTTCTTTCTGGCAGTATGGCAGCCCTAATGCATACTTAATGTGTATGTTTTGTGTATACTTGCATATTTTTGTTAGTCTCTAAGAAAGTTTTCATTCACTTATGACTGAAGCAGTTTGGAAACTTTTTAGGATCACTTCTCTGAGGCTTTTTTTTCCTTTCCAAATGTACTTTCTGTGCAGTTTTGCTGTTGCAGAGCAATGCTCTAAATCACACACAGGTTCACTGAATTTCCTGCATTATCTTTTATTGGTCACTTTTTTATGAACCAAAGTTCTAGTTGCTAATAAAATTAAACTTTATAACTTTGAAATGGTGGCAGTGAGGCAGAATGGGATCCAAATCTCTTCCCATTCTCTGCCTCAGATTTCATTTGGGTTAGGTTTTGCCTTTTGTGAAAACTGCTCTCCTTGTCAGTCAGAGGTGATGGATGGTAGTGCTGGAAAAAAGTGGGTCAGTGCTGTTGAGACTGGATAAGAAATCCCCTGCTGACCATTACACAGCCTGTTAGAAATCACTGACCATGACTTGACAGTGCAGCCTGTTTAATCTCTGTTTTGGACAGGGATGGATGTAGGGGAGAGCACAAATGGAACCAGGCAGGTGTCAATGGAAAATCCTATGGTACTTGTTCTTCCCTTTACCTTTTTTTTTTCTCAAGCCCTTGTTACATCAACTTGTCATGCTATCCCACGTCTAACCTTTCTGGTCTCCCTAGTGGAAACCGCTGCTACCTTAGCTTATATTAATCCCTATTAGAGTCTAATCTACTCTTACTGCTCGGCTTTCACAGAGTAAAATAGGCTTTGGAGTGTGGAGGTTTGTTTTTGTGTGTGAGTGATTAGGCTAAATGTGTACCAGGGCTTCCTGTGCTTTGGGTGCTGCCCCCTCTGCTTCCTGCAGGTTTTAGCCTCATGGCAGCATTTCCTCTGTGAGTGGCTTCTCCCACTTTGCCATGTACTGACCCAACCCTTTCCAGGGATGTGCCCCGTGCTCTCTGCTCTGAGCTATCTGGGCTGATGTGAACAAGTGCTGACCATCTCTGAGGTGAGTCTGGCTGACCTTGCTCTGTGCTGGTCAGTCTGGGAGCTGTGAGTCATGAATGGCCTGTTGTGCCTGAAATGATTTTGTCTTTTCCTTTGCCACTTTTGTTTCTCAGGCATAATGCCACACACCCTGAGGGTCAAGAAACTGTGGGGGTATGTGTCTGTACATATGTATGCATGTGGAAGAAAAGCAACAGCTGAAAACTGGAGACAGTGATTGAAGGTACAATGACTGGCATCACTGCTTGTGTACCACTAACAGGAATGAGGCTGGGGGGCTAAGCAGTACCAGATACTTGAGATGAAGCACAGAGGGCCATAGCTGAGAACATGGCACCATCTCTCTGGTAAGAGGCAGAGCTGTCTGCACAGGAAGACTGCTTGCTGTGTGTCTTTTACAATTACCAAGGCTATATCTGGCACCAAAACCAAAAGAGTTGGTTATCGCTGCTTTTTCCTTTGTTTCCAAGACTTAAACAACTGCAGACTGTTCTGGCCATTTGTGTGGTGGCGTGGTCCTATGGGAGTGCTCTAAGACAAAAAATTCACTTTGATCTGTTGTACTGGAGCCATAATCCTGAGGCACCGTTTCCTCCGGAATCTAGTGTTTTCTGCAGCTTGTTGAAGTTATCTTCTTATAGACATTGAAGTGTGTCACAAGTCAGTTACAGCCACCTGGTAGGCTAAAGGTAGTGTATTACATTTTACCTATGCTCTGCCTGCTAATCCATCTTGTCCAGGCAAAGCACTCATATTCTCAAGCCATTTTCTGTTAGCTTTAGCTTAGTAACTGATCAAGGAAAATCTCTTAAAGAACTTCTTCTGTTCCCCTCTATTCATGTCACTATTTCTCAGGCATATATCTATATGAATTTCAAGATGCAGTATTCAGTCTTGCATCATACAACCCACTGGACATGGATTTTTACCTGGAGCTTACTGTTTGATAAATCCTGAGATTGAGATACAATCTCATTATGGAAAATGACAAGTGTTTTGAAAATAACCCCAAGCAAATCTAATGTTTTGTTTCTAAGAACTGTAAGAATTAGCTTGTATATGGGCATGACCATGACATCATATTACTTTCTTCTAGTCAGTGAATGCAAACATTATAATGAACAGTTTGTCTTCTCTAGAAGGGTTACATGCTTGTTTTAGTTCATGGTTGGCACAATAACTAATCATGGCTTTAGGTGCACATTAATGAGGTAGGTGTTGCAGGTAGGAAGGGAAAAACCACTAAATGCTCTCAAAAAATGTTGTGGAGAAAGTGTAGGTCTTATGATTTGAGTCTGTAATAATCATATCTGTGAAATGAGTTAAAGATGACCTGTGTCATTTACTTCAAACTCTATCCAGTGCAGGACAGTGCAGTTGATCTGATTTTAATGAAGTCCTCCCTAAGGTATGTGGGTTCTTTACCTGTGTTTACCCTTGATCATAGCATCTGGGGGGTTGATTTTAATGGAGTGGTGAGAAGGCTGAAAAAAATTTTCTTTGTCTATTTATCTAGAAGAAGTTTCAGTAGAACTTGCTTAGAAGTGTGATCATGGCTTCATCAGTTAGAATAATTCTATTAACTTTGTTATGTTATCTATTATTGACTGATAAAAAATCTGTTTGAGTTTCAGTTGCAACCTCCTGAGACTTCCTGTTATAGATGTTCTAGAGCTGACAAAGGAAGTGTATTAGCATGTTAACCAAAACATTCTCGAAATACACTAGACATAAGGGGTTTTTTATTGTGAAATAGAAGTTACAAAAAGTATAATTAGAACACTTACAGTGCAGTATTTCTTGTTAGCTATATTGGGAATAAAAAGCAAATGCAGCTGACTTACCGGATGACGACTTCCAGGAAGTAATGATTGTAACCCTTTACATAATTAGCTGTTTTGGGAAACGTAACTGACTACTGCAGATTCATGTAAACTATCCAGACTCCTTAACTGACTCAGTGCTTACTCATCTGAATTACACTGTGTATAGGATCTGCTAGCAGTTTGTTGGTCCTGTCTTATGCGGGGAGTCTTCAAGATGCTGCTTGTTTCTCTCAGGGTTTCAGAAGTGGAGTGGTGCACACCTTTGGCTCTTCTCTGTATGTTAAACTCAATAAGGAGACATGCTGATCCCCTTTCACTTTCCAGTGTACATTCTTTCATATGGTAAAAGAAACCAGTCTCTACTGTTCTAGCCAGTTCCAGAGTATCTGCTTTCTGAAAATCAGAGGAATCTGCTCATGTTTACAAACAACAGAGTACAGCAGAAGTCTAATAAGATTCAGTGATAGCTCTTGTATGGCTCTGTTCTTTCAGCAACCTGTCTTCTTTCAAGCCTTGCTGTTTTCTGCTTTTCCCCTCTGATTCTTTTTTTTAAGAGAAGAGAGGATAAACAATCTAAAGCATCAGGTCAGAGGCAAGACAAAATAAATGTTCATTCAGTACCAAAATGAGCAGGCATCTGAACCAAAACTTTCTAACTCAACAATTAAGTTACTGTTTTACACAATAATAGAGAAACTGAAACTATTACCAGTCACTTAATTGAAGTTTTTATATTATAGAGCAAGATTATCTGCTATTCTACTTGTTCTACTAAAAAACAAACCTACACTTTAGCCTTTCATCATACACTTCAATACAAGCCTGGGTACCAAAATATGCTGTAACTAAGTTGCTAGGCATAAAGTTACTTTTACTCCTTTGACAGTGTTTATGCAGGCATTCCAAAGGTATACTAAAAAGAAAAAACTTTTTACCCTTATTGTAGGATACTTAACACACCAAGGTTGTTACAAATGCTTAGACATTACTGCAAACTCTACCTCTTGAAAATCACTATTTGATGATGAATAGAAATAAAAGTAGATAAATTCTTCTTCGTAGGTGCCTTGTGCATATGGTAAATTGCTATCTACATTCTTGGCATAAATAATACTAGTTCCATGAGGAACCAGCTGTGTAACAGAAAACTAGCTTTTTTGTGTGTTGTGTTGCAAATGGATAACTGGTATGTGTAAGAATTTGACTGACATTTAAGAACTTGACAACTATGCTGTTTTTGCTGTCCAGCGGACTATTTGAGGATAAGACCAATATAATAAGGTTGTGTGCATTATGTGCCTAATTTTAAGGCTGCATTCATGTGTTTGTGCTTTCCTGATTTTCAGGTAACAGTGCATAAAATTAGTGAGATTCTTAATGTCATGACAGAAAACAGAACCAAAGTGTTAATCTCCTCAGATACCTTTGCACTGAAGTCACAACCACGTGCAGAGTGGGAGAAGGTTCCCTTGTGCAGAATGATGAGAGTTGAGGGAGCCCGGTGAAGGTAGCAGGTCCCCACCTACTAGGGGCTCCTCTCCTCCCAGAGTGCTATGGAGGAGCCCAGTGGCAGCGAGTGCTATCACTTCTTCCCTGGCAGCCCGTGACGAGCAGTCTATATGCGTCTGCAGCTGAGCTCATCGGATTATCGTTGAGTGTATTGTAATCCGTTAATTGCCAGCCACTTCTGATGACATGATATTGCAGTTGTGGGTCAAATCCCCTGCTTCTTAAGCAGGATTCCCACTGCCATCTTTAACTTTACCTGTGGGATGGTAAAATACACTACACCTCATGAACTTGATCATGTGGCTTTAATGAGATAAAAAGCAGCGAGGAACATAGTGTTTCTTGTAGCTCATTGCAGTCTAGACAGACAACTATCAACAAACTTGTTTAAGCTAGAACATATAAATAGGGAATATGGAATAAAATATTACTTTTTCAGGTTTCTTTGGGGTCTGAGAGGTTATGAGGTGTGAGAATTTGGGGGTTTATTGTTTTTCCTACAACCCTCCTCTGAGACTTCTTCCCACTTCAGGTGTCTTCTGCCAAGGTTTTAATGCATTATGATAACCATTCCGAATAAAGGCACCTGAGGAAGGTATGATATCTGGCTTTTTGGAGATGTCTCTGGTACTTTAAGTAAAGAAAAATATGAAAATGTTAATGGAAAAACTGTGAACAAGAAAAATAGTCTGTATTTGAGCACGACTCTAGTGCTGCTTCTACCTGCTAACATATCAGAACAAAGGGAGGTGAATACCGAATTATGTGTGGCTTCGGCTGACCTTACATACAGAAAATTGGAGCACGTTTTCCTTATGAGACTGCTTTTATGTCTAAAAATACCTGATGAAGTATGTGTGTATTGCACTGGGCTGCAGTGAAGCATGCAGTACTGAGAGGCTGGTGGAAGAGCAAAGATAACTCTTAACTACCAAAGACCAAGTAGCTAATGTGTGTAAAATTTGCTTTGCAGCTTTTGCCTGTCTTTCAGAACATAGAATGGTTTGGGCTGGAAGAGACTTTAAATGATCATCTAGTTCCAACCTATGTCATAGGCAGTGATACCTTGCACTAGACCAGGTTCCTTAAAGCCCTATCCAACCTGACCTTGAACACTTCCAAGGATGTGGCATCCACAACTTTTCTGGGCAACCTGTTCCTGTGCCTCACCACCCTCACAGTGAAGAATTTCTTCCTTATATCTGATTTAAATTTATTCTCTTTCAGTTTGAAGCCATTACGCTTTCTTCTGTGACTACATGCCTTTGTAAAAATTCCCTCCCCAGCTTTTTGTAGGCTCCTTTTAGGTACTGGAAGACTGCTTTGAGGTCTCCCTGGAGCATTCTCCAGGCTGAACAGCCCCAACTCTCAGCCTGTCTTCACAGGAGAGGTGCTCCAGCCCTCTGGCCATCTTTGTGGCCCTGCTTTGGACTTGCTCTAGCAGGTCCACATGTCCGTATCCTTCTTGTATTGGGGGCCCCAGAGCTACGATTCAGCATTCCTGGTGGAGTCTCATGAGAGCAGAGTGGAGGGGAGAATCCCCTCCCTCAACCTGCTGGCCACACTGCTTTTGATGCAGCCTCGGATGTGATTGGCTTTCTGTGCTACAAGTGCACATCACCGTGCCACTTTGAGCTTCTTGTCAACGAACACCAGCAGGTACTTCTCAGGGCTGCTCTCAATCCACTCTCTGCCCAGCCTGTCCTTGTGCTTGGGATTATCGTGACGCACCGTCAGGACGTTATACTTGGCCTTGTTTAACGTAATGAGGTTTGCACAGGCCCCCCTCTCAAGCCTGTTGAGGTCCCTCTGGATGCCATCCCTTCCTTCCAGTGTGTTAACCACACAGCTTACTGTCATTTGCAACTTGCACTCAATCCTATTGTCCGTGTTGCCAGCAATGACGTAAAAAAGGCCTGTTCCCAATACCGACCCCTGAGGAACACCACTCATCACTGGTTTCCATTTGGATATCAAACAGTTGACTGCAACTCTTTGAGTGAGACCATCCAGACAATTACTTATCCACCTAGTGGTCTATCTGTCAAATCCATGTGTCTCCAGTTTGGAGACAAGGATGTCATGTAAGACAGTGTCACATGCTTTGCACAAGTCAGGGTGTAGGTGACATCAGTTGCTCTTCTCTTTTCTACTGGTGCTGTAACACTATCATAGAAGACCACCAAGTTTCTCAGGCACAATTTGCCCTTATTAAAGTCATGTTGGCTCTTGCCAATCACAGTATTTTCCCTGTGCTTTAGCATAGTTTCCAGGAGGATCTACTCCATGGTCTTGCCAAGCACCAAGGTGAGACTCACATCTTTGGGATAATAATGTTCCAATGCTTCCTGAATTCTGTCAGGCTTGGTGCTGTGACCACTTCCCTGGGGAGCCTGTTCCAGTGCACAAACACCCTCTGGGTGAAGAATCTCTAATATCCAACCTAAACCTCCCCTGACACAACTTCAGGCCATTCCCTTGGGTTCTGTCACTCATCACCACAGGTCACTGTCTGCCCATTGTCTTCCCCTCACAAGGAAGTTGTAACTGCAGTGAAGTTTCCCTTCAGTCTTCTCTTCTCCAGGCTGAACAGACCAAGTGACCTCAGCCGCTCCTCATACAATTTCTCCTCAAGGCCCTTCACCATCTTTATTGCCCTCCTTTGGAGGCTCCCTAACAGCTTAATGTCTTTCTTATATTGTGGCAGCCAAAACTGCACACAATATTCAAGGTGAGGCTGCACCAGTGAAGAGCAGAGTGGGACAATCCCTCCCTTGACCTGCTGGCGATGCTTTGCCTGATGCCCCCTGGGACACAGTTGGCCCTCCTGGCTGCCAGGGCACTGCTGACTCNCCAGCATCTCATTCCCCAGTCTGTACGTACATCTGGGGTTGCCCCACCCAGGTGCAGAATCTGGCACTTTCCCTTGTTGAACTTCATGTGGTTGGTGATTGCCCAGTCCTCTGATTTGTCGAGGTCTCTCTGCACGGCCTCCCTGCCTTCGAGGGAGTCAACAGCTCCTCCCCCTCCCGGTTCTCTGTCATTTGCAAACTTGCTTGGTATCCCTTCCAGTCTGGCATCCAAGTCATTTATGGAGATGTTGAAGAGCACAGGGCTGAAGATAGAGTCCTGTGGAACCCCACTAGTGGCAGGTCACCAGGCAGATGTTACCCCATTCACTGTTACCCACTGTGCTCCACCCATGAGCCAATTGCTCTCCTACCACATGATGTGTTTATCCAACTGTGTACTGGACATCTTGTCCAGAAGGATCCTGTGAGAGACAGTATTGAAAGTTTTATTGAATCCCAAAAAGACCACATCAGCTGGCTTCCTTTGGATCAACTAGGCAGGTTACTTTGTCATAAAAGGAAATCAGGTTGGATAAGCAGGACTTTCCTTTCATGAAACCGTCCTGGGTGTGACCAAAAACTGCATTTCAGGTGTTTTTCAATACCTCATAGAAAATCTCCGTAACTTTACCAAACACTGAAGTGAGACTGACAGGCCTGTAGTTTCCAAGGTCCTCCTTGTCCTTCTTGAAAACTGGGACAACGTCTGGCAACTTCCAGTCAGCTGGGACCTCTCTGGATTCCCAAGACCACTCAAAAATCATTGAGGGAGGTTTTGCAATGACATCAACTAGCTCTTTGAGGATTCTGGGATGAATCCCACTGGGCCCCATAGATTTCTATGGATCCAGCTGGAGCAGATCCCGCACAATTTCAGGGTCAACTGGGAGTTGATCAGTCTCGCAGTCATGGTCCTGCAGCTCAGGGCACTGAGACCTCCTTGGTCCATCATCTGTGCTGAAGACAGAGGTAAAGAAAGCGTTAAACACCTCTGCCTTGTCTCTGTCCCTGTTTGTGAGGTGACCATCCTCATCCTGTAATGGGACAATGGTATTTCTATATTGCCTATTGCCATTAATGTATTTGAAAAAGCTCTTTATATTGTCCTCCACGTTTCTGGTCAGCTTCAACTCCCGTTGAGCTTTGGCCACACAAACTTTCTCCCTACAGCAACAAGCAGCATCTGTGAATTCTTTCTATGTTCTTGACCTTACTTCCACTGGGCATACAACTTCCTTGTTTTGCCTATCTCCAAGAGAAGATTCCTATTCAGCCAAGGTGGCCTTCTGCCTTACCTGCTTGACATACGACATTTGGGAATTGCCTGATCCTGTGCCCTTAGGAAGTGATGTTTAAGAAGTGACCAGCAATGATAGACCCTGGCACCTGCAAAAACATTTTTCTTAAGCAAAAAATACCCTCTTTTGCATATCAAAGGGGTAAAAATCAATGAAAGTAAGAGCCAAAGTATAATTCCTCCAATATATATACCACCCTGACTAGCAAAGTAGTGATATACTGCTGAGAGGGAATGGGTTGTCAGATGGTTGGCTCAAGGAGATTGCAAGCACATGCTTTGCTAGTGGCCTTCTGGGCAATTCAGTCTAGCTCTGTGTTGTTCCCTTGTGATTCCAGGATGGACTCTGTACACAGGGAAGGTCTCTGCTCATGCTTAAGAGGACAGACTTTCAGGCTACAGTAGCAGTTTTCAGTCTTCCATGAGAGCTCAAAGAGGCTTAGGGTGAAAAATATCCCATGGGATTAAATCCATAAAAGAACTCTAGCTCCTGTATCTGCCTTTCAGATGCCACATTTAGTTCCCCTTTGGCTGCTGCCTCACTTTGGAGGTGTCTGTGGGTATGTTTATATGACTGCATATACTGGCCTACATGTTTATTCTGCAGTATAATTTGAAACACAGCATCTCTAACATCGTTCCCTTATTTATAGACCAGAAACTGCCTGCACAAAAGTGCCAGCCTTGTCCATGCTGATGTCATTTGAGTTGCCACTAGAGTAGACCTAAAAATGTTAGCTTCTGCTGAACCATGTGAAAATGTGTATGAAATTGAGGCATCAGGGATCTAATGAGTCCATCTTCCTAGTGATCAGAGCATTTGCATGAGGAGTTTGGTTTCACATCTTTATCTTATTCAAACCTTACACCTTTATCTTACTCAAAATTGAGTCTTGAATACAGCTCACTCACACTCCAAATTGTTGGTCTTAGAACTAAGGAACTGAGTATTCTGGTATAAGTCTCTCTGATTTCTTGTTTGTTGAAGCTCTCCTGCTTTTTCCCAGACTTAATGAATATTTAATTATTTACAGAGTGATTATGAATCTATTGCCTTGTAGTTAAAGCAGTCACCTGAGAGATATGGGTCTTGCTATGTATTCCAGCTGGAGTGTGTTCCTGCTCTACTTCTTTTTTTAAAGAAATGGAAAAGGAGGAGGACTGTAGAATTGAGATATTTATGTGACCATTCTAATTTAAGAATACTTTATTAATCTGGAGGGGAAAGTATTCAGAGGATACCTTATTTATTCATTGCATGTGGTATACAGTATACAGAAAAAAACTCCCAACCCTTTCCTATGTAATGATTTTTAATCTTAATGCCTTGCCAGCATTTATGGTAATTTTTGGCAGATTGTCTCTAGTTTTGCAGACAATCTGTGAAAAAAATGTTTGCTCAGAGCTGTTTGAAAGGTTCAGAAGTGAATGTCTGTTTGCTTCAACGTTCGCTTCAATGACTCTTCCTGCAACACTCCCTCCATACAGCATAGTCAGTCCTCTATCCCATGGCAATTCTGCTCCCCAGGTGCCTGAGTTGCAGATTCACAAACAGCTTTTTTTGCAGCCACCAGAAACTTACTCTGCAAATATTCCTGACTTATATCTGTGAAGAGTAGGGGTTTGGGGTTTTTTTTGAGGGCAGAAAAATTACCTCAACTGATGTTTAAGGAGGAAGGAAGGGCAGTGGGTCTGCAAATATTACTGAGGCAATTCTGCAGTTGTTAGTCAAATAGCAGTGAATGTTTTGGGGTTTAGTGACTGGAGGTGAATGTTTACAGTGCATTAATATAGCTGTAAGGAGGAAAACTGAAGAATGCTTTACCAGTCAGGACAGTTGATCAGGTTATTTCCTTTGCAGAGTGTATTAACATGCCTATTCTTTACTTGTACTGCTGCAGCTGTATGTGGTGAAGTCAGGTTGTGTGAACAGCTGTATGCAAAGTACTGTAGCTGAGAATCAGGCAAGAAGATGGAAATGATGGAAACGTCCAAATTATTTTTAACTTAATTTAAAAGGGGATTTAAGATGAACCTTCAGGTATGCTTCTGAACTCGTGCACTGGCATGTTTTGCATTGGAAAAAACAACTTGTTCTTATGTCTGTTCTGCACTTGGTTATCCAGTAATTTATCTCACTATTCATTTGATGACTTTTTTTTTTTAAATTGTAATCGACTGTTGGATTAAATGAATAGCTGATGCATCCTGAATCAGAAGTAGTTCCTACTGGATTAGAGTATGCTTCTAAGCTTCAGAGGTAATGTAAATAAGGAGATAGCATATATGTGAAGACTTAATAGAAACTTCAGATCTCGAAGTAAATGTTTATATGTAATCTGTTGTTTTTTCAGTTGTAATATCTGATTTGCAGAGCACATGCTGTTTACATTACATGGCTTTGTTTTTGCTTAGCATTGCTTGTGTTAGGATAAATTTAATTTAGATAAATTTAATTTAAATACCTTTTTATTATGTCTCTGCAATTAGTTTTTTTCTTACTTTGTAAGATACCAGTAGTATGAGATCAGTGATCATGGGATTAGCTATGATCACTGAAAACTCCACCTTGCTTGTAGGTCTGTTTGCAAGATGCTCTGAAAAAGAGTTTTTTAGGTTACAGCTTGAACACTGTGTAGTGCAGTGGGGATTCAGACCCATTACTAGGATCATATGAGCCATTATTCCTATTACAGTGTGTTTATAACCTTGGAATTACCCCTTTGAATCTCATCTCAAGAGTCTATGATTTTAGGAAAGCATGCCTCTTCTGTAGTTCTTGTGCAAACAGACCTGACTTAGTGAAAAAAAAAACACAAACGTTTTTGGCCTCTTCTAAGTCAGACTGATCTAACTTGAGCAAGAGGACTTAATTTAAAGAGACATTTTAATTTCACGTGACTGAATGGACTGACAAGAGTCTCCTTAAGTTGACTGAAGGTAGACGTACTCGCATCAAAAAACAAGTACCAAGTTCCTTGTAATTTGATGCAGACTTCACAACATTAAATGAGTATTGATGAAACTGCTGTTTTTCTGTGTGAATTTTATTTTTCCTGTGATGGCTAAGATTTTTGCCAGCATCTGGTATTTAGGTGGTTTTCCAAGTGATGAGATGGGCCTTGCTGAAGCAGTGCTCCACAGAGATGAGGTGGAGCCAGAGCCCTTAGGTGCTGAGGAAGCTTCTTAGTTGTGTGTAGACATGTCAATGTTCTCTGTTGAGCCTGGGCTACAGGAAAAGTTTGAGACCCACTGCAATAAACTTTCAGTCAGTTAAAGCATTAGGCTTTGAATGTATTCAGTGCTCTGAATAGTTGCTAACTAATGCAGGACGGCAGGGACAAATGAAGTGTTACTGCTTTTACAAGCAGAATAGTAGCTGCTGTGTGTCCTGTTATGCACAGCCTTGTTTACTTCACACACATGAATTTGTTGACCTCACTAGAGCTCTTAACCTTCCTAGGGCTACTAATCTCCGTAATGTCTGCAGGATTGGGCTTAATTTTGTCATGGGAATATGCAAAAACAAATGAATCAAACTATGAGTCATCATTTTTGACAGTAAAACATTCAGATCTAGTCCCACAGTCAATGTGCCTGGCTGATCCTTTCTTGAGAGCTTGTAGGATCTGACCCATGCTTTGGGAATCCTGACTTCTTCATTGCATCAGAGACTATTCTGAAACAAAGGAAATGTAATGCAGAATATACTGGAGCAAAGCAAGAACTGTCACTTGACTCAGATGCAACTCCCAAGATAAAATCAATGTAAGTTGTGGACAGGATTGTGCAGACATTATAGCACATTTCAGTAGTACTCAGTATGCCTTGTGAAAACTGTAGTGGTGATGTTTTCAGTTTACTGACTCTTACTTCCTTTTTGCATATATCTTAACTAAAGCATGGTTCAATAAAATAAACTTGCTTTTAAAATTTATTGGAGGCACCGAATTGTGGAGGTAATGGAGAATGATGTGAATGTCACTTTCATGTCTGCACTATGAAATGCAAAAGCACAAATGTAGTAACCACAAGGCCCTTTTTGATGTTTTAATCTTTTAAACCTTTGAAATGTTGGTGTGCTTGAAAGGGCTTCTAAATCCATTGGTTAGTCTGCTCGGTCTCGTATTGTGTTCAAAATCATAGCAGATAAAGGAAGAGTGATCAGAAAGCTTAATGCAGTCAGAGCGTCACGACCTGTTATGTAAAGCAACATTTGGCAAGGCCTTCCCAGCTGCTGTAAATGAATGTTAACAGCATTTTATCATCTGCTTTCACTGTCTTTATTACATAATCTGAATATTTATGACCCTATTAATATGTTTAGCTGTGAAATTGCAATATTGATGGAATGGAGGTTCCATAGAATATTGAACAAGAACGATTTTTGCCTTCTGAACAAAAGTTGTGTTAATATTAAAAAGCTTTGAGTTTGTATTTCAAATAAGTTTGCTGAGTTGCTTTACAGGTGTATTATTTATTCCCTGAATTATATATTTCTCTAAACGGTGTCATAGGAGAAGTATTTTGGTGACAGGATTATGTTGCTGAACATCATCTGTGTATAAAATACATAACACTAACCAGAAAGTGATGATCTTTTTTACTTGTAATGCAAGGCCTTGAATCCGTAGTGACGATACTCTGTAACCTTGAACAAACATAGCCAACCTAGACCAGATCCAGGCTATGACCTCCATCCAGAGACCTGCTCCAGGTAGGATTCTGGGACAAACTGTGGGCCAAGTCATTATTACAGTGTTGGGGGGGTGGAGGGTGGTTGTTGTTTTGGTTGGTTGGTTTTGTTTTGTTTGGTTTGGTTGTTTTTGTGTGACTAAATTCTTACTTTCTCTGCCACAGTTCCTCACTGTAGTGGGTTTCTGTGGCTGGGTTTTGGTAGTGGGGGGCTACAGGGGTGGGTTCTGTTAGAAGCTGCTAGAAGCTTCCCCTGTCCAGAGGAGCCAATGCCAGCCGGCTCCAGGAAGAGCTTCCTGCTGCTGGCTAAGGCCAAGCCAGTTAGGACTAATAGTAACACCTCTGTGATAACATATTTGAGAACAGAAGGTTGTTGCAATTCCAGCCAGGGAAGAGCAGAGTGAGAATATGGGAATAACAGCAAAGCCACTAAGGTCAGTGCAGGAGGGGGAGGAGATGCTCCAGGCACTGGAGCTGAGGCCCCTGCAGTCTGTGGTGCAGACCGTGGTGGAGCAGCTGTGCCCCTGCAGCCCATGGAGGACCATCGGGGTGCAGAGACCCACCTGCAGCCCACGGAGGAGCCCATGCTGGAGCAGGTGGATGCATGGAGAAGGCTGTTACCCTGTGGGAGGCCCAGGATGAAGCAGGGTCCTGCCGGAAACCTGTGGCCCGAGGAGAGGGAAGCCTACTAGCAGGTTTTTCCCGGGTAGGATTCGTGGCCCCTGTGAGGGACCCACACCGGTCCAGCTCATCCATGAAGGACTGCACCCCATGGAAGAGTGACCGACAGGACAGCAGATTGGGAAGAACAGCCGCCTGAGGGATGGACTCATGCCAGAGAGGTCCATCAAGGACTTTCTCCTGTGGGAGGGACCCCACGGGAGCCGGGGACGGACTCCGTTCCTGAGCAGCGGCAAAAACAACAACTGACTGTAACCCCCATTGCCCGTCCCCCTGCACCACTGGGAGGGAGGAGGAAGAACATGGAAGGAAGGAGGGGTGGGAAGAAGGTGTTTTTAAGACTGTTTTATTTCTCACTCTTTGGCTCTTATACTGTTAGCAATAAATATAAGTACTATCCCCACTTTGAGTCTGTTTTGCCCGTGAAGGTAATCAGTAACTGACCTCTCCCAGCTCTTACCTCTACTCATGAATCCTTAGCTGTTTTTTCCTCTCTCCTCTCTCCAGTTGTAGAGGGAGAGTGATGGAGTGACTTTAGTGCGTAACTGGTATCTGGTCAGGGTCAACCCACTACAGGCTTTTTGGTGGCCCATACAGGCCTTCCTTCTGTTACAACTACCTTTACTGTTGTCTTGTGAACTGAGATGCATATCACGTAATTGGGGTATGTGTGCACCACATTATATGGTTGGGGACTGGTTACAGATGCTGTTCCACTACTGAATGTGCACTTGCCTATATCATGATCAAACTTGGAATTACATGTAGGAAGGTAGTATGCTTGGTCAAGAGATTAATGAGGAGCTGTAAGGTATTTGTCTTGGGAGCCTCTTAGATTGTATTATGTCTCCAAACAGAACTGAACACCACCATTTCAATAGTCATCTGCAAATTTCTAATAAGATGTGTTCAGCAGGTTGACACTGTTGTGGTCAGTGGCTCTCACCTATGGAATTTACAAGTGGTCTTGATATTGTGGTTCTTTATCATCCTGCAGGCTTAATAGCTCATTTAGCTGCAGGCTCATATTTGCAGGTTGCCTATGAAAAGCAAAGCTGGGAAAGTAAGTTTTGCATTTCTTTTGAGTGGGATGAACTTTTTAGTCGGTTTTGTCTTTGAGTGCAAAATCTGTAGCCTGTCTGAAAGCTGCTGTCCTAAATGTCTTGCTACTGATTGCCAGGGCTAGAGTTTGAGATATGCAGCTGTTTGTGGAGGTCCCTTTTGTTTCCAAAAGTCCTGTGGCTGGTAGTGCAAATCCTGTGGTGTGTTCTGACACTGACATGTATCTAATTCTGAGTAACTCTGTCTTATAATGGTCTGTACGTCCACCCTCTCCACAATTCAAACCTCGCAAGCTGGTACAGGAGGCAGCTGCACATGACTGTAAGCATACCAAATCTTAGAAATGTAAAGATTTGGGCGTGGAGTGTTAGAGTCGGGAAGAAAGTTTAGATTAACACATTTTTTAATAGTATTTTGTCCCCAGGCAAGGTTGTTATAGTTACTACAGAACTCCAAATGGACTGTCTTCCCTTGTGGGAATTAGAGATTTAAATATGTATTGTTCTTCTGGGCAGTAGTATTGAGCAGTCAAGTAAGGTTCATAATAGAACAAGGAAACCTTTAATGAGGACAGGAGTTTCAATTGCATTCTTTTTTGCTTTGTGTAAGAGAAACTTGTAATAAATCTGATAAATAAAACAATGAATGGGGTGAAGGAAGTTTGGAAGAAGCACGTCTGTTTAACAAAGTTAACTGCTGAGTTTACAATATACCAGTAATTTTTACTTGGAAAGCTCTTAAAATAAGACTTGCCTTGTCCCCATCACCAAGCATCTAAGTCAAGATATTTTAGTATGTTTTTCAACTTATTCAGTGGTTTGGCTTGGGGTTTTCTTGCTCGCTTTAATTTTTCATATAGGAAATATCTTTATTGCAATGTAAAATTAATAGGAGTGTTTACACTGTTATAACATTTTGGGTTTAGGTTGGCACGTACATTGTAATTGCATTCTTCCCTTGCTCACCTTTATACTTTGTCTGTGTAATCTAAATACAATGCAGTATTCCCTTTAAATATGAAGAATGACAGTAAATCTTTTTTGGTATGTTCTGGGGTGTACATTGCTCTGTGTTGTTGAGGTCTTGAAGTCAATTACCTTCTGTACAGTCTCAGCAAGTTGCCAGTGTGCAATAAATTATAAAACTGCCACCTTTAAGGAATAATGCGTAGTAGCTTCAAATGTTTCTTAATTTGTCTATGAAATTACCTTCAGCAAAAAACCTGAACTATAGTCTCTGCTTCCCAACAGATACTGGTAAGAGGAAGCCTCGCAGATTTGAAACTGATTTTCTTTTGCAGTGGTTTATCTAATGTTTACTGGCTTATTATGTGTGATGAGACAATTGAAAAATCTCCTGTCTTAAATGACTTCTTTAAAGGAACATCTCAGAAAGATGGTTGTGCTTAAGCATTGGCCATCTGTCCTATGCCTGTCCTCTGCAGTTTAAACGCCAAATCCAACAATGACAAAAGACTGCCGTTGTCTGGGAAACTATTGATTCTACTCCTTGTTTGGGTAGAAGAGCTCTTGGACATGGCTTGAGATAGTGCATTTCCCTAATTATCTATCTCTGGGTATTTTACAGCCTTCTGCTCTTTTCTATCAAGAGACCACTTTCCAGAGCAAAATTCATGTTTCTTTAAAGGACCTAACAAAACTCGCTAAATTCAGAAGAAAGCAGCTGTTGATCTCATTGGACTTCTGGTCAGGCTTTTGAAAAAGAAGGTCATAGCCCTTTATGTTAAATAACTGATGTGATCTTCGTTGCTCAAAACTTTATTTTGTGGACTGTTCTAGAAATGTAACATTCCATTTTTACTGTGTGTGCAGCAAACTCCATTTAAGTGCAGAACACAGTGCATCTTAGTTGTGGAGGTGTAAAGGATAGCAGCAGTGTACTTGAAACTTATTTCAATCTCCTGCTCTGACCTACATCTTGCATCCCCTTTACTGCATCCGAAATGAGTAATATATTTGCCAAATAAAGCTATTGTCCTCTGTCCCCTCGGAACAACCTCAGCTGGCATGTGGGATTCTTTACCAGGAGGGAGAGGCAGGGACATTGTGTTGCATTTATAGAATGTGCAGCTAAATGGCTCTTCCTGTTGCCTGACTTGATCAGGCTGGTTCTTGTTTGTCACAAGGATCAGTACAGTAACCTCACGTAAGGGGAATATTAGTAACCTGAGCATGGAAATGTAAAAAGGTCTTTTTTTTCCCCTGAATATCAATTAGTGCCTGTTGCATCTTGTTCTTTCCACAGGCATCACTGGTGTCTGGCTCCATCTTCTCCCTTCCTTCCCTCTGTCCCCCACTGTATATTTTTGCTTATTGTTAAGATCCACCTTGAACCTTTTCTTCAGAATGAATAATGGTCTAGTGCTTTAATCATTTTAGTGGTCCTTTACTGAACTCACTCTAGTGCGCCCATTGTACTAGGGAGCCCAGAATTGGACACAGCATTGCAGATGAGATCTCAGCAGTTCTGAGCAGAGACAAAAAATCACCTTCCTCGACCTGCTGGCAGTGTCTTCCTAGTGACAGCACAACCATATGGTATATCAACTTGCTCTTCTCAGTTTTGTGTTATCAGTAGGCTTGTTGAAGATGCACTCCGACCAGTCATCCAGGTCATTAATGAAGATGTTATGGAGTACTGGCCCCAGTGTCAGCCCCTAGAGTATGCCACTGATTACTGGCCTGCAGCTGGAGTCCATACTGCTGATGATAAACCTTTGAACTTGAAAACAGTTCAGTCTGTTTTCAGTCCACCCCAGTGTTTGTTCATCTAGCCTGTGCTTCTGTCTGTTTTTCCATGAGATTGTTGTAGAGGAACAGTGCTGAAAGCCTTGCTGAAGTCAAGATAGACAATATCCACTGTTCTTCCCTCATCTGCCAAGGCAATCATCTTGTTGTAGAATGTTATCAGGTTAGTCAAGCCTGATTTTCTTTCATAATTGCATACTGACTATTCGAAATTATCTTCTCATCCTTAACGTGTTTGGAAACTATTTCCAGAATTACTTTCTCCTTCATCCTCTGTGGGATCCTGTTGAAACTGGCAGAACTATAGTTCATGGATCTTTCTCCTTTTCCTTCTTGAGGTTAGGAGTTGCATTTGCTTTTTTCTAGTCCTGAGGAACCTCTCCCAGTACCTGTGACCTTTGGAAGATAATCAAGATTTGCCTTGTAGTGGCATTAGCCAGCTTTCAGCATTCATGGATGTGGCCCATCAGGTCTAGTGGGTTTAGGTTACATCCAGTTTGTGTGTTTGCTAGACTAATTCACTTGTACCAAGGGTAAGTCTTCATTCTCCTAACTTTCCCTTAGGTCTCAGGAACCTGAGAATGCCAAAGGGAAATCTTGCCACTCAAGTCTGAAGTGAAGATGTAATCAAACATCTCTGTATTTTCTCTGTCTTTTGTCACCATGTTCACTGCTCCCATTCAGCAGTGGCCTCATATTTTTCCCTCATCTTCCTTTTGTTGTTGATACACTTGCAGAAGAAGCCCTTCTTGTTGTCCTTAATGTCTCTAGCAAGATGCAACACCAGACAGGCTTTGGCTTTCCTGACTTCCTCCTTGCATGCTTGGATGGTGTCTTTGTATTCTTCCTGGGTCGCCTATCCCTGTTGCCTCCCCTCATATGCCTCCTTACATTTGAGTTTTGACAAGAGCTCCTTATTCATCTATTTAGGCCTCCTGCCACTCTTGCTTGACTTTCTGCTCATCAGGGCAGACCATTCTTGAGCTTGGATGAAGTGATCCTTGAAAACCAAGCAGCTGAACTAGACCCTCTTCTCTCCAGAACAGTATTCTGTGAGCTGGTAGCAGATTCCTGAACAGACCAGAGTCTGCTGAGGTCCAGGGCTGTTGTCCTGCTGTTTGTCTCGTTCCCTCCTCATAAGATCCTGAACTCTCTCATCTCACAGTCATTGTAGCCATGAGCACTCCAGCCTTCACATTCCTGACGAGATTTTTCCGATTTGTAAGTGTGAGGTCAAACACAGCATCTCCTGTTATTGGCTTCTTGATCACCCATGTCAGGAGGTTATGTCAGGGTGGTCCAAAGACATCCTGGATTGCATCTGCTTACCCTTCCAGTTGCCTGTATTAGCACCGTGGCCTCACTCCAACCATTGACTCTGCAGAGCTCCAAAGTGCTGACTCTCCAGCCGTTCTTGCCAGGTTTCCAGGTGTGGGGGAGGGAAACCATGTGGAAGTGTGGCCACCTTGTCTGTCCTGTGGCCACATGTGTTTTTTCCAGGTGGGGGAGGCCAGCTGCCATCTCAGTTTGGTCCAGTGGGATGGGGCTTGGGAAGTTCCCCCTCGTTGGTTGGTTTAACTTAGTTTTATCAGTATTGTTATTGTCATTCTTCTTGGTAAAAAGTTATTTTTTCAGTTTCCTCTGGGCTTTTATTTGGTCTCTCTATTGGAGAAACCAAGGGTACTATATCCAAGGGAGGAGACTTCTGTCCAAGGTCTCCACTTCTCCAAATTGTCTCAAACCTAGACACTGACCTTGAACACTTCCAGGGATGGGGCAGCCACAACTTTTCCAGGCAACCTGTGCCTCAGTATCCTCACAGCAAAAGAATTTCTTCCTTATATCTACTCTAAACCTACAGTCTTTCAGTTTGAAGCCATTGTGCCTTGTCCTGTCACTATCTTGTAACAAGTCTTTCTCCATCTTCCTTATAGGCTCCCTTCAGGTAGTGGAAGATTGCAATAAGGTCATCCCGAAGCTTTTAATTCTCAAGGATGAGCAATCTCAATTATTGTAGCCTTCCCTCATAGGAGAGGTGCTCCATCCCTCTGATTAACTTGGTGGCCATCCTCTGGACTCGCTCCAACAGGTTGATGTCCTTCCTGATGTGCTGAGGACCTCAGAGCTGGATGCAGCACTCCAGGTGAAGTCTTGTCAGAGCAGAGTAGAGAGGCAGAATACCCTCACTTGACCTTCTGGCCACCTGCTGCTTTTGATGCAGCCCAGAATACAGTTGGCTTTCTGGGCTGCAGGCAGACATTGCTGGCTTATGTCCAGACTATCATTCACCAGCACCCCAAGTCCTTCTTGTCAGCGCTGCCCTCGATCTGTTCATCCCCCAGCCTGTATTGATACCGGGGGTTGCCCTGAACCAGGTGGGTCTTGTGACTGCTCTTCAAGTATCTGTTAGATTAGGAGATTTTGTTTGTTTGCCTGTTTATCCCCAGCTCCAATATAAATCAGTTTCTCACCTTGATCCCAATAGGACAGATCACGTGGTGAGGATGTACTGGCAGTGAATATGTACTTATGATGGATGGATTTATGCAGCTAATTAACAAAATTTCGTACAAAATTAGATTACATAATTAAATCAAGCAGGAAAATACTAGCATATAGCTATTAAAGCTATATACTGCACTGATACTAAAGATTTTATGAATTAACCTTTTTGTTTAAGCAGTAATATTTCTCTCTAAACTCTTTAAACCAACCTCGCACTGAGTAATGTTAGAATAAATTCTTCAGGGTGCATTTAGTATAAGAATGTTCCTAGGTCAGTGACACTTGCTGATTGTAGTCTTTGCAAGAATTTATGAACAACCAGGGAAAAAAAAAGTGCATCTTCCATCTTAATTGAACCCTTGAAATTCATGCTTACAAACCAAATCAAAATGGAAACTAGACGTCTTGTCAGCAAATTGCAAGCTATCAGTCACAGCTATGGATGAAAGCTAACACGACCTACATCTGTCGTGTTGCTACAATGGTGCTGGCATTACAGTTCCATTGTTTAGGTTTAGGGTCAAGCCTGTTGAGACCTCTTTTTATTCAGCTTTGAATGTATCCATTTTCATTAAGTTTTGCAAAGCCATATGAAAGACTCAGCAGGGCAAGATGTGGCGATGCCGAACCTAAGTTAGTCTTGCAGCTATCAAACTGTCTCATAGTCGCAGATGGTCACTGCGATTGTCCACACCAATCTACCACCAGAGCTGCTATTGAAAGGGCACAAAACTGGTGGTACAAAGGGACGCCTTTTTTCCCACCAGTAAATGGAGCTAGTGTTACTCTGAGCCAGCATTGTCAGAGGTTTTGTGCAGGAGAAGAATGGTTTGACAAACCAGTTTCCTTGCTGAAAAATGCTGCTCTTATTCCCAAAACTTAGAGATCTTTCCTTGGTAAACTCTGACTAATATTGGACTCGCATTTTGCAAACTATTTTCATTGATTATTTGTATGATGGCTGTACTGGGAGGTCTAATGCTGACAGCAGTAAATGCAAGCTTGCTAATATGCCTAAAGAAGACACACTTCTGTTTTGTAATTCCATTAGAAGAAAATCTCTTTGACTGTACACTGTTAAAAACATTGGAAGCCTTAATTGCCACATTTCTGTTTTCAATCCTCAAATGTTAGCATCTTTACACAGATTAAAGAAACTTGGCCAGTTGTCACTCTGAGTTATGTAACTTGGTTAACCAAGTACCAAATATCTTGGTTTTCATGCTATAAAAATGTAAGGTTTTAGAGCTAGCAAGTGAGTCTTCCAAGTCTTTTTGGCAATGTGAATGTGCTCTTTTTTTTGTTTGTCTTTAAGCATAACTGCTTTTTCCATTTTCCTACTACCATTTTCTAAGTATCGTTTTCTTAGGCTCTGCACAAATGACCCGCCTGTTTGTTAACAGCATGGAGAAAGTTCTGGTGAGATTAAAATAGTTCTTGCCTGAAAGAACAATAAAAAGCAATAAAGCTGCTTCATATTTTATGGGATCCTTTTACCACTGGCAAAGGAACTCTTAAAATTCAGGTGACCACAAGTGATGAAATGGATGCTTGTTCCTGAGTGCGAAATATCAAGCCTCTGTGGAGACCAGTTGAATTATTCAGCCCATAAAATTTAGAAATTGTACTTTAATTATTAGAGTATGGGGTGTCTGGGGTGGGTTTGTTTGTTTTGGTCTGCCCTCTTCCCCCCCCCCC
>VZRE01004187.1:194812-293293 GCA_013396775.1 Cephalopterus ornatus
TATTCCACTGAAGCTGGCCACTGGTTAGCCTCCTGTGCTGTAGTGGACTTTTTCAGCCCCCCAAGGCCCTCAGTAATTTCTGAGTGGCCTGTTGCTCCAGGAATTTCATATCTCTCTGAGTACATGAATGTTTGTTTCTTTGTTTGTTTGTTGTGTCCCTTCCTCTGGCCTGGCAGTCTGTAGCAGCATGAAATGCCTTGGCCAGATAGGTATAAGTTACAGAAGAGTATATTTCTGCATATGAGAGGTAATGAACCTGGTAATGTACTTCAGTTTGCAGTCACTAGAATGAAATACTTCTGTGCCGAAGATGGAATTGAAAAATAGGAATATTTTTCCCATAAGATGAAAATCACCTGCATAGAGATTGATTTGACTGTTCCAGAAAGAAACTTCCAACTTTATTCTGCCTTGATTAGATTACCCTGTTAACAGAATAAAGAATGAGACTTTTTGCCAGGAAAGGGATGAATACTGATGATGTTCAGATTTTGTAAGAACTGAAAGGAATTTGACACTGAACTTAAGCTGAGTCACTTGTGTAACTAGTCCTTCTTAATGACTTCGGTCAATATGTCCTCGCATCTATGATCATGCTTTCTGCTGCCTTGCTTGCTCCCAGCTCTGGTATTATTTTCCCATTTCTGTCCTACAGTATACTGCATGCAAATGATTACTTAAACAAACATGATGTAAATTATTAGAATTTCTCAATAGTGACTTCCTGGAAGCTGTGTCCTGTTGGAGGGGCAGTTTCTAGGCTTGTGGTTTCCTTTCTCGTAGCTAGTATGTGTTTATTAGGATGTCAGTGTAGCTTATGCTGTGTATTTTTCAGGCAGAAGCTTTTCCCTATTGTTTCTGATGTAACAGGTGCTGGTAGAATAAGCAATAAATGTGCTTGAGCCAAGCAGTACAGATTTCACAAATTGAAAGCCTTGTGCAAAAACAAGTCCACCTCTGCAGGCCATGGACTGCAGAGTTCTGAGGGGTGGGAGCAGGAATTGCTTGGGTGATGTGATTCCCAGAGCCTAGCCCCTCCAAAGCAAGGTGGAACCAGCTGTAGCAGCTTCAGCAGCCTCTATGCCAGGTGGTTCTGGCACCTCCTGCACGTACCTGAGATGTGGAAGGGCTTCTCTGATTCCAGTTGCTTCTGTGTTCTGGGACCCTACCAGGTACGGATAAACAACCAGTGAACTGGTCAGGTTTAATTGCTAGTTTGAGTCATACTGAAAAAGAATTGGTTTGGATTTTTCAGTCGCTGTCAGAACAGCAATGGCACTTCAGCCTGCCTTTTCAGCTTCAGTCCATGAGTTGCACTTACACAAAAGTACTTACTGCCTTTCATTTCAAGATGTTGTTTTCTGACTTTGCACACAGAGCCAGATTTCTAAGAATAAACAAAAAACTCTGGAGTACAGTATGCTCTCATGAGAGAGTAGGTCTGCTACATCTGGACCAGTTGTACCTTCTTTGTCTGGTTTCCAATACAGCTGTAAGTTAGATGGAACAGCAAATAAACTGTTAAAAGATCTAAGGGGTCAGGTGTGGTTTGGGTCATGGTATTTTGTTTTTAGCCTTACACTGCAGTAAAGGAAAATCTATCTTATTAGTTATCTCACAGATGTTAAGGTATTAAATAAATTGTACTGGCTGATAAATTATATTGAGGTTTAAGATAACAACAGTATCTTGGGAAAAAAAGAAGAAGGTTAAGGTTTGGATGCCTCAAGAGAACTCTCCCTCTTTTGTGAGGAATTACTACTCTGCTCTTCATGGAAAAACCAATGTGTTGCTGTTCAGACTGCAAAATTAAGCACATTTACAGTGTCCCATAGGAATATTCTACCAATTACCTACTTAAATGCTCAAAGAGATTATGTTTGCACCTTCTTACTGTTCTAGTGGTTTTTATTAAAATGTTACTTTCTTATCCTGTGACATTTCTTTTAGAAGTTACTTGTAAAATCAAGTTTGCAATTCTACATACAGTAGACTCTACCATAACTTTTTTGTAGATTGTAAAATGGCTTCTGGATGTTCACGAACCCTAGAGTAGTATAGGATTTTTTACCTTATCTGGTGACATAGCTAAAGGCCCTGCATCACCTTTAGAGAGGTATCACGTTCTACAAAAGATTTAAAATGTCTGTTAAGTGTTCTGTCTGCTGATTATTACCACTGTCATTTCATTCAAGACACTAATTTCCAATAACCTATCCTACATTATGACTTTTCTTCAGAAGAAAAGGAGAGGTTGTACTCCAGGTAATTGTGTTCACCCAGACCGTTTTCATACTGTCTAGGAGCCTGAGGGATGTTGTAGCATTCCAGCCTAGCAGGAAAATACAAGATCCTAGACTTCAGGTTGGGGCTGTTGCTACATGAGCACTTTGTTTGAGGACACTTGGGAGTTCATGAATTACTTCTAAGGGGATCTGCAGCCAGAAAACTAGGCAGACAAACCTGTTGAAAACAGGTTTTTATTTGCTGTTTTTATGTATCTTTTCTGCAAAATACTTGTGTAGTTGTTTAGCTCAAATGGAGCTGAAATGCAGTGCAGCCGTACATATTTCTGTATGCCTCAGCCTAGAATATATTTTAACTGCTCTGTGATGCTTCCTTTCTTTTATGTTCACTCTTCTGCATGCTGTGTCTCAGAGGTGGCTGTTGCTACCCTTTTGCCTGAGGAATGCTGGCAGTCTGACCTCTGAGCTCCTCCATCTAAATCCTTAATCAAAGAATCTGCAGCGTGAGAGCACGCATGCTGTCTCTGCGTCTCCTCTGCCAAGAGCACTAAGTTGATGTGGACCATGCCCACTCTGGCCATTGAGGGGTTAAGTGTCTTAGTTTTAAATGTGGTTTTGGGGGTGTCTGCTGTTGGTTATCACTAGTTAGATAGTTCTGTGTGACAAACTGCTGCTACTTTTAAACCTGTTTTTCCTCCATCCCTTGACTTCCTTTCAAAAATATGCAAAAAATAAATGCAAATGTTTCAGGTACTGTTGCTGTTATCAATGCAAACCTTTCAAGGCATTCTCTTGAGGGAAATTAGCAACACCTTATTCATCAGTGTACTTGACATAGTCTCGCTGGCACAGGGGAAAACTGTATGTTTTATGAGTGGTTTATATCAGGAAAAACTGGAATTTGCTTTCACTCTTTAGGCATGTAATTCCTGCATAAAATGCTTATTAAGTTAAATGACTAATTACATCTGGAGCTTTACATAAAACTGAGGAGTTGCAGAAGGTAAGAAACTTACAGTAATACCCTGAAAGCAATACATTGCACCTTGAAAGTGGTACATTGCAATGGGAGCTGGAGTTGAGCCCCACGCTTCCCAAAAAGGTGGCCAAACCTCTGTGCTTTAATTTTGTCAGCCTTGCTGTGTGCTGCTGTCTGTTTGAAAGTAGTTGGAAGTTTGATTTTTTTAATTTTTTTTTTAAGGTGGAGTTCAATCTTAAAGTTCCTCAGTACATTTTTTAAAAAAATATTTTTTGAAAGTGTGTGATGTAAAAATCTCAAAATGAAAAAGCACAAAGGAACTTCCAACTGCTTGAGCTGCATATACTTAAAGTTTATGAAAAGGGGTATTCAGGGACAGGGTGCAGCGTTGTGTCTCGCATCCTCAACGCAGCTGCTTAGCAGCGATAAGGAAGCAATGCTCTATTCATGCTGACCTTGTTTCCAAAGAAGCCTTGTCCTATGAACTACTGAAAATAAGGAAGAATTTCCTGTGACATGCTGCTCATGTTGGCTTTTTAAAGGGGAGTAGAATGAAATCTCTGAGCACGACACATACTGTGTCTAACCACACAGGATTTCCTGTACTGGAATGGAAGCTTAGTGGAAGCCACATTTTTCTCTTCCTCTTAATTCATTCAGAAAAACAGAGGTCAGCATCATGAATTGATATGGCTATAGTCACTGTTAAAAGCTAAAATCAGCAATTGCTAATGAATACATTGTGATGCCACCATGAATGCAAGGCAAATTTTTTTTCCCTATAACACAGGAAGGCCTATACATAACCTGGTTACATTTTTAAGCTCTCATAAAAAAAGAGTTGTGCAATAAAAATTTCCACCTTACTGAAGGTGAGAAAAATAATACATATATTGCATTAGACTTCAGTGACTTTTGGTAGTAGACTTTTTGCTCGATTCAGAATGAATAGATGATGAGTTTGGAAAGATATGGAGCAACACTTGGATTTTGCCTCTAGACATCTGGCTGAATCTGAAGAGGATTGAAAATATTTATTTTTCCTGAAATTTAACTTCATTTTATATAACACTTTAGTTAAATAAAATTCCCAGTGTTTTTCCTGTCTGCTGCTCGTTTGCAGCATTATCTTCCTGGTAGTGTTTCGTTGGGTTTGACTGGTGAAATCAGGGCTTCCTGCCATAACTGCAGTGAAGGTTGGAATTATGCAATGGATTTTATTAGGATAGAGTGCGTATATTTTAACTCCTAGTTAAAATATAATCACACTGTTTACAGTAGATCTTCAGAGACTGAGCTAACAGCCTGTACCTTTTCCTCATGTCCTGCCTGTGCCTAATGGCAAGTCATCCAGATGTGTTCCCCCTGTGTCTTGGCACCATGCAAGCTCACTTTTCTCCAGAGCCAAGCTGACCAAGCAGCCTCCTGACTATGCTGTCTTAATGGTGAAACCCAGGCCTCCTTGGTACTTCTTGGCTTGGGGTCAGTACTTTTAAGTTGTTAACACATTTTTGTTCTTCCTTGAGTCCAAATTGTGGTCTGCTGTCATCATGAAATATGGATAAAAGTGTGTTTACTGACTCATGTTGCTGGTGTGTACTCTGTGCAAGCCTTCTGCCCACCTACAGCATTCACAGTGGAGAGTGATTAATTCCTCTATGGTTTCTACTTTTACTCAAGTGATATTATTTGTATTACTTTAATGTCATTTGGATTTGCTTGGGCTCATGCCCATGCATTTTTTTTTTTTTGGTCTAAGAAGCAAAAGTTTTTTTACACCTGAAGTGCTTCTGCTTCTCTCTAGCCAATTCTGAGACACTTTAACTTAAAGAGCTCTTTTTCAAAGAGGAAGAAGTCATCTCATGGCACACCTACAACACTTCTGCTTGGTAGAGTCTCTCTGCTTCTTCATTTTCTTCCAGAGTATTCATAGCCTAGTACTGCAGGCCCCCAGTGTCATGAGAGCCAACAGATGATATCTGCAAAAGGCCTGTATGGATGGACTTAACCTGCTTTTTAGTGCACACCCATTTGCCATTTTTTCGTGTTACACACACCAACCTAGCACATCAGCTGTTTCTATATGATGTCTCTGCAGTTAAGTCTTTACTTGAGTTGGGATTTTCATTTGTATGTTACTGAGGGGATACTTGGATCTTGTATGTCTCATTTAATTGATGGAATATTTTAATATCAAAGCAAACTCATAAGAGGCAAACCATTAAGGAATTTTTTTGTATGTTTTACATGAGGACTTCCTTCTGTGCCGCTTTACATGTATTTCAATTGTGTGTTTATCTTGAAAAAATAGAACAATATTCTGGAGTCACTACAGACAGATGGGTCTGTAAACAGTTTGTAGAAGCAAACAGAACTTGTAGCTCAGAACTTTTCCACTGAATTGGATCATCTGTTAAATAAGGCAGAATTTAAAGGCACTTCTAAACAAAATGAGATAGTTTTCTCTCTCCCTCTCCTTCTCTCTCTCTCTCTTTCCACAATCCCCAGATTGTCCCTGGATAATCGTTTGAACAAGTGTTCTACTTACTACTGGAGTTTGGTAGTTGCAGAAGGAATTTTATCTTTTTTATTTTGAGTTCACCATAATATAGATATATTCAACTATTTGAAGTTGCATAGAGAAACGTGGTATAGCTTTTAAAAATTTATTTTACTTGGAACACAAGGTATCACAGGCTTTTAAAGTGACAACAACTTAAAAATACTGTATATCTTGGAGCACATTTGAGAATAGATGTAATGTCTTTCAACTTTTCCTCCAAAGGATTTTTCACCTTTGGTTTTCATATCATACTGCATGTTGTACTCTGGGTGAGGATAGTAGCATACACTGTTCAGCAAGACTGTAGCTGTGTTGGCCCAGCAGGAATAGTTTGGCAACTTCTGGTAAGTCCTAGAAGTACTTTATTGAGAGGAATAAAGTTTTCTCAACCTTTCCAAGCGTCTTACTAGCTTGGGCACCATTTCTGTGCTTCCTGTTTCCTCGGTCTCCAGACATGTCTGTTCACCAGGTGATTATCCTCTTCTAAACAATATTTATGGATTTGCACAGCACAGCTGAAACTAAAATCAGTATTTATGGGTCTGCCAAGCACTGCTTATCTCAGGTTGCAATTTCTCTTACTTGACAGTCACTTATAACAATGCAGCTAAATTTGAGCAACAGGTTTTACCTGGTCTGTAAGAAAGCACCTAGTGCATGTATGCTGTGTTTTCTGAACCTTTCCATTTAACTAAAACTTAGCTGTGCTAAGAAGATACGAGTAGCCTGTGTTTCCATTTACAGCTCCTGGGCTTCTGACTGACAGTTCTTTTGAAATTCAGCAAGCAGTGCCAGGCACAGCTTGGCATACTCTTATCTGAATTACAATTTGACTTTAGTGTAAAGTTTTGCAACTGTGTAATAAGATAGTTTGATAATTATGCTCTGTACCTGCCTTTAAGGAATTAAAAGTAGTTTTAAAGTGACAATTTGCCATTAGCAACAATGAGATAAGGTCACGGAGTTGATAAAACCTGAAGTGAGATATCTGAAACTACACAGTGTGTATCAGCCTGTGTGTATCCTACTGGCTTAAAGGGAAGTTCTGCTATTTGCTGTTTACAACATGCTCTAAAGTTGTGTAAAACATCAGCACTTATTATGCTGGTTGTTGGCCTTTCTGTCAGTACTGCTTAATGAATGAGTTGTGAAGAATGGCTTTGCAACTGCAGGTTGTGACTTAAACATTGGATTCCATATTACCGTGGTGGCCTTCCTGTGTGGCATTTGGTTGCTCAGAAACAGTAGCCACGATTTCTTTTGATGCTTAATACCTGCATTCCTTTGTGTGTGTGATTTTATATATATATATATATGTATATACATATGATAGTTATAGTATGATGATGGCATTTTAAACATATGGTTGTCTCTTACTATGTTTGTGGTAACCCAGAAAACCAGTTAAAAAAATAATCTAGTGTACTTGGGATTCATATGGTAAACCTGCTGTATCAGCATTTTCTTGACATCGTCAATGTGGGTGCCTGCTGAAGGCTGCGTGCCCAAAGGCTGTGAAGGGGAAGGTACAGCCCAAAGGCTGCATGCCCAAAGGCTGTGAAGCAACATGTGCAGGCCTTTCGGGGTATCAGACCCACTGTTACTGGACACTTATGTTTAATGTTTGCTGTGAAGATGCTGAAGGGCAGATACTGAATATTATTCCAGCTCACCTTTCTTTATATTTTTTTCCTCACTTGTTTGAAGACAAAATAAATTTTGGTGGAAGCCCGAGAAGCCAGTCTGACAGTGACTAATCTGCTTCCTTGTTAAACAGTTTATCGCTGTTGTCCATCTGGGAAGGGTACACTAGCACAGTTATCTGCAAAGGAAAGAGAGAATCTTATCAACACTGTAGAATAGACACAGTGGAAAGAAGACAGTAAATATTTTAAATTTAATTTTAAGCCTTTTCAGTTTGAAAATGTAAAATCATTACTTTTACTTGGTAGTGGCAATGATTGGTTCATGTTGCTTGTAAACAGAAAAATTCATCAATAAACGTGTCAGTCTATTTGCAGTTTCATTTGTGTTTTCTGCACATACTTACATGATAAATGGAGGACAAGAAAATATACCTGTATTGCCATATAGGGATTAGTAAGGACATACTGCCAAAATTAAAACTGGAGAATATCTTGTTGAATAATAGATGAAGTGAGGAAGGAGAAGTATTTTTGTGTATTCACCATGATGTGTGTGTTGTGCACATGCAAAATAGGAAAATTTGTATTACTGAACAGGAAATCTTTGGTGTGGGAGCACCTGATAAGGATTTCATTGCTTCTTTGGGATAATACTTCATATTTTCTTTGCATTTTTACTGAGTTATTATTGCTACTGTCGATGAAAACGATTGCTAATCATCCTAGAGAGTTGATAGTTTTGGGTTTTTTTTAAGTAGACCAGGATCATCCTCTTATACCCACTCCCAGTTTCACCATTGGGTACCCCAGTAATTTCTGCAAGGTCCTACACACACACACACGCTTTGATAAATAACAAATGGCAGCTGGTGCAGCTGGTCACAGATGTTACCAGATTTGTCTGTCTGGGCAGATTGATGATATTATGTTGAAGTCATGACATGGAGTGAAGTGTTCCCTGTGCCTCTCCAGGGAACTGGTGTCTGTCAGGTGCCAAACATCTTTGGCAGGCTGGAGTCACAAGGTACATGTGGACTCCCTGGAGAAGAGAAAGTTTTAATTATATTCAGGGAGGACAGCATCTTCTGATAGATTGCTTCTTTAAAAGAGATGCAAAACTTTCTTCTAGAAATGCTCTGGTTTAGGAGTAGTCATTTTACCAAAGCAATTCCCAGAGTCCACAGCTTGCATCTTCCACCTTCTCTTTCAGACCAGGTGGGAGGGTAGGCTGCAGGCCACAGTTAGTTGTCACAGATGACACTGTGGTTCCTTCTGTCCCAGGGGACATGTTTCCCTTCTGCTGCCACCAGAATGCTAAGGCTCTTCCATCACGTGCCAAACACATGTCCTATCACAGAGGCAGATATATGTGTGAGACACCTGCATTTGGACAGATGGTAATTATGGGAAACATCCGGTTGTATGCCCAACTGCACCTTCTGCCACCTCCTGGGTACAGGAATGCCTACAAGCTATGGAACTTAACACTTGTTTCTCCAGAAGGTTTTCTCTACTGGAGGAATATCTAGAGCACCACTACTGTAGGCAAAAAGTTGGGAGTATCCTGGAAACATACCAGAAATAGTGTGGCCAGCTGGACTAGGGCAGTGATCATCCCTCTGAACCTGGCACTGATGAGGCTGCACCTTGAATCCTGTGCTCGGTTCTTGGCCCTTTGCTACAAGAAGGACGTTGGGGTGCTGAAGCATGTCCAGAGAAGGGCAACGAAGCTGGTGAAGGGTCTGGAGCACAAGTGTTATGAAGAGTGGGTGGGGGAGCTGGGGTTGTTTAGCCTGGAGAAAAGGAAGCTCAGGGGGAACCTTATAGTTCCCTACAACTATGTGACAGGAGGATGTAGCAAGGCAGAGGTCAGTCTCTTCTCCCTAGTAACAAGCAATAGGACAAGAGGAAACTGCTTCAAGTTGTGCCAGGGGAGGTTTAGATTGGATGTCAGGAAAAATTTCTCCACCGAAAGGGTTTTCAAGCATTGGAACAGGCTTCTCGGGGAAGTGGTGGAATTGCCATCCCTGGAAGCGTTCAAAAAATATGTGGATGTGGCACTTGAGGGCATGGTTTAGTGCTGAAGATGACAGTGCTGGATTAATAGTTGGACTTCATGATCTTAGAAGTCTTTTCCAACCTTAATGATTTTATGATTCTATGGAAAAGAAAACTATTGTTACACAAGTGTTCATTTTCTTTCATTACAGATTACTTGTAGCTACCTCAATTTTTAAGAAACTTCGAAGAACAGAAGTCACAGAAGCTATTTTAGTATCATGTTTAGATTTCATATCTATTTATATAAATATAGGTTTAGTGTCTTTCAGCCTTGAATTCTTTTTATCTGGCCTTTAGACTCTGGTCTAGTTTCTCATCTTTAAAATGATTAAGATACCTAATACAGTCTCTTGGATAAACAGAATCAGGATTAAAAAGAGGACTCCCAAACAAAACAGTGGTAGGAACTTTAATAGATCAGAAAGGTGAAGAGAACTTACTGAACTTTGAATTTTACCTTAACTCATGTTACTAAAATACCATTGCATACTATTATTTATTATTTTTAAAACTAAGATAGGATGGAAAATTGTGTTCTCTGTTTTTTGATGAGGACTATAAAACCATAATGACAATCTTCAAAATATCTGGCTTTGCTTTTTGAATCAAATCATAGAAGATAAAGACATGATCTTTGCACTTGAGAAGGAACTATTGGTAAACTATTTTATTCATTCTATACATTACAAGAGTTCACAAAAGTTCTGTGTTTAGTTCTGTTTTTAGTACAGAAGTGCAGTTAGTTTTAATCAAAAATGTAGCAGATCTGGGCATGGTTATTCTTGCCTCCAGCTGAAGAGACTTGACATCATAGTTCCTTTACCTGATGAGGATGCCCTCACCATCAGACAAAAGCCTGTTGGGGTGAGAGCCTCCTCTTGCCTTTCTTCTGGCAGCACTGAGCTTTCCATGGATTCCTCATAATTGTTAGAGAGTCTGAGATAAAGGGAGAAAGAATGACCTCTTTTTTAAATTATCACTTTTCAGTGGGAATTTTTTTTACAAGCGTCTTACCTGTAAAGAGAGACCTTACCTATATATATTTTTTTGGCAAAGACTAGGTGTGACCGCTAGACTGTGGCCACTGATGGACTTTTTCTCCTGGTCTCTTGAGAATCTCTGAACCTCTGAACTCAGGCAGCATGAAGTAAGGCTTCTCAGTATAGATTTTGGGACAGACTGACTCTCAGTTCTTTCAGACAGAAGAATTTTAACCTAGACTATGTCACACTTGGTGACCAGTTTTCCCGACAGGCTTTTGAGTACCATCTCATTTTGTCTGCTTCTCTTAGAGTTAGAAGTTTGAATCTTCTCTCCAAGTGAACACCTGCAGTGTGGATCTCAATGCAGGTTGCTGTTCCTGAGCCTCAGATATAGCCTGCCAAGCCCCTTCTGTACCGCAGTGGAGGCAGAAATCTTCATTGTGGAGTCAGGAAGAACTGTAATTACATTTGCATGACACTGTGTTGGAGCAAGTAACTCTTCTCTACCCAGTCCCCTCTCAACCTAAAGACTTGAAAAAAATAAATCACTGCAAACTACTGTATACTTTTGGATGCAAACTACTGTGTACTTTTTTGTGGTAGAAAATGAAAAATAAATTCTCTGGGATGAACAGGTAGAAGTGTTACTAGGTTTTATCAAGAAAAAAACTGACAGTCTTACTTAAACAGAGCACATAAAAATAGATAATCAAACCAAGACTTGAGTCTGCAAGTGTTTCTGTACAAACCCTTACAAGCTAATACAAATGGATTGGAGTGTCTGAATTTCATTTAGGATACGTTCACAGTGAATATTCCAAAATTGTAATATTGGTTTATATCTCAGAATAGGAGCAGGTTACAATATTAGAATAATGGCTTTGTGCTTTAAGGGCAGTGAAACTGGATAGCATTAATAGGCCAAATGTCACCAATAGGTGATTCAGTCCATGTGGATAGAAACTGAGTGAATATATAGCAATTATCCTGGAAATATACCAGCAGTTGTAACACAGAATGGTGATCATGATGCAGAATATGGAGGGATGTGAGGATTGCTGTGATGTTAGAAAACAGTAATGTCCAGAGAATTCAGTTACTTCTCCATGTATTAGGAAGAAGTCACAAAAGGTATGATGTGGAAATAATAGTCAAGTATCAGTGATTTCATTGGAGAACCCACAAGAAAAATTCTGATTTTGTCCTGGGGCTTCGTTCATTTATTCACAATTCATATGCTGAACAGTTACAATAGATGATGTAATGTGTTTTAGTTCAGTTTTTGCATTAAAAAAATGAAAAGGCCTCCCAAAAAACCCAGAATTTCCCACTATAATATTTCAGAAAGGAAGTAGATAAAAATGAGGAAACAATCAAAGGCATATTAAAAGGAGCAACGGAAAGGGTAAAATACATAATAGACTATGGATTAAACCATGGATTATGCTGTTAAACGATGGCTCTGGTTTAATGTGTTTTCTGTAAGTGTTCCAGGTTTAATAGTGTGCTACATATCAGAAAGAGTTTGCTATATAAACCATGGTACAGAACTTCTTGAACACTGTATATGACTGTAGTTTCTCTATCTCATAATGAAGGCATAACTAAAACTGTACAAAAGACATGGAATCACTTTGGTGTGAAGGTGATTCCAGATAACCCGGGAACAAGTGGCTGGGGAGGAAAATGGGAAAGTGTGTGTAACTGAAGTCAGCAAAATAATTGAGATCATGTAGAAGGAATGACTGAAGTGGTGTCCATTCCTCCTGGACGTTGTAAGTATGGAGCATGCATAGGATTGGGAGGGAATTAGACAATTATTAGCCCTTGTTAGAAGTATCCACTGTGAACAGTGGTGATCTGTAACATGGGGAAGCGTCTGCCAACTCACAAGTTCTTCAGCCACCAACTGAAAAAAATGTCTGTGCCCTATGAATATTACATAGTTCTGACTTGCTGTGTTTAATTCCTTACTAAGAAGAGAATGTTCAGTTCAAGGACGAAAACAGGTATTTGAAATGCTGGAAAGCCTTTTACTGTGAAAAATGTCACCGATTTAAAAGCTAAATTTTAATTTTTTCAAGAGAGCATGTTTTCTCAGTGTTTCTGTACTTTGGTAAGGCCACTTGCTTGACAGGTTTCTTAAAACAACTTTTCTTGGTGGTGTTAGCATTTCACCAAATTGCCTGAAAATACTGCTTTATAATAGAAATGGGAAGGACCTGGCCTCCCATTAAGTAATTTTGCTGGTATTTGCAGCGTGTTGATTACATACTGGAATAGTAAAACTTAGAATACATATTACTTAAATATGAATACATTCACATTTTTATTCTGGAAGAATTTTCTTCCTAAATCCTAAAACTGTCCTACGTTCCTGCACAAACATTTTTACATGAACAGAGGCAAAGATTTTTACCTTGACTTTTGGTAGGCTGATCTGATTATGCTTGTGTTTTTGGATAACACTTCTTCCAAAGGATAATACACATAGCAGCATGAGTCGGTGGCTGTTGATCTTGTCAATATTAAAAATGTTTGAAAAAGCTTTTAATCTACCCCAGTGCATTTCAAGTAAGCATATTTAGCAGTCACTGCCTTTACAGAACTCTAAGGGAGGTCTAAGTGTCCTCCTGATACGGGCAAACTGTGTGCACAACAATACTGAGCATTTTTATTTGGAGAATTATTTTTCTTCTGTCCAAATGAGTTTAGCATATGATTTTGTTCATTTGAACAAAATTCCTACTTGTCTAGGACACTGTATACAATCCGAGGAAGAGTTCAGTCCAGTTAATTTTATTTTGACTGTGACTGTGTAGCGGAATTATTTATTGAGAAGTAGGTGTATGTGGAGTAGTTGTGCATTCACTCTGCTTGTGAACATGCAGTTTATTTTTCAGTCCCTGTATAGAATTGTGGTATAATTTAGATTGGGAGCTGTGTCTGGAGGCCATCTAGTCCTGCATGTTCCAAGAAGCCCCTTAGATGAGATTGCTCAAGGCTGTTTGCATTTGGAGCTTTACGTATGTCCAAGAATGAAGATTTCACAGTCTCTCTGAGCAACCTGTTCTCTTGTTTGACCTCCGTCACAGAGAAAACTTTTTCATTGCGGCTAATCAGAATTTTCTGTCATGCAGTTTGTATCTACTGGCTCTCCCCTGTCACTCTGCACCTCTGGGAATACCAGGGCCTGCCTTCTGTATGTATGCCTTCCCATTAGGCAGCTGAGGATATCACTAGTGTCTTCCCTTATGTTCTAGTCCACAGTGTGAAAGCGAAAAAATATTCAAGTTGCCATTTTGCTTTCCTGTGGGAATTGAAGCATATCGCAGTTGAAGTTGTCCATTAGACAGTAGTGGAAAGCATAAAGCATTTGAATTACAATTCTCTGAGAATTACAGTTCCATTTTGAATACAGATTTTTTTGGCTTGAAGTGTGGGATTTTTTTCAGGCTCTCTTCCAATAAAATATCAGAATCTCATGTGTGTAAACTAATCTTTTATAGGAAAAAGTTGAGCTTTGCCATTCAATATAAAATTTGGTTTTCAATTAAGTTTGCCAGAAAGCTTTTAAGCAGATGTCTAATGCATCTTAATACAGCTGAATGCATTTCTGCTGCTGCCAGAGGAATTGTACCCTAGTGTTTTTTGAACATTATGACCTTAATCGTGTTTCCCAAGCCCTCTGAAAGTTCATCTTTTGTGTATTTGTGTTAGTTTCTGCTGTTCCAATCAATTTTGATTAGGTTGCAGTTGTTGACTGTTTTTAATAACCAGCTAATTTTTCTTTACTACTACACCAAGAAGTATAAATGAGCGTAGTTTTTGTGTGCTTTTCAAGTATTAAACCTTCTTTGGAATATCTAGGAGACAAAGCAAAACAAAAAGGAAGAAGTTGAACTGCAGTGTTTGTTTTTGTCAAATGGATTTAAACAGGTTTAACTGCTCAAAACCTTGCATAAATATGCACGCTGCATTACTTTGACAACAGGACCTTACTGCCTTGGTATTACAGAGCAAACATTAAATAAGATGGTTTTATCTTTTAAGGTTTAAAAAGAAGCATTTTGTTTGTGGGTTGGATGAGTATATGACTTAAAACTTAGAAAATGCTGGTATTTCAAATGAGTCAAAGGAAAGAGAATCCAATATGATTTATTGTGGTCCCTCACACAGTGAAATTCAACTTGTTTGTATTCATAAAATACAATGAGATTCTTAGGAACCAGTGTATGAGGCTGATGAACGTGGTCCATGGCTTTAGTTTACTTTGCATCACACCTAGTGTTTTACCTGGTTTGAGCCTTTTAAGAGCACAAGACACTTTCATCTTCTCAAGCTCATTCCATGGAGTGCAAGTTTTGAAAAAGTCTATTCATCTTTAAAGGTTTTAAAATGGCTCGTTGTGTCAGGAAGAGGCAAACCCTGTCCAGTGCTTGGATTCCCAAAGGAATGAGAGCAAACATTAGAAGAATTTTTCAACTTATTTTTTATGGGTAACAATATTGATAAAAGTAAATACAGCTAAGGTTAGAAGGACTGTGTGAAAGCAGTGAAAATTTCTTTTCACGTATTTCTCATGACACACACTGAAAGTGCTCATAGCAACTATCACCAGGGAGACCAGTGAAAGCCTGAAAAACCCTAAGGTCAGATGTGAGTACCAGGAGACATTCCATCTTGATTAACTGGGCTTTGGACCAAACAATCCTTTTCCCCCCCATTTCAGTGTTTTTTTAAATGGTTGAAGAACACTGTGCCTTAGAATAAAGTAATTCTTCATTGCTGAAAAAGGTTACACAGATACAGACAGTATTACGTAAGGCTAGCATGGGGCTGGCATTGTAATGATCTCAGACTTCAGGGTAAGCTGTCAGGATACCAAATGGCTGTGAAAATTAGCTGTAATGGACATAGTTAATGCATGTTAGGCATGAGTCCACAGTCTAACAGCTTGCAGCTTCTTTTTTAACATATAATGGCCACCTCCTGCAGGCACTGACTTTTTTTTTTTTTTTTTTTTTTTTAAATTTAATGGGAAATTTTAAGTAACATCGGCAAATTTCTGTTTTGGGTACCATGACACAGAGTTGTTAAATGAAAAACCTGGAGATATGCTGAAGAATGTGTTGTTTGGGGTTTGTTTTATTCTTAGCCTGTAAATTAGGAGGAAGTATTGCACAATACTCTCATGAATATTAAGTAATAAATGATGTTAGAAATTCAAAATGTGTAATTGGCAAATCCTAGAACCATTTTTTCATGATTTTTGAAAGTGTGACTGATAGATCCAAATGCCCTTTTTCTCCGTAAACTCTTAAACACTAGATATGACATTCTTGGTGGTACTGTCAGAGATTTTTATTTTCTTTTGGTACATTCTTGAAAGAGAGTGCCTTTGCATCTTTTTCTTCATACCTTTTAGTTGCCTTCTCTTTTTTAAGTTTATTTTGCTTTGTCCAGGGCTTCACTCCATTTCATTGCAAAAAGTCTTAATGTATATTGCTGACTTGAGGTTTATCTGTAGCTTTTGCCAACTTTATACTTGAGTTCTGGGAAATGCACAGCGATGGACGTCATGCTCTGGCTCACTCTCCAGCTGGTCACCATCCTCCACTCATCCGACACATCTTCTGTTTTGTGGCCTTTTTATTGCTGCTTTTTAAATTGAGAGCAATAAATAGGCCAACTGGCATAAAAAGTGGGGATAGCTCTTTTCTGCTATTGATTAACTTACGCATGACCACACTTTTTAATTTGTGTGGATAAACAAAAATGAAGCAGCCGGGCCAGCAGCTCATTTCTTATGTAACCTTGCCAAATGAGTCTCTTTGGGCTGCAGCCTGGATCAGTCAGTCTGGCCTGTATTGATGAAACTTAGCAGTAGTGGAAAGACGTGGCAGCTGTTAGTGTTGTCACTGGCTTCACAGATCTGTGGCCTGATGAGCTCTATGTAAAACAAACAGGTAGAAAAGTCATTGCAGTTTGTTCAGTTTTGGGGGTATCCTTTCCATTCAGGAATAAATCAGATCTCACTGTAGTGACTGCTATATTTAAGTTTTTGCTAAGAGGGTCTTCAAGATGACCTATGCCCCTGTTAACAAGAGGTTGCAGAGCATGGTGTTTGAATGCCGGTGCACTTCTGCTGCTGCCTTCCTGATCCCCCATAATTGCCCTGACGAGGTGACGAAGTTTTGCAGTTTCTAGGGAGTAGTCGCTGAGCAGCTCTGCTGCGGCAGCCCAGCTGAACCCATGGCAGACATGGAGAGCGAGGCTCCACTGGGAGCATGGTGCAATGGAAGGCAAAAGTGCTTTGTGCAATGAAAGGCAAAACAAGTGAAGGCCTGTGTAGGAAAACACCTGTGCTGTGTTCCTAAAGGGCTGGAATAGATCTGCTTTCCTTGGGATGGTGGTTGTAAGAAGAAAACATAGAAGGAAAGCAGAATGCATTCTTATAGAATGGACCAGATCTGATGTCTTAGTGTTGTATCACTTTCCAGTGTCAGGATGAGGTGTAACACTAGAGAGATTTTTATGTCTATGGTTGCAGGGTAAATACCAAAGGATTTATGGCATTTTCCACTAGATTTAAAGCGCTTATACTTCTAAATTATTCAACTTTGGTATACAAAAAAACTCAGTATAGTTCAGAGCTGTTAATGTCTACAAGGGATGTCTTAGTCAAACTATCCCTAATATTTTAAATTTTGTCTTAAAACTCAGGGGGCTTTCAGGTGGCACCATCGTAATTGTGTTATGTGATATCCCCAGCTGCTTTTGTGGTGATCTTTGTTTCAGCTTAGAAAAAGGTTGAAACTTCTCATTGAAGTTAATATACATATGCCTTAATTCAAGCCTAATAAGAGATTGTAAAGTTTTCAAGGAAAGAATTGATTTTGTTGCTGAAATTGAAATACTTTTAATACTGATCTTTCCTGCTGCATGAAAGAACAAACTGACTTGATCTTAATTTTTTTTTATGTAAAACAAAAAAAGAAAAAAAAGCTGAATTTAAATACCTCTTATGTCATTCGCAAAGCTTTGGGGTTTGGTTGAAGGTTGTTTGGTTCACCTTGGGTATTCATAGTAGAAGTGCAAAACACATGAGTAGGATATAGCTTTTTATTAGACTTCTATAAATGCCCATAGTATGCGTTTTTAATGGTATACATGCCCATGCTAATCAAATAAATATCATGACATTTGCTGAGAAATACATCTTGTACCATTTGATATTTTAGCTTTATAACAAAATGCTTATGAAAAGAATGCATAGTTGAATAACAATATGTTGTTTGCTCTCAATAATAGGAGGAAATGCTTGTGACTTAATAGACATTTTTTATTTTACTGATGGTGATGGTGGAAGTATGTTCTGTGAGATAGATTACCGTCTTCTTGTAGAACATAGGAAAATAAATCTTATATTTCACTAGCTTGCTAATAAGCCGTCATCAATTTGCTTGTTAGGGTTATAAGATTCAGTGAATCTCAAGATGGAAGGAATTGGGTTGGTTTGTTAACTTTGCCTTTTAAGTATTTGATTCTTTTCTGCCTTGATTCTTAATGGGGAGAACATGATAGTTCTACAGTTAAAAACGACTTGGCTGCCACTGTCACGTTATTGTTTAATTTATAATCATTATAAATTACTGAATTAATTGCATAGATGATTTATATTTTCCCAATTCTGATGACAGCAGGGATGGTTTTGACTTTGGAGGATTGCTTTTGTTTGGTTTTATAAACTGTATCTCAAGCAATCTTTTTCATATGGGTTTATACTGAATCTTCCTAGTTGGTTCGCCTGCACACGTATTTATAGCAGACTTCATTCCTATTGTATGCGCATTTTGCTTGCCTCAAATGATACTGTATGGTGCAGGGACCACCACAAAACACACATCCTGAAAAATCTTGATTGCTGGGTGGGCAGCAGCCTGCCTGTGACTTCCTGGCATCTCCAGTTGTGCCCTGTCTGAGCAGGAGACCTTGAACCCTGCCCATCTCCAGGAGGAAGCCTACAACTCTCCCACATTTAGGCGGGACCCTGAGTTTCAGTTCTTCAATGATAGGTTCTGGTTTCCTCACCAAGTCTAATTTATTCCCTAGACTGTGTAATTTTGTTCTTTTTGGAGCAAGGACACCCTGGATTTAGAACAAAACTGGTACAAAATAAGCTTTGGCTTCGAAAAGGGTAAAATTGTTTAAATGCAGTGCATGTTTAGTAAATGTTAGGCAGCACTGGATGAGCTCAGATCATTCTTTGGAGCTCTCCTCTTTGCTACCTTGTTTCTTGTAGAGCTGACCCCTTTGGGAACCCCTGGCAACTCATCCAGTCTTTGTGGCAAAGGTGCTTTTATCCTGTAGGCTAAGCCTTTGGACTGTTGTTGCCAGCTCTGGAGCCAGCTCTTCCCAAGCAATATTTGCACCTAATTGGAGACAGAAAATTAATTCCTTGGAGCAGCTTGGCCCATTGTATTTCAGGAGTACGCTTAAATGTTCTTATCCAGGAACTCACTGTGTTACTTTCATGTTTGCTCTTCCCACAGCCTCATTGAATTTCAGCATTTAAGACAATAACTGCTCTATTAGACTCTGCAGACTTCAGGGAGTCTCAACAACTGACTATTTTTTTGCATAGCAGCTTTCTTAGTATTCATAGCTTTATGGTGTATTCTTAGCTTTATTGTGTGTTCTTAGCTTTATTGTGTATCATTTCTGTTTCACAGAAATGATGAAAATGATTTTGTATCATCCCTCATTTGAATCATGGCCAATTAACTGATATGTTTGTTACTCTAGGGGCAGAATATGAATCTGTCATGACATTTCTAGTAAGTGTGCTGTACTCAAACAACACAATATGTTTTTCTTTATAACTACTTTGCAAAATGTGTTGTAATTCTATCTTTGTAAAAGTGAAGATGGATCTCTGCTCTGCATCTGCTGGAATTTATTGAGACCTATCTCTGCTGGTAAACTGCTTCCACCATCTCCAATGAAATGGGCGTTAGTAATCATTACAATAAGCTGCTCAGAACAAAAGCTTAAACAATTGCAACTAGAACAGAAAATGACAAAATCACAGTGAAATGTATATGTTAATCGTAAGTATGGCAAGGGCAGAGGGAAAGAGGAAAGTGGGCTGGCAAGTTGGCAATACAAGGTGAAAAGGGGCAAAGGAGGTCATACTTTGTGAGAGTTGCTAGAGCACTCACTGAGGGAAGACCTCATTTCATCCTGACTGTGGCTGGAGATTGTGGTTAAATCCATTGTATCAGGTCTCTGTGGATGTGGATTTCTTTCTCAGCTCACCTGCGTGGCTTGAACAATATAAAGTACAGGTGGTATTTTCTTTGTCTTTTGCTGATGGTAAACTTCGGGAGAATGTCGTGTGTTACTCTCTATTTGCACATTGTTTAGCACACTTGTCTCTCTTCTCAGTGGGAGTTTCTGGGAGCTTTTATGCTAAAGGAATAAAATAATTTTATCTACTTCAATTATTAAACCATGCACATCTTCAAAAAAATGAAGATGACAGCTAGCTTTTCTTATGCCATGGAAAAAAACTTAGTACACTTAGCTTATTTAAATATACACTAGATAATGAAGAACATTATCCTTGAATGGAAATATTCCACCAAATCTTTTACACTCAAAACCTGCTTTGAAAGAAAGAGTTTGTAGTCCTCTAACGTGGAAAGAGGCTATTAAGTGATATTCGCGAATCTCATTAAAAAAATAACATCAAGACGCTGTCAGTATCAGTGCACTCCAAGAGTATTCACACTGAAGATGTTCTTTGCAGGGGGCACTGACTAATCAGGTGAGCTATAGCTTTTTCCAATTGACAGAACTGGGCAAAAACTTCTAATTACAGAGTGCAGTAGAACTCTTCCAGGGGATTAGAGTGAAATCAAGCTTCTCATGAAAGTATCAACATCCTCTAGAAAAAGCCTCTTGCTGGGTTACATCAAGAAACCCCAGTTCTTCCTGTATGTAATAATGGGATATCATGCTGATGTGTTGTACAGTACAGCAGAAGTCCCGTCTCTTCTTCATGAGGTTACTGTGGTATATTCTCTTCTACCCACTTTCTAAGAGTCATGCTGGGAGCATAGTGCAGGTTGGATTAGCTATTCCGATAAAAGCAACCAACTCTGTCTCCATCATGTAACAGAAATGAAGATGGTCCTTGTGCAGCATTGCCATTTATAGGATCACAGAATATTCTGAGTTGGAAGGCATCCGTGGGGATCGCTGAGTCTAACTCAAGATTCCACACAGGGCAACCTAAATGTTAAACTCATTTATCTCAGTGCACTGTCCAAATGCTTCTTGACCACTGTCAGGCCTGGGGCCATGACCATTTCCTTTTGGAGCTTGCTACAGTGCTTGACCACCCTCTGAATGAAGAACTTATTCCTAATATCTGACCTGAACTTCTTCTAATGTCTTGATGATTCGGAAGATAAAGGACCCATGAATGCTTCAGGAAAGAAGGTGATGAGGAACACATTTCTATGAAAACTGCCCATAACTGCAGGACAGTCAGGAAAAACAGCTGCTGGGAGGCAGCTACATAAATTACTCTGTTGGCAACAGGCTGTTTATGCCCAAACTTCCTTCTGCAGCTCTCCAGCTCTGAGCAGCCCTGAGCCCCTGTGACATCCAGAAGCTATCTCAGTCTCCTTCCAGTTTTAATATCTCTGATTGTATTCAGCAATTGTCCCTGACGTGCCTGTGGCTGTGCTGCTTCCTCATATGTGAGGTAGTAGCCACGGGAATAGGGCTGTTGTTTATGTGATTTTTTTCCGGTTGCTAATGAGAGATGACAAATTTAAAAAGTTCAACTCACATTTATTAGATGGCAAATGTTCAGGTGTAAAGTTTATTCTGTCTTCTAACAAGTTTCAGAGAGCATACTGTTGGCTGATAGTGACTGGTGTGTTCACGTCTATGATTCTGGATCTCCTTTCTTGTTATTTTTTGTCTAGGAAAAAGAAAGGTAATGATGATTGTTGTGTTGATGGCCAGAGGCAAGACGTATTTCTGGGTGTTACTAGACTTTAAATTTGTGTCTCTACAAGAGATGAAGATGAAGAACCATGAGTGGGGACTTGCCTCCTTCAGCAGAGGCAGCAGTAGAACTTACTTTGGTTTCCTTGATACAAAACCGTATCTTCAGTGAACAGTAGTCTCTAAATTCTTGCATGTTTGTCTTGGCTTTAGTTTTCATTGTTTTCTGAACTTAAAATTTGTAAGTTCTAATTAATATTAATTCATAGAACTGTTTAAAAAAAATATTGAAGGAACTGTGCACTGGATTTGTACTGAACTGTCGATGGTGTCTGCAAGACTGTATTGTGTCTCTGAATTGCTTGTCTTGAATCTTAAATGGGTTTCTGCACACATGAAAACTGACATGATGAGGTGATCTGTGTGAGATTAACTAAATTCCAATGCATGGAAAAATTTCCTAAAGGTAAACTTGCCACAAAAGAAACCATTATAATTTTATTATTCTTGTTCTATTTACTCAATTTTTTTAATATAAGCATGTAAACACAGTGCTGCCTGGGGCTCTTGGAAGTGTGGATCTTTCTGCTCTCATTGTGTCATACTGACAAACTAATTAAATCTGTTAAAACTCAAATATTTCTATTTGCAGTCTGGAGCACCGGCTTCTTGCACTGGATTTGGGGAGCAAATTTTTGTGGGGCTCAGACTTTCCTGAGTCCTTGACCAACTGAACTGTGAGCATATATTTCACTGGAAGTGCCTGTAGCCCCACTGGTGCCAAAACTGTTGTGTTATTCATGCTGTAAATGTATGGTTCTTCACAGGGTCATGGCTATGTAAGAGATTTTTATATTATGTGTGAAAGTCTTTGTGCAGTAACTGCCAGTGGGTCTTGATGACACTACTTCCATGAGCATCAGAATTAAATTATGGTTTAGAAAATGTGCATCACTTTAGAGTTTAAGTTCATGCTTCCTTTTCTGACTTCCTCAATATTTTGGAATTGTTGGCATTTTGAGAAGCTCTCTTAAAATTTTCAAGTTTACCTCTCTTAAAGCCTGTTCCCATTTTCCTCTTAAAAGCTTCAGATGATGATTTGTTTTCTCTCAGTATAAGAGGAACTTGCTTGTTTGTATTCCTTTATCCTTCAGATTTTCAACATGTTTTCCCAAGAAAATATGTACCATGAGATCCTGCTGTGTCCACCCGTCTGGCTTGCTGCCCTTCTCTCTCCAGCACCTTTTCAGCTTGTGGGCAGATGGGTCAGAGGGTCAGCAGTCTGAGAGACAGGATGCCCCTTAGAGCTTTTGCAATATGCGTAGCTGCCTGTAGGAGGGAGGTTTTATTCCTATTCCAGCTGAGGGGTGTGCTAATTAGCTCATCTTTCATTAGCTATGAGGAGACAGAAGCAAACAGGTTACATCACTTCTGCTTTTATTTTTCCCTTTCCTCTGCCCTTGCCTATACTTTTTGCCGTTTGTTTCCCCTCTCCGAACAATGCCGCTCTCATGGGAGATCCTGTTGTTTGTCATCCTGTTATTTTGACAATACTCTTGTCTTCGCTCCACAGCTGCTTATCTTTTGAACTTTGCTTACCTAAAAATTATTAAAGATGCTGCAGGGAAGCCAGCTGGGAGTCAGAAAAGCCATTGGAGCTGTAAGGTCTGTCAGGAAACAGGAAACCCAAGTTGCACTGTGGGGGTTCTCTGCTGTAAGGCTGCACTGGTGGAAAGTCTAATCCTGCCATCCTTTACTCAAGTGACTAATCCTAGAGTGCTCGGGGTCTGAGAAGTCAGCAGAAGCTATCTGTGTTTGTAAAAAGTTGCTGGACCAAGTCCTTATTTTGAAAGGCAGATAAATTGTTTCTTGCCTTTGAAACTGGTGCCAGCAGGAGTAGTCTGCACACGCTGAGAGAAAAGATGTACTTCGGTGAGCTAATCGCTTGAATGTTCAACAAATGGCTAAGTGGTAAACTTTAAGCAGATTATGTTACACTGATTGTTTTCCCTGTTTGTTTTTTTCTTAAATGTCAATTTATGTAATTTATGAAGACATGCCTTCGAGTAGAACCACAAACACTTATAGGGACACTTGCTTCAGACAACATATGGCACATCCTATGAATTATGCACAGCTGACATACGGAGAATGGAGACAGCCGAAGGAAATGATTAGACCTGTTATCGTAGCAGTAACTGTACATTATTTTCACTTGACTGGGAAAAGTTGAATTTTACTCTAGATTAGGGCCAAGATTGTTACTTCCAGATGCAATATATTAACAATGCATATGAATATTTAATGGTTTCTAGGAAATGTGGTGGTTTAGTTTTGGCTCCAACTTTAGTTCATTGAAAAACTGATTTTCTTCTGTGCTCAACTGTGTGTTTCTGATGTACCTGTTACAATCTTGTTGCAAGAGTAGCAGCATAAAAATAGATCTCAACTTTTGTAAGTGTATTATTGTAAAACATTAACGTTATGCATTAGCAAATACTCCACTCCAGATGGGTGGCTTTCAGCAAGTTTGCATTTACTGATTCCTGCTTTTCTTGTTCTGAAAAGTAGATTTTACATTTTTACTCTCAGGTTAATTGCACTGTTCCACCAACAGGATCTGTTCATCCTCCAGTGGAAATGCTGTTAGTAAAATGCTGATAATGCAGAGTTTGGACTGTTTCTGGGGTGAAAGGCCCAAAGGTTTTTAATTTAAATCCTGGCTCTGCTTCTGAGGGTTGTTGGATGTCTTCCGTAGCATCTACTTCCTGAAAAAATCACCTAAAACTGGCTTGTTACACTGCAGCCTAGCCCACAGTGCTTCCCTGGAACTGTAAAAGTCCCCATGGGTGACTGGGCACCCAGGACATTTGGGACAGCTGTAGAAGTCAGTACTGGGTGGCCTTGCTACTCCCAAAATTTCTACTGCAGTTAAGAAAGAAATCTGGAGGTGACATTTTAAGTTTAGATGGTTCCAGTTTACACTGCAAAAGTGAAAACCTTCTGAAACTCCATCTGTGTGATTCAAGTATTGCAAAACCAAATAAACAGAAGTCATAGAAAAGAATAACCTCAAGGTTTCCAGCCAGACTTGCTGGGCACTGGGAACCTGACAGAAGTTTAGGCACCAGACTGCTGTTCGCAAGCCTATCTGAAAAGCACTTGTGCCATCCATTATTCCCTCTTTTCTGATAGCATTAGCCATTTAATTCTTCCCAGCTGACTGATAGTTAAATAGGTGTTCTTCAGCCTCTTAATTAGATGTTTCCCATCACACTTTCTCCAGCCTCTTAATTAGATGTTTCCCATCACGCTTTCTCCAGCCTCCTAGGAAGTGCTACGTGCTGATAATGAGCTAAATCAGAATCCTTACTCCATGTTAACTGTCTTGCTTCTGCCACTGTCATTTTCAGCACTCTGTATATTAGGCATGTGAACATATGTTGACTGAAGACAATAAAACATCTAGCTCTTACACACTGTAAATCCATAAAACTCATGTGATTCCAAAACATTGGTGATGCTTTCTGGCTTTACTTTTCCTGAAGACATCTGTTAGAGCACAATACAATAGCTTTCACAATGGATAATTCACAGGTGCTTCACAACATTTATTTGCAAAAAATTTATGGAAAAGCTTTTACTCTTCTGAGGAGGAAGAAGAGTAAAGGGCAGGAAGGGTCTCAGTCAAATGATAAACAACGTTACTATTTTTGGAAGGGGATATTTATAAGTAAATCTTCATGTCCTGGTATCTAGGCCATATGGTAAAAGGTATAATCTGATTGATACTCTTTCAAAAAATTCAGGGCACCTTCCTTTAGGAGAAATTGGAATGAACACGACTCTTCTCCTTTTGAAATTATCAAGTGTAAGAGCAGTGCTGCCTTGCTCTGCATAGGTGAATGTTAAGGCGTGTGTGCCTATAACGATGTGCAAGACTGATAGATTTGGATGGCACGTATGCAGCTATAGATGATGTAACTCTTAAAAGATGTTGAATTCAGTGTGATGCCTCTAAAAATTGAGAACCTCGTTTTACTACAAGTCTGGGTGTTTTCAGAGTTTTACTGCAAATCCGGAGTCTGGAATCCTGTATGTTTTCTTTCTTATTTATCATATCAGCATCTGCAGAAATTAATATCCACACTGCAGGAAGATCAGAAATTCTGCCTTGTAGAGTACTGAACAAGATCTTTGTACAGTTAGTCAAAATTCAGCATAACATTTGAACAGTTTAAAATCAGAACAGAATATTTTGATAATGACTTTTAAAAAGCTCTGACTGAAACAGCCTTCTCCTGTGTTATGTTTAGTGAGGTCAAGATTTTCTAAGGGAAAATTTATTTCAATGTCTTTTCAATCACTTTGGTTTTTCCTGTTGCTCTGCCACTCCTGCTGAGCTTGGACTAGCCTTAAATTCTGGATCCCTTGATAAAAATAAAATTTCTAAAATGGGATTGTGCTTTTATGGGAATATTTGTTACTGATTATCTTGATCGTTGGAAAAATACATTAGGATATAAATGTAAAAAATCAGAAAAATTAGGATATAGAGATGCAATGACCTTGAAAGTAAGTGACCAGGAAGGTTATTTGTTCAGTGACACCCTTACTAAGAGGCATAATGGCCTAGGAGTTAACCCCGCAGCTCTGCTTCCTGCTACAGTGCAAGTCACCAGGCAGGCTTGTAATCAGAGAAACATCCTTTTACTTTTGAAGCAAATATGTTTTGTCCTCTATGGGAGGCAGTGAGAATATCACTGTACATTTTAGGTGTGCTTTTTGACTGAGAGTCACAGAAGGCTTTATTTCTGTTAGTCTAAGGATTTGAACTTTAACTTGGGGATTTTCCACAATACCTTCTCCACTCTGAAAAATGCAGTCACCTTGCTGAGTTTCTTCAATCAAATTGAAAACTTTCAGGAGGACAGTTTAATAATAAATTTTATTTGTAAATCAGATTTGTCTTTAACTGCTGCTTTTCATCTCACTTATGTATGCATCAACTCCTTTCCAGATCAGATAGTATTTTTCAGACAGGAATCAGGAAATGGTAAGGCAACTTCTTACTATTCAAAAGCACCATTGAAATTTCTACTTAGCATTTTTGACTTGTAGCCAAGACAATACAGAATAACTCCAACTTCATTTTGGAGCCTTCAAAGATGAGTAAAGTTATGAGCAACTCGTATTGTAAGTGTAGATTGGTTGAAATGTTGCCTTACAATTTAGGATTAACTTAGGATATTTTTCATGGCTGTTGTCTAGGTGTGTAGTTCCCTTTTTTCCTTTATTCTTTTTTGTTTTCAGGCTATTTGCCATCTGTAGTGGAACCTCTTGCACTCTCCTCAATGGTAGCACTTATTTCCTCTTGTAGCCCCAGCTGCTGGAAGTAGAGGTGTAGAGAGCTGTAGGGTTCTCCTGCCTTTGAACTTGGACAATAAACTGCTTGTGACTATGCAGATGTTTGTTTTGTACACTGAAGGCAGCATTGCACACAATTTCCTCTCTTCATCCTGCAGATGTCTTGCATATTTTAATTGTAGAAATGGGCTTCTTGACACCCAGAACAAAATGTTTTCCTTAAGAAGCAGGAGGAAGTTATTAGTATTCAAACCCGCATCAGAGCTTCCAAGTGAGAAGTTTCAAAAGTATTAGTATGCAGGTAAACATGTCTCATATTCTCCCTCTAACCAAATTGTTCACTCCTCCTGGATTTCCTTTGCCAGGCAGTATGTCTGTCAGCATACTATGGGGTCAAGCCTGTAGTTGGCAGGAGAAGGTGGTTTTAGTGTCAGAACTGCTCTCATTCACAGCTCCTTTTGCTGCTACTCAGCTGTTTCTTCATTGTTGTGCCCTCAATTCCTCTGCTGCGACATCAGACAAATCCTCTTGCCCATGGCTGCTTTAGTTCCCCAGGCACTGCACCAGCATACCAATAGCTACCTCACTTTATACAGTGCTTTGTTAAAGACAGTGCAGAAGTTTACTGTGATATTAATTGTATGTATTAATAAGGGCTGCCTCTGTGAGTCACAGCAGATGAGCACCTGTAGCTTGGAGGCTCGCGTTGACCACAGGAGACTAGAACAGAGTCATGGTGGTGGGGAGCAGCTGAGGAAGGGGAATTGATTGCAAACTGACAGTGAGATGCACCATGATCTCTGTAGCCCTTAGGTCCCTTGTGCTTGACTTCATTAAGGTCTGGTCAAGGAAAGAAGATACTCTGATCATCTCAACACCTTTTCTCCTCTACTGCAGTGTGTATGGAGTGACAAAAACACTGTTTCCTCCTCAGTATATGATGGCAGCAAGAAGAAAGAGACTGTGTCATCTCTTTTTTACTCCCTGGCAGCAGGCAGGCAGGAAGAGGTGAGATGTGTAAGCCTTCTCTCACATACTCTCCATATCCAGTAGCATGAGAAAAGCCAAGGAAAAAATTAAGGGGAAAGAAGCAAAAGAGACTGAAAATGAGCTTTCAAGATAGACAACTGTGTCTTTGGAGCACAAAAAGGAGAGAACATGAGGGACAGGAAGAGTAACACTTGAGATGGGACCAGCAGTGTAACACTGCCTGGCACTTGGCTGCGTGTAATATGGTAGCTCTGAGCCAGGGGTCCATCACATGCTCTTCTTTGATGACCAGCAGCTGGTGCAAGGTCATGACAGACACCTGGAAACAGCAGCAGTGAATCCTCAAGGGAAACACTTAGCTCAGAAGGTTAGAGGGTGAAATGCTTTTCAGTCTCTTGGTTTTTTATCCCTGTGCATTTCACACCTAGTTAGTTTTCTCTTTTCATTTATAGCATTGATTCCCCAGGAGTTTTTTCATTTTTTGTTGGGGAGTATGTTTTTAACATGTCAGCAAAAATCAAAAAACCCCATAAAGTTCAAGTCACAGATCTTAGCCTGGGTTACTCCCTCTGATGGCTTGGAGATTGACTGAGTTGGAGTTGATGGTGTTCCGTTAAGGTTGGAAGTGATAAAGGAAATCAGGCCAGGTTAGCTGAGCTCTGCGATGAGGCAATTCTGGTAAGATTATCACCCCATTAGAGCTTCTCATTCTACCATAGTTAGGGTCTTGTTATTACTGTGGTTTTCTAGCTATCATCTTACACCTGGAAAGCATTAACACAGGATTCAGTTCCATGTAGAATTCCCTCAAATGCGTCTGTCTGTGGAAGTAAGTTATCTGTTGTATTTGATGTGACATAATGATTATAATTCCTTTCTCCTGAAACAACTTCTTGTTTTGTCCTTGTGGATGTTTTTTTGCCACAGCATTTCATTTCTGATATATTTATTTTATAGTTTTAACTCCCTTTGAACAAACAGATACTTGGGTTTGTTCCTTATTTAATTGCCATAGTTCCACTCTTTCCTGATTTGTATGTTTGTAGGCATTCATAACTTCTCTTGTGTTAACGTTCCAACATCTGGACTTAGAGGTCCTTGATAAGTGCCTCTGATCCATAATAAGTGCTGGCTGTTGTCTTCCATGGAGCTCTTACTTAAGAAGTTGCCTTAGGACATCAACTATTGCCTTCTGTCTTCCTTACAGAGGAAAAAAAGGATTTGGAAGGACCCATAGCAATAAGGGAAGTGTTACTGTAGTTAATAAAGGTATCCCACTGGTGTGGGAGAAGTTGTCTCAAGTCAGTCTGCTTTGGCACACAGCAAGGAGTCATGTTTCTGCTTCTTCAGAAAAGATCAGTATGTGTCCCTGTCTAGCATGTCTGTTATCCAGCTGGTGACCTGGCCAAGTTCCTCCTGCTTGACAAATATGTCCTTTTTGTACATTGATACATGGGTTAATCGTGTACCCAGCCCTTCACTAGAGGGAGATGCCCAGAGCAATGCCATAAATCAATGTCCTACCTCTCTGGGACTAGCTGTTTCAGAGCCAACTCATGTAATGGGAGTCCTTTTTCCCTCTCCAGTAAAAATAACCAGACGTACATGATAAGGTTATTTCCTTTTCCCGACACTGAATAACATCCTGACACCTCCATGCCTCAGGCTTAATGCACACATGAAGAAGCAATTATATGACAGACCATTTCCTCCCTGGCTTCCTCTGTGATTCAATTGTTTTGCATTCCCATGTCCTCTCAGCAGTGGTTGACCTGTCCCTTGTCACAGGTGTCCCAAGACCCTCAGGACTGGTAACATGCACAAAGGTGGTGGAGGAGGTATTCACTCTGGGCATTGTACCTGCTCTGAATTCCCTGGAGGAGGATTTCTTTCACAGTTGATTGCGTGAGGAATAATTGATTGTGTTTCTGAACTAGGCACTCCTATCTCAGATACTTAACAAAGGTGCTTTCCTTTTTGAAGCACAGCATCCTGTGGGTTGCTGCTCTGTACCACTGCAAACCCAATAACAAGGTGGATGTGTTAAATGATGGTCTGATCCACAAAACCAAAAGGAAATTCTTCCACAGTAAGTAAGGTGAAATATGTGGTTGTGCCTGCTGCAGGCTTTAGGCAAGAGAGTCATTTATCAAGGAGGAAGCTGTATCATCCTTCATATTAATGCTTTTACACGTGCAATTTTACTCAAGTGCTTGATGATATCCATTGTATTTTATGACTGACAGTAATAGAAAACGCCCATGTGCTGTAGGATTTGGACTGGAAGACAGTGAGCCCTTGGTATTAGTGCCAGTATTCTTGCCAAGGCATTGGAGTGTCACTTGTAGGGAAATGTATTTTTGCACGTACTTCACTGGGGTGCCTAATGCACACCTGAGAGGTAAGACAGTGCCTGTACCAGGCACTGCCAGAAAGGGCAGAGCACGTAATTAAATGACAGTGTATTGCGCAGGGCAAAGAGGACTTTTCTTCACCCTTTTTACCTGACGTGCAACTGCGTATCTGAATAATTTGGGTGAATTTTCATCTGTATGCTGCTGTGCCTGTATTCACCTGACTCACTGGTATGGGAGGCTGCCACTTGCCATTTCAGGTGTTGTTTCCCAATGCAAAAAAATGGATTATATGGAGACTAGTGGTCTCTAGTTATCAAATCTTTTTGGAAAGGGGCTAGTTTCTCTGAGTTCACTCAGTCCAGAGCGGAAAGAGAAGTAGCTCTTCCACAGAGCAGACCAGGGCACATGGCACTTGCCTGCTGTTCTGAATCAGTAGCTGAAAGAGAAGCAGGGTGAAAGATGAACTCTTCTAGGACAGAGTGAAAATGTAACCCTTTTATAAAGGAACTCACATGGATGGAAAACAAACCTTGCCTTCAGTATCCTCACCTGATTTTTTTTCTGGTCACATTCAGGCCTTGGTCTGACAGATCATGCAGCCCACATGTGTCTTACCTCTGGAGGGTCTAGAAGGAAAGAGAAGGGGGTGAGCAATCAGGGAGAGAAGGGAAGGTGGGCCCATATATTTCCTTAACAGCCCATAGTTAATCAGCTAACAGAGATCAGCCAAAGCTTCAGTCCATCTGGACTTCAGGTCCCATGACTGATCTGGTTTGCAGTAGCCTTCTTAGCCCCTGTCATACTATCTTGCCTTTTCCTTCATCTCACAGTGGTAGTGAGAGCTGATATGAAGGATAATCTTTTTTACCTCGTTAATTTTTAGCAGATCAACACCTTAAGCAGGCATAACACATGTTAGCACAGATGTGCTGCTCTAGATCCAGCTTACGTCAGCTTAAGTTGCACCGCTGCAGTGTGCAAAGGGCAGTCAGATAGACATTGTTGTTTAACAGCAAGTGCAAAAATAGGCAGTAAAGTCTCACCTCTCTCATAACACCAAATTTGCCATAAAGTTCTGCTTTTGATAGTGCCAGTGGTAAATAGGATGGCTGCTGGATTTTTGTTCTGATGGATTTCCTTTTTCCTCAAAGAATCACATAGGTCTTGTTTCTAGAACACAAAGGTGAACTCATCCTTTCCCTCGTCATTACTTTCTCTGAATATCAGAGCTTGTGTTTGCCTCCCTCCTGCTGTCTGAGGTCAGCTGGATTTTAGGCAGTGATAAGTGGCCCATGGTAGACAAATACAGTCCTGTCAAACTGAAGGATTTTGCTTTTATTCACAATGACGAATCTTAGATGCATTCATCTAGAGCTAATACTCCTTCATTTAAAATTGCTTTTTTTAAAAAGCACTATAGGTTTTTTGTAACAATCAAACTTTTTACTGAAATACCCTTCTTCTTACTTAAAAACACCAAACAACCCACATCTCTTTTTTTCATGTTTTTTTTTAAGAATTTAAAAATTGAGAGTACAAAAAATATTTGAAAAGGATGAATGAATCACAGGGTCCATGTGCATTCAATCCCAGAAGAAAATAAAACATCTTCTCCTTAGATCACACAAGAATTTAGTCAAAGCTGAGAATAAAATCCCCATTTCCCAGGTGGTGTGTTTGTCCCATCTTCACCCTCATTCAGGCAGTTTCTGTCTTTTGTGCATGGGTTCTGGCATGAGATACTTAATGCCACATGAAAAACACATTGTTCTTGTATGTGCAGCATTTGTCAAACAGTGTTTTGAGATTTAGATGGACATGGTCGATAGAAAGGTCACCATTCTGTACCGCACAAGAATGAGCACGACTGCGCATCCATTCATTGGATGAATACAGCTGCTGTTGAGAGCTCTAAATGGCTTCCTGGACCAGACCTTAACAGTAGATGTCTCGTATTGAAGAGGGTGCAATATTCCATATTTTTATGCAGAAAAGGTACAGCTTTTTGAGGTGACCTGACCTTTACTATGTTTTTTCTTAAATAGCATACCAGTATTCAGATGTTTATGTCTATAGTCTTTAATAAGGAATGCCATTAATGTCACAAAACTTTGTTCTGTATTTTTGCAGAAGAGTTCGTCAATCTTTCAGTTCAAAATCTCGTGTATTCATCATGTAGATTTGTCTGTCCTATTCTGCTTATCCAAGTGTTTCCCATTTAAGCTGACTGCAGTGGAGCAAATGATTCTGCTTCTCTGAATTTGTTTTTTAAAAACCCCAAAAACATATGGGGAATACAGAGGGAGCATATGCCTGCTAAGTAAAACATCTTGGTAAATAGAGAGGAGCATCCTACAAACCAGGGTGTTGTACGTGGCTGTCTAGTGCCTGTGTAAAAAGATATTGAAAGTATTTCATTTTGCCCTCAAACAATTACGGTTCTTGCTATTTCTCCCTCCCCACATTCCGAGAGCATCAACAGAGGCTCTTGAGCGATGGCAGAAGATATTGGGATGTCCATATAGGGCGGGGGGAATATAGTGAAGGTATCCAAAAACCCATTTTCAAAAGGAGACTTGAAACTGTTACCAAGGTAATGTTGGGTTCACTTGCTTGGGAGCACCATCCTGAAGACACCCCTGCACAGAGGAGTTCAGAGGAAGGATGTAGGTGGTGGTGAACCCAGCCCAAGTCAGAGGCAGATGTATTTGGCATTACACAAGCAGTGACTGGCCAGTGTGTTCTCTTGCATAACTAATGAGTACAGGTTCCTAGTAAGACCAAGTGCCTCAGACAGGCCACACTGTGCTGAGCTAATGGAGTATGCACTGCATGGCAGCACAAGGAACAAGGACAGCACTTTTTCCTATTATATTTCAGTGAGCAAATGCATAGATCTGAAGGTGCAAATTGAAAAAAGTCTGGCACTCAAGAGAATGCTTGTCAAGTATTCCCCTACCATATGCAGACTCTGCAAGGCTTCTTCTTCTCCTGGATCTCGTATTGTTATGTCATTGGAAGCTTTTATTTCTTGCCTTAAATTTCCTTTGGCAGCAGTTGTTTAGGTCTTTTTACTTGGAGATTTAAATCATAAAATTTCTGTCTAAATCATACTGACATATTAAAAAAAAAAAAATCAGAATTTCCTCTCTGGGAAATGGGAACATTTGGAACTTTAGTTTACATCTTAATTACAAGGTTTTAATAAATCAAAAGACTGAAACTTTGCAGAGGAGGGAAGTTTTAATTAAACATATTTCACTTCTAAAGCACATAATGATTTTACTCTCCTTCATTAAATAGGAATGCTTAAGGGCTTTCCTCATTTGTTTAGATTTTTTTTTTTAAATCACCTCTGTCTGTACTGTCCATGCATCCTCATGGTTGAAATATGATTTGAAAGTATCTTTCCCGTTCTCTCACAACCCTGGTGGATCTGCAGCTCTGGCAATGATATTGTCTGCAAAAGTGAGCACTGTGCAGGCAGAGCCCAGAAGTCAGGATCTCTGTCTTGGCGTTCCTAGCAAAACACCTGAGGGATGGAGGCAGGTCAAGATGAGTGACGCCCTTGATAGGATGGCAACGAGAAAGTTTCTTTGAGAGGAAGGATCTTTCTTGGAAGGTTTAAGTGTCCTACCCTGAAATTGAAATCTAGTACATTTCTGTCAAAATGCAGTTTTTACATCTAGCCTTAATGGTGATTCAAGAAACAAGTAATTATTCAGAAGAGTTAAAATGTTGCAGATGTACTTCTCACTCAAAGGATGAGAGATAGGTCTCCATCTCCTGATGTTGCTTCCATCTGAGACTGCACTAATTCTGGGTGGCTTTTTTGCCCACTCTGTGGAGCTCAAGCAGCTTGTTCGGCATGAATGTGAACTGGTTGTAGGTCTGCTGGAAAACTTTTTCCTAGGAAGCTGGCTTACAACCAGCTTTTTCTGTTCAGGCTGCTGGCTTTTCTGATTTGAATCTCTCCATTGAGAGTGCTGTATACCTGTGTGGTTAGGGGACTCTCTCTATGGGAAGTGAGAAAAGCTTGCTTGGCTTAGTGGGAAAAGGAGGCTGAGCTCAACAGCCTGTCTGGATGTTGGGCACAGTGATATTGCAGACCAAGGGAGGCTTTTGCCAGCTCCTGTCTCTCAAGCAATCTTGTAAATATCGATCTAGGGAGAAAAATATGCTTAGTTGTAACTTCTCATTAGACTTCTGTTATATTTACAAGCAGTTTCAGCATGATTGACACCGTTTTGGGCAGGATTGTTTGTTCTCCAAGCAAATTCAGTGTTGTTTGAAAGTTAGGAGGTTTGTGGTGAGGTTAACTGGGCTCATCTGCAGCAGGATCTGGGTATTACAGTTCTGTTGAGTTTTCTGACAAGCCTTTCTTCACAGCTGAAGTTCTTTATTTTCTCAAAATTTGACCTCATTGGTCAAAACCGGTGCTAATTTGGGATGAAACTGGGTGTTACAGGCAAGGAAAGACCCATTACCTGGAACACCATGTCAGAAAGACTTGACTTGCAGAACACTTTAATATTTCTTTGCTTTAGTTCTAGGTAAAAAGTTCTTTTTTTTTTTTATCCCTTCTATCAGCATTTTGTTCTTTCAAAGTAGATAAAACCCTTTCACATCATCTCCTGGCTATCTTACTCTTGCTGCTCATAGCCTGAAAGTCTGTGTAAACAAGTAAAAAAGCTTTTTGATTACACTACTTGTTTAGAATTTGTATCTTGCCTTTTGACTTCAGTCATTTGGACCTTGCTATTTGTAGTAGGATAGTGTTTAGAAATACAGGGTGACACCAAGACTGTACAGTTTCCAGCCCTGCATGAAGGTGGAACAAAATTTACTGTAATAGGCTTGTACCATTCTGAGCAGTATTTGTGCACATGCTCCCAAACAGGTCATGGCACCTGTCAACTACAGACCACCATGGTTTCAGCATTAGTATTTGATATGTGCTGTATTTCTGCCTACAGTCTCATCTGAGTCTGGCACTTTATTTAGCACTGAGTGGGCATACAGTAAGTTGGATGTAGAAACTGGGATATAGATGACTGTCCTGAGGAAGGTGCAGCTAGTTGTGAAATGGTTGTTGTTGGACAGAGAAGCCGCAGAGGAGGTCTTTCAGATAATACCCAGTTTGGACATGAGTAATCTACAGTTTTAGACCGAGTCAGCCAGGACGACTTGAACTTTGTGTGAATGTAGTCTCATTTCTTTGTTATGTTCACATGACAGAATTATGACAGATTACCACCAAAGTGACAAAGCAATAGATTAGCACTAAGATGAAAATGTATATCCAGGTAGAGAGTACACTCCCTGTACTGGTAGATTAGATGCAGGACGGAAGCTGCGGACAAAGTGCAGGTTTTGCCAAAACTGGGAAGTTTAAATGCTTTTTAATTGGTTTATCTGTATTTTTGTGCCCTTTAAGGTTTATTGATAGGTTTGAAATGGAACAGGAATAGAGTAATTTGAGACAAAGGACTGCAGGTAACTTGAAACTGAAGGTCATCTGGGATTAAGTTATCCAATATCTGTTGATAAGCTCAAGTAATTCTAATGGCTTGCCACTGTACAGTTTTATTTTCCAGGAACTGCCCTAGTTTCTGCTTATCTCTCTACCTGGTTTTGTTTTATAAATATTTCTGGTGAGATCTTCAGTAATTTACTTGATGCAGAAGTAGTAATTTGCTTGCCTAGAACACACTGGCATCTCTCTCTGCTACTCCCCTTCCACCTTTCTCAGAGGTGCTTTGCAGTTCTTTGGTCACAGCAGCCACTTTCAGGGAAAGGGGATATATTCTTGTCACCAGTTTGGCCACTGCACCTCTGGCTTCATCCAGGCTGAGTAGGTGTGCACTGCCCACATCTCGTGATCGGTTAATCTTAGTTAATCTTTCTATCTCAACTCTTTTCCCAGTACTCCTGAGTGACTCTAACTCATCTTTGTTTTAAAAGAAAAGAGCACCCCTAAGGTAAACATTTGGAAATTTAGCACCATTGTAAAAACTGGTATCAGGAGTATTTAGAGTATTTCTGATTAAGAAAACCTAACTGAGGATAAAACCACCTTTAGCAAATTGTCAGGAGCCTATGAGACTTGTATTGTTTGCTAGCATGCCTGGTTTGTCCTTCTGACTACCCTTGCTTTTTTCCCTGCTTGGTATCTGTGTTTACGGCATTTATTCTTTCCAGAAAGTTTTACTAGTCTTTTGCTTATGCCTGGAGGATGGGCTACTTACAGGATGGAGATTACTCCATTGTAGATGTCCCATCTTTGATTTCTTCACTGAGTTGCGCACCACTTTCTGTGAATTACCCATGTTTTTTCCCAGAATAATGAGTAACTATTTCTGCAGGTTACCACTTTGCCATTCAGCTGCTATGGCTGCTGATGTGATTCTCAGAGCTAGCACTTGATACTTGCAAAACTCAAGATTCAATTTCAGTTTAGCCCTGCAAGGGGCCTAGGAGCTACAGATCCTGCTCTGTCCATTGCAGCTCTTCTCCTTTACTCACTCCAGCAGGGCTTTTGCTACCAGGATGTCTACTTCCAAGTAGAGCTAGGCTAAAAATATAGGCAATAATAGGATTTTTATGGCCTTATTTTATAAAGGAGTACTGAACTACGTATTAGCATGGTAAGCATTCGTCCCTCTGCCATTCAGTGAAGGTGCCTTAAGTGGCACATCTGCTTCCTACAGCTGTTCTTGGTGTCTTTGCTTCCCTAGAGCAGCCATCAGAGCCCTGCTGGAAACCCCAACCACCCCTGTGTCTATTGGAGAGAAACGTTTGCAGAATAGACAAACCAGGGAATTAATATAGGAGGACAATGCAGATACTGGGTTCTACAAATCATCAACTTCAAATTTTGTTGGTTCTGATATTTCATCTCATTAAAAAAATGTGAGTGATTTTTTTTCTTTTTTGTAAAACTTCTAACAAGTTGAAGACTGTTTCCAGGGGACCAGGAAATATGCAAATTATTTTAGCCCAAAAGTTTGTTTACTAGCAGATACTATTCTTCAACTTACTATTGAGTGAGTGAGCAACACTTACCTACAGTCTCACAGGGGATATTTCTTTCTATTCCTATTAGCAGGAACCTTGGGTGGTGAGGGCTTTCTTCTCCTCCTACTGTAACAACTGAAGATCGATTTAATTAAATGTGGTCCACAACTGAATTTATGCTTCCTTGTAGCAGGAAGAATCTGCTCTGTGACACTGAAGGATTTGGGTTTTTCCTAGATGCTGCTAGTGGAATTTGAGGCTCTGAGTAATTGGGTTCAAATTTGTCAGAAAACCTTCCTTTGAGGTAGGCATTTTATTTTCTCACTTAGAAATTACACCTTTTACCAAATCAGATCAGTACAGGTATTAAAATACATTCAAATACATCTATGTATTTGAAGCATGGAAGGATTTATATCATCTTATTAATTAGGAGCTATATAAGAACACCTGTTACTGCTACTCGTTTGATAGTTATAATCAACCAGAATGGTGATTATCTTTTTTACATTTATTAGGACTCACACAGATGGAAGAAGTTATCCCATCATTATAGGGGTTATTCTCTTGGTTGATTATTAAAAATATAAACTTCTATTGCTCAAATTTTGGCATACAGACCTTTTTTTTCCCATTCCCAGAATGTGATGTTGTCCTGTTTTTTAAATCATCTATTTAATCAAATTCACTATTACTTGCTATGTGAAAATGAGACAAGACACTGAGATTTATTTTTTGATAATGTCATAGTCATGCTCAGAAGACCAGTAATCCCACACTGGGACTTCTGCAGATTCAGGTCAAGTCTCTGCTAAAAATTATGCAGATTGAGGTCCATCTGGCCTGACAGACATATTCCCCAGCAAGACTTGCGTTTTTACAGTTAAGTCTGTACAAGAAGTATGAAGTGTGGTGATATGATTTAGTTCAAATATTTGCTGTGTGCTAAACACCGTGCTTCTGAGTGAGGAAGAAGCTCGAATCCCCCACTGCCACAGGGATGCCTCACCAGTGCAGGGCGATGGGGACAGTCCCTGGTCCGTGCTGCTGGCGAGGGGGGTGCTCATGGGCAGGGGATAATGCTCTGCCCAGAAGTGTGGCAGTAACCAAACCACACTGCATCTCTGGTGTGTTGCCCAAGACAGTGTCTTTGCCCCCTTGATTGGTTAGGGTCGACAGGACCTTAAGTGACTCCATGAATGTCCTCAGGTGAGTAATTAGCAAGGGATGTGGACACAAAGTTTTAAAACTGGTGTTGAAGGCACCTCAGTGGCATAGATGTTTGTCTCAGGGAAAAAGAGAAGCATCTGGATGGATCTGTTGCAGCAAAAAAAAATACAGATTTGTTTAAGAGGAAAAACACAAAGGTGCTCAATATATTAAGTTTGTGGGGTTTAGGAGTTAAATGTGTCGAAGCTAAATGAGCAGTAGTGAAGGTGTTTTACTGTATGTTAGACAGGTTAGACTGAAAAGGGAAGTGGGTAAAATCCTGGCACACAGCACAGATTACAGTTTCCTTTTTGTCTTTAACTGGACTGTTACTTCACCTTGACTCTTAAAGAGCTGTCATTGAAAGTCATGGCTGGGTCAAATGCATGCTCTTATTTATGACATGCAGCAGGGTGTATGTGTCCTAAAAACATTTTCTTGACCTCTTAATGATGTGCCATGCATGGAGAAACATTTTCACAGGATGTAGGGAGGGCATTTTCTCTAGTTATTAATTTCTGAGTCCTATTGCAGTGATAGTCATCATCTTACAGGAGATGCCATATCTGATTGATGGCTTTCTTCTCATCCTGCTGCTCAGAAGTTCCTGCCCTGCACTGCTACCAGCACAACTCTCATCTTAAGAGCTATGTCACCTGCCAGAGGTTCAGAATAATTAAATTTTCATCAAGAAAAGACACATCTCTCAACATTTAATTTCTAGAAAAAGCCTTCAGACACTTGTCAGCTGTCTACCTGTGATATTAAGAAGGAAGGAAGGGTTTTATTGTGACAGCACTTAACAAAATGAAATGGTGCTGATCTGGATGCAGTCATGTGGTGTGGTCTAAGACGACCCTGCTTGAGCAGGGAGGTTGGAGATGAGCCACTGTGGTTCCTTCTACCCTTACCCATCCTATGATTCTGTGCTCACATCTGTGTGATAGGGAGGTTTCTGCTTCTCTGGAGGTAAAGGATGTCTGCCAGTACTAAGCGTGGAGTCATTTCAGGGTAGTGTCGGTGGACAAGTGATGCATCGTCTGTTGCAGACTGGATACTGCTGCTATCCAGAAGCAGCTCCGTCCTCAACCTTGCAGCATCTGAGGCAGGAACTTAACCTGATTTCACTCAGTTTACAAGTAAAGAAGCTAATTAAGCATATTAGGGTTTTGTTACTGTTCGGATTGTGACAAAATGGGTTTTCTTTCCTACTGGACATCCTGGTTGGGTTTTTGTTTTTCTCGTAGAGTGTTCATGTCAATCCAGCATTCCAGACATTTTGCAAAGAATGATTCAGAGGAGAACCATGTGTCATTTTTCTGTTCTACTGGCAGATACCTCATTGGTAAGAAGATAAGAAAGATTTGGACATAGTGAGTTTCTTTTTCATTTTCTCATGTGCTGAAAATTTAAGTCTGCAGGGAAAGGCTCATGGTATCTTTAACAAGCATTAAAAAAAAAGGGATGATCAAAGATCTTCAGAAACTTCAGAGTAAGTTTTTGCATAGGTCTTGACAGTTTAGATGCCCTAAATGGGTTTTTAGACACCTACTTCATGATCGCCTGTCTGCTTGGGAGACAGAGATGTATGGACTCTCTCTTTCTCTCCCTCTCCTTGTATTTCCTGTGTCAGGCTACAGACCTTTGCCATGAACACCACAGTTGGGGTAGTTTCTGCTTTTTGTTTGTACATATGTTCTGGAGCTTATTTGTTGGGTGCTGGTGGTTTGCAGAGCTGATTTGCTCATCTGGAGGTCAGGCTGTTGTATCTGCTCCTGCAGCAGGAGGAGAGGGCTAGCTCACACTGGTGGAAGACCTTACATCTGACCACTGAGGCAGAGGAGGCATCTTGCGCTTTGCTCTGCTCTTCTGGTTGATGCTGTTTTGAGATGAGCTGAGGTTTTACTGTTGGGCAAAACAAAGTTCTCTCTTCTCTGAGAGACAGAAGTTTAGAGTCCCAGCTCCTGTGACCCCAGGGACAGAGTGTGCAGTGCTCAATGTTTGGTCGGACGTAGTGCCAGCACTTAGTTATGTGTGCAAAGGAGCAGTTGCCACAAAAGCAGCAGCATTCAAAATGTGGTGCAGGCAGACTGCCTGCTTAAATGCATGGTTGCTTGGCAGTAGCACTGTGGCAAAAGTGTCGTGCCAAGTCATGAGCTGGCGCACTGCCCTCCATTTAGACTCGGACTGTAGGCAGCCAAGTGACCAGCAGCTGTGGCTGTGAATAGCAGAAGGGCGTTAGTCCAAGAACAACAAGAAGAAAAGTTTCTTCGGCTACATCTAGAGGTTTTCTTGGCTCTTCCAGACATGCCTTCTCGTTTCAAAGGGAGCTGGAAGGTGCCCTAATGCAGCTGCTCCTTTTGAATCCTATCCACAGGGATTCCCCAGTTACAGATTCTGTTTGGGGACATGTTGGTAAGTCTGTGACTGCAGTAGATAGGAGTGTGTTTGCTTGAAGGTGTAGAATGAAATTTGCAGCTGCAAGGAGAGAGCTCATTGTTTCTCTGCTCTCTTTATTTCAGCAGGACAACTGAAGTGACCTGTAAACAATTGTCTGCTTCCTGCAAATGGCTTCTACACCAGATTTCCTGCTAATGGCTGCACAAAGGCTGGTTTTATCTTAAAGCATGCCAAAGTGCTTGAATGAACGTGGTTTACAGTTTTTAAAGGGGTTGACAGTTGTCAACAGGGGTTTCAGATTCCTGAACTGCCCTTCACATACTGGGCATGATTCTCACTCCCCATCTATTTCTATGCTACAGCCTGAAGACATGTTCCGTCATAGGCAACCTCAACCGCATACCCTAAAACTCCCAAACAAACAAAAAATCTGAAATTAATTCTCTGGGAAATAGCACAAAGTCAAACATTAAGTTTAGTGCTGGAATGTGCATTGCAGAGGTCACACGTTAAGTGAGGACATATATACTCGATGTACTAAGTGAAATTGTCAGGGGTCAAGGTAGAACAAAGTCCATAAAAGCCCTGCCTTTGGAAGCTGAAGGGCATCACTGCCTCTGCAGCCACACTTCTTGCATGCTGAACACAGGGAAGTGATTTTCACTAGTCTGTCATAGAAGGTTAATGTTGTGGTACACGCTCATGATCTATTTAAAGGCATTTCTGCAGCAGCCTGTGAGATCCTCACCCCAGCATCTCTCATCTTCTCTCAGCTGTCAGTCTGGTGGAATTTCCTGGCTTTTGAAGTGGATTTTCCTGCTTGTGGTCGAGGAAAATGGCAGCAATGACCTGGGAGAGAGCATGAGCCAAACCCCCTACCAACCACAGAGCTTTCCTCGCCATTTGTCAGAGAAACACTTAAAAAGCCTTCAGCCATGGGTCTGAGAAATAAAGACTTGCTCAGCACTAATACTTTTAGGTTGTGTATCTCAGAGACGAGTATTGGCAGCTGGGTCTCAGCACCCACCATGGGTCTGATACCTCTCATCATCTTTATCTTCTTATCTGTTGAGAGGAAGCATAATGTCTCTGGGAGGTGTGGGAGCACTGATCTTAGGGGTGACATGGCATTAAGGACTACTAACTATGCACAGCCAGTCCGCTCTCAGTGATTCCTGATGCGATTTCTCTGCTGGCAGCATCCCTGGTGGGCTGAAGATAAGTGCTTTCCTGAAACAAAACCTAAACTGCAGATGTTGGCCAGCTGCATGCAGCCGGACCAAAGCTCTGCTCATCTTGGCGGAGAAGACAAAAGTATGTCTTCATAAAGGCAATGACCGCGATGAAATGAGAGTGATCAGTCCCCCCATGCAGCACCCCAGCTTCTAGCAGCAGGCGCAGAGATGAGCAATTGTTAATGCTAAATAACTGAGGCTCAATGAGAGGCATGTAAGACTCAAGTGTCTTCAAGGAGGAACTGCAAGATGATTAATGCTCCAATAGCTGCTTAATTACGAATGCATGTTGGTCACCAGATGATATCTAGGCTGAATTTGAGGTCTGAATCTTTTCCTATGAAATATGATCTGGATATCATAAGCATGACAATGAGGGATATGTGTGTTGATAGCTCACAGGGGTAAAAAAAGCCTACTAAGTCTAACGGTTTAGAAATACGGAGTCTAAGAGACCATGTACTGTTTTTAGTGCATTTGATGAGACATTTTTGAGTGGTTTAAAGCTAATTTTTTTTTTTTTAATTTTTTGTGAAGGAGGTATTTGAAGAAAGATGGGAAGTGATACGTTTTTGTCGGGTTACCTGAGCAGACAAAATCTGCAAACATAACTATGCCTTATGAGAGCCTCTTTGTACTCTCAAATAGTTCTGACAAGTTACTTGCTTTTGTAATCTTCTGCAGAGTGAGGACCTGAGACTGTATTATTACAGTAATACTACTGGATTACTGTGTCTGCATAGTTTGTATATTGTAATCATGACTTAAATATAGCTCATGCCAGGCAGGGTGAGGCAGCAGGTGGGAGGCTTGCAGTGCAGCCGAGGGGGTGACCAGGGAGACGCATTCAGCTCTGTGGCACCTTCCAGAGCTTTCAGCAAACACCAAAAGCCAGGGCTGCTTTGCAAGCACAAAAGTTAGTTCCACTTAAATGGGAGCTAAGGGTGACAGGGCTGCAACAGCTCGTGTTGGGGCTCAGGCAGGAAGCATCTTGCAGCAGGCAAGCACCATGAAGTGTTCATTAGAGTTGCTTTGCGCAAGAGTTGGTAATGAGAGTTTGTGGTGGTCTGAAAGGTCTCCAAGGTCTGAAGGACTAGGCATACCCTAGTGCAGCACAGCCAGAGCACTCAGTACCGCAGGGCAGGGATGCGGATGGGCCTTGCAGCGGGGAGTTCTGCAGTGGGGTGGCAGTCTGCATGCCAGGGGTTGGTCTGTCAATGGGTTAATTTGGTTAATACTGTTAATACTGTGTGCATTTATGAGTTGTGCTGTTGCTGAGGTCAGGAGGGGTTTTCCTGTGTCTTTTTGGAATGCTTGATGGAGGCTGGTGCTTTTGTGTGTGTGGAAGTGAAGGTGAAGAACTTGGTTCCATGAGAGTGTGTACCCAGCATCATTGTATGTGACAGGGTAATGTATCTGCCCACAGGTTCCTTCAGGTGAGGCATTAGCCTATAAGTGGTTACACATATCTTCTCCAGGGTAATACGGTACGTTACTGCAGTGCTGTGTAAGTCATTATTTGTGATACTGTACTGTGTGCAAAGAGGTAACCTTGAGGAGTTATTTTTGGTTATGATTTGGGTGATGTCAATAGTTCAGCTTCATCCACCCTGACTTAACTTTCAAAACAGCTATAATCTTGTCTCATTTTGCTTTCCTTGGTGCATGGATTTAACCTCTTGACAGAAGTAAATAAAGATTTGTTGAAAGGTTGGAGTTATATCTTCAAGACTGGCACAAACAAAACCTAATTTGACACTTAATGCAGTAATTCTGGAGGATTGTGTAACTGAGGGCATAACTGAAATAATTTTTAACATGAAAATCTTTAGATAAAACTTCAGTCAGAGTTTATTGATTTAATTGCAGTCATATTAACTGCTTTCTTGCTTTGGTCATGTGTGCAGATCTTGGGTAAAGGGTGTGGGTGGGCTTTCTCCACTTGATATGATTTCACTCTGTTCAAGGTGCAGTATAAATGGATTGGGAATCCTTTTGAGCCAGCCCCTGGCCAGAAAACCAATGAGTATGACTCAAAGCTGCTACGAGTATGAAGGAGAAGGTGTTAACTCATCCAGGGATCAAATGGGCCTGTTCCTGGCACAAAATAGCCTGGCAATTTGACATCAGCCACCCTGCAAAGCAGAATAGGACAATGTCATTGTCTATTACAGCTGATACCAGTTCAATTTTGAATTTAAATGTGCCAGCAAAATAGAATAAAAACAGGCACCCTTCTGTTGCCTTATGCAGCTGTCTCTGTATCTGTGGAGTTCGGAGTCTACTGGTTTATAACTTGGTACCTTCTTGTATTGGGTATTTGTTTCTTTGAATACAGTGCAGCAATTTTCCATGCCACTCTTTGTAGCCCTAGGGAAATCACACATGTGAACTGGTTAAAGAAGACAGCATTGCCTTGATGCATTTTGCAATAGCAGTAGGTAATGGGTAGTCTGTGTTAGTCAGTAGCACTTGGACAGTTGTGATTTTGTCATATGCAGCTGCTCAGGCTGTCTGGATGTTTTGCCAATGTTTGTTGGGAGGTTTTGATAGTTGCTGGGGTTTTTTGAAATCCACGGCTCTCTCTTATCAGAAAATGGAAATCGCAATATTTGTTGATCTGATTTCTTATTCATTGCCATCTCCTCAGCCTGCCAGTATGGCATTACACATTATTAATAAAAGAAGAATTTGGAAGTACAGGAGCAGAATAACCTGAAAGACTAGAAGGAGAACTGCTATTGAAGTCACTTCTGGTCTGACTGTGGTCAGCTGGCATGAGTGGGACGTGCATCTCCCCTTTTTCTCCTCCGGCAGGAGGCCAGAGGCTCAGCCTTTTGAAACCAACATGCTCTTCATCTTTACTGAGATTCAAATAGCCAGAAATTTTAAATCTTTTTTTCATAAAGCTGCAGTCCCCCTATACCCCAACTTACTACATTACTCAGAGCTTGTACATCTCTATCAGCTTTCAGAGGTCATGCTTCAATTTTGTTTTCTAATACACAAGTTTGAAGGAAGCCACTATTGTCCACTGGAAATCCTGACAGCATCAAAAATCTAATGCAGTTTCTCATATTTTATCTGTTGTCCCTAGTTCATTGTTTCTTGTGTTTCTGTTCATATATTCCTGTTTCTAAAATCTTTCTCATTCCTGTTGCTATGGGAAAAGCGTGCCTAAAAAAGAAGAATTATAGCAGCAAGATACACTGACCTACAAAATAATCAGAACATAGTTGTTCCATATAGAGCTCTGCTTTTGAAGTAAATGCTAGAAAATCTATAGTGGGAAAGGGACATGGCCAAAGTATAGGGACCACGTACATGGATCTTAGTAAAAACTCCAACTTATCGACAAAATTGCTGCTTTTGTCTGTGAATCTGTACAACTGGTTTCCCATACACAGGAATTTTCCATGATTGCAATATTAACAGTAGTGGACACCCGAAAAAGTGGTATTGAGTTTTTGTTTCTGTTGTTAACCTTCCATCTCCAATGTGATTTCCTCCTCCGTGTGGAAGAATGTCATTGATACAGTGTTGTATTACAGTGGCTCATCCTTGCTGGAGGCATGGTTTGAAATGAAGTGAAAACCAAACCAAAATTTTTTGGTTCACCTCCCAGACTATAAAAATGGATGGTCTCATTAATGATTAACACAGCAGCTGGTAGCTCAAAGGAGATCTGGAAGAAAATACTGCAGTGTCTCTCTCCTTCAGTAAATATATTGGCTGAACAGTTTTCTGTGCTCATACTACCTTACTTCGGTATACACATTTGAATCCCAGCAGGATGGATCTCTGCCTTCATACCTGTTTTAAGATCAGTAAGGATGCATTAGATCCTAGTTGCATCACATCATTTTTGACAATGTTGTTATTACTTACTGATTGGCAGTTCCGGATGATGTTAGCATGATTTCTAGAACACTCTTCTATTTCAAACTGTGCTGTGGGCATCTAAGATTTCCAACATCTTCCATCCCACAGCATGGTTACATCATTAAGAATCAAGTAAAAATTCACAACAATTTTGCATTTACTTAAACATCACTTCTGATTGTTTTGCTATCAATAGGTCCTTGTTATAGCATTAAACTGTTTAAAATGTATACATATATTATGACCACAAAATGTTTACTCCCATGTTTACTCGTCAGTATTGGATTATACTTTTCCTAGGCAACTGACAAAACTGTAAAGAAACCTAAAGAACTGGAGGAATGTTTCTAGACTAACTGTTCTCAAAATGAGATTAACTGCTTATCACTCAGGAAATAAAAGTGCTAAAAAAATACCAACCGAAATAAAAAATAACAAAACCCCAAAATAAAACACGTACCACATAGTAATTGTGCATTTGGGAAACTGGTAAGAAATATGGAGACTTTTCCCTGTTACTCCAGCAGAGAACTGTGAGCATATATTCTCTTCTAAATTATCTGATTTTTTTTAATGTTAAAAAATATACCATGGTCTCTGGGACCTTGTGCAAATTTTCAAATAGTTATCTCCAAATATAAATACTCCTTTTCCTCTATATTTGCTGTAAAATATTGGTGAATGCATGTATACTATAGCAGTTCCCTCCCTGGCAGAGATGGGGCAGGTATACAAGCTCACCTATGCAGAGTTACAGTGGATAATGGCTCCAGAGTTTATCACAGGGTTGTTTCCATGGTGTGCATGAGGATACCAAAAAGCATGGTTCACCTGGCAGTCAGCAGGCTGATCCTAGCCCAAACAGTGCATGTTTGTCCTGCCATTTATCAGGGCAGCATAAGGAGCTGCTGCTCAAATGGTTGTGCATCACGTCCTGCAAGGAGGTGCTAATGCCAGAGGTCAGGAAGAGGATAGAAGGTGGAGCCGGTCTTCTGCTCACCTGAGCCCAGCAGAGTCCTGAGCCCCTGCCATAGCTGTTTGTGAGACAGACAGCAGGTGGAGGATGCTGGGCAAAAGCATGTGGTGGCAGAGGCGAGAGCTGCCACTGCTATGTTCCACCACAGGACCTGAAACCCATATCCAGCTGGTGTAGCTGTGAGGCTGAAGTGTGCTGGAGTGTTTGTAATTTTGGTTAGTAACTCTCAATTCTCATTTGCTTTCACTGACCTGAGTGGTTCTGTGTTTCTTTCATTAGAGATCCGAGCTCAACTTGTTGAGCAGCAGAAATGCCTGGAGCAGCAGACTGAAATGAGAGTGCAACTTCTTCAGGATCTGCAGGATTTCTTCCGCAAGAAGTCAGAAATAGAGATGGAGTATTCCCGAAACCTGGAAAAACTGGCAGAGAGGTTCATGGCAAAAACAAGAAGTACAAAGGATCATCAGCAGTACAAGTAAGAGAGATTTGCTTCCATGTCCCCCCATGTTAGCTGTTGCTGCAGTGCTGCACCACTCTTTGCTTCTGCTGGTTTGGACTGCTGCTAGGTTGAGCCCACGTTCAAAGGCCTGTTTAAAATTCCCACCCCTGTTTAGCAGTGTAGCAGTTCTCATTGCAGTTGAAAGTAGATGAGTGCCTAAATACTGTTGTTGATTTGGCCCTTTGCAGTTATTCATATAAGCTTCTGACAAGTGGTTTCAGTTTCTTAAAAGGTAAGTTGCACATACATTATCCCTAACCTATCATATGGATTTTAAACCACCCCAAATACAGCCAATATCTAGAAGAGATGCAGAGCCCCAAAAGTGCTTGAAAGCTGTGTGCTGATCTGTACTGGAGTTGATAAGATTTTAAAGTGTCTAAATGAAGGTCAGTCAACATTACAACAAAAGAAGACAATTTTGGCCAAAAAAGTCATTAAGAAAGAAAACTGTTTTGATTTGTTATTGCATGTGAACTTTGTTGCCTCTTGACTCCTCTGATTCATGGAAATTAGGATGATGTGAATTTTATGCCTTGCTTATGATTTAATGTATCCCCTTTCATGACATAGTATCTTTGTGCAGAACAGAAGTGGTCAGGTAGTATCTGGATAAACCTGCGTACAGTATATTTTCTGAAGTATTTCAAGTGCATTACTTGCTGACATAGCTCAAGTCAGGAAAATAACCAAATGAGAATGATTACTGAATGCATTTTTCTGACCCTATTACGCTTAGGGGTATAAAACAATATTTTACTGTTTGTAAAATTGAAAAATAAGTACCTTTTTCCACTGTTCACTCAGTGCTGTGCTAGAGATAGAGCTGTTGTTTCAGAACAAAAGTCTTTTCTAAATACATCTGGCAAAGGAAAGGTTAATCCAGATACAGCTTGCACAGTTCAAAGAGCATTAATATGTATTTCTTAAAATTCATTTAAGTGACTCAGTGATTCTCTGAAATAGCCAACATGTGCATATGTCACCACTTCAGAGAGGGCCCTGGCTTCCATTCTGCTTGTGGCAAAATCTTTTTTCCTTGCTCATACAAACTTCTTTACTTGTTCTTAAACATGTTAAATCCAGACCGGCAGTTGTGCACGGGGTTTATGACTGGAGTCCTGCCTTTGGCTTTCTTCTGCAATTCTCTGCTTTGAGAAGAGGTTACTGCAAAAATCACTTTAGCTGTTGGTCCCCAGAGCTGTTCCCACCATTCCCTCCAGAAGAATCAGATCTGTGGAATTGGCTTTGGGACTTGCAGAAGTAATAAGGACCAAGTAATATCAGCATGGTCCTTTGGGAGTGCTCTTGTTGGCTGACCTTACCAATAAAACCTTGAAGCTCCTTGCTGTGATTAACACTGTTAAGATGTCCATCTCAAATTGAGGATGTTTCCTTAACTCACTTCTGCTTGATAGCAAAGAAAGCACTAATGATTAAGAAAAGACTTTTGTCTGTTAATTATTCATTGTTGCTTTGATTCTGAGGGTGAGAGCTAAAAGTAGACAATTAGATAGAATTAAAGGACATATTTCTAATAGTGAGAATATTTAGTTATTAGAACAATTTACCAAGAGGTGAAGGAGTTTGAATTCATCACCACCTCCACCTGTTTTGTCTTCACACACTTGATAGTTTTGACTATAGGATAATCCCCACACAAGAAGAAAAAAAAGAGCAGCAAGTTTCTAGAGCAGTTGGTTGAAAGACAAACTTGATAATAAAATTTCAGTAAAATCATAAGACATTTTACAAATAGTTTTTTGTTGTCCATGAAACAGTTGTTGAACTACCTGTATTTTTATTCTGCTTTCTGTAAAAGAAATGAGAAGTCATCTGTGATTTCACTTTTCACTATATGAAAGCTTAGAGTGGGCCTACATTGCAAAAAGTCTGTCACAGGAATTCAGAACTGGATCACTGTGGAAAAAGTCCAGTCCTGCTGTTTGTCTTGTAATGGACCCATCTGGGGCTAGCAGTAGCAGTTTATTTATGAATGCTGATCACAGAATATGGATACTTGTGACATTTTCTTCTACCTTTACAGCAGTTATACAAATCCAGCGTAGGGAAACAGCAACGCCTGCGGTTTTGCTCGTGAAGGATTTGGGATGTGCTGTCTAGTGCTTGTTTATTTCTAATGTCAAAAATTAATTACTGTTACTCTTTTGGCAGTGACCTTTATTGATTTTGAATATTTACATGGAGTCTATCTGTAAGCAACTTTAAGCTTTGTGGCAAGATATTTTTGTACTTTCAGGTGGCTTGCAGTGTTCTAAATTCTTATACTTTTTCTATATTTTTGTATCCATGCCTCATGAGACTTGTAGAATGCATTTTAAAAGTGATCTGAGACTTGCCTAACCCAAGTTATTCCAAAAATGGATTGATTGACTGTTCAGAAGCAGCTATTTTTACATAACAAGTTATGACTGTAAATGTCAGAGAGATGTTTGTGTTAATAATGTAACTTTCTCGTTTCTATACATAATACATCTGTGTATCTCCTTCCTTAGGAAAGACCAGAACCTCTTGTCTCCAGTGAATTGCTGGTACTTACTCCTGAACCAAGTCAGAAGAGAAAGCAAAGACCATGCAACGTTGAGCGATATCTACCTGAACAACGTGATCATGAGGTTCATGCAGATAAGTGAAGACTCCACCAGAATGTTCAAGAAGGTAACGCCTTTCCTGCAGTCCTCCATCTGGGCTTGTAAGATGCATGAGGGAGGCAAAAGTGTCCTAATAGGTAGCCTTTGAGGAGAAGATTCAGCACACATAGTATAAAATCTTTTTTAGCGTACATATAAATTCTTCATGACTGTTCTCACAAAATCCTTAGTGCTAAAATGCCTGGGATCCTGCTGTATGTGCTCGTGACCTTAAGAGCTGAATCACAAATATCTAAAAGGCAGGGAAAAAAGCCTGTCCTTCTCTCAAAAGCACACTTGTCTACCCATGCAGAAAGGAAACCGTTTTCGCTTAGGACTCCCAAAATAGTAGTTCTGTATTAATGAATTATTTGTAAAAACAGTATTTCATTGTGAGTGAAACAGATTGAAGCCAAAGCAAGGGTTTGCCGTGTAGTGCCTTGACGTAAAGCTGGCAGCATATGCTGCAGTTCTCCTAAAAGTGTTCCCTTTCCTTCCTAATAGTAAATATGAACATAGACTTTTGATAACATAACTGCTTCTATTAGGTCATTAAAGCATTGTCTCGGTACGTGTTTGTCCTTGTCCATGCCTGTTATGTATTTTCATAACACATACACGTAATATGTAAATCCCTCATGTGCTAAGCAAGCACTCTAGGCAACCTTAGCTCGAGATCTACATAATGTATTTGCAGTCATTGTTGTTATAATATTCAGAAAGAAAAAACAGATTATAAATGCATATCCATTAGTCACAGTGGGATGCTGGTAGGCAAGTGTCATACAAAAGAGTTCAAAAAGAATAAAGGTTAAAAAACGTAGAGTGTGTTACTAAGTGATAGCAAAGGTACTAAGTTAATGTTTTCAAAAGAGGAAACTAGTTGAAGTTTATAGTTTCTCAATCAGTAGTGGTCTGTTAATATAATATGTCTGATACATATAACTATAATTCACTAACCAATAAACTTAGTAATACGAAAGATTATTATAGAAAAAATTGAACTGATAATGGGAAAAGTGATTTGAACGTAATGCAGTACTGTCTATGTAGAGAGATCTCGGAGTTGAAAACCAGTAGAAATTTTTTTGGTATTGAATCTGGAGTAGTTTTTCAATCACTTATGTTCTAGCTCAGAAATATCTTCTTCATTAGGTGTGCATTATTACATTAGCCGTTTGCTTTCGGTGTAGTTCAGTTCTTTGCCACTGGAAATCCAAGACGAAGAGACTTCACATTCTCCTTCTCAGTGATAGCTGTTACTGGCTTTTTCCATCTTGCTGGTGGGCATGTTTGTTCTCGAAGGAAACTTTTCCGTGAAGTGACCACAACATTTTCTAGAGGGATGTGGTTTGAATTCTGTCTTGAGATTGGCTCCAGCTTGAATTGTAGTAGTGAAAAGATCAAACAATTTCCTCATTTCCTGGCCGTGCTTACCACTAGAGTATTGTTTTGTTCCCTCTCCTATGTGGGATATAGCACAAGTCATAAGTCTGTGGCAACCCCTTTCTCTACTCCTGTAAAAGGTGTGTGCCGTACCCAGTGATGGTCTATATGAAATGTAGTGGTAGGGTATCTGTGCCCTTTAGTCTTTGTACCATTTCCTTGTCTCACTCTCTATTCTTGCTCATTCTGGTTCTTCCTTTTGTGTGCGTCTATACCTCTGTATGAACATTTGGATTGCTTTGGGGAAATGGTTGCTATCGGTTCTACATTACATGTTCTGATGAGACAGGATCTGTTGTATTCAGATACCTGATTGTACCAGGCTTTGCTGTCTCGTCTGGCCTACTTAACATGTAGATAGTCATTATTTTTGCTCTCCCAGGAGCTATTTGCCATTCTTTTTTTCCAGGGGTCAGGAACTGGCATCTGTTTAAATGTACTAAATGTAGGACAAAGATAGGATCTAGTTCAGAGATTTTGTAGCATTTATATGAAGACATTATGTCAGGTCTCATACTTTCAGATAGGCACTTAAGTTCTTCTTCATTTCAGTTGCTGGCATATAAAAGCAGTACATATTGCTGTTCATGCCTGGCCTTCATGCTGCACATAAAATTACAAAAATAAAGTAGCCGAGTTCATACCTTGCATGCTTGTGTGTTTCTTCAGGCAGATGGGGTAGCTGGCCTCATGGGGACAATTAAAGAATAAAGTAATAAGGAAAAATGTCAAGCAGAAGGGAAAAGTATTATGCAAAACATTTCGTGCAGTGATTCTGGTTATCCCAACATTAATAATCAACTGTATAAACACATACCCACAAAATCCTTAAGCAGATTTGTATATTTATACTTTATAAACATGTATTTTCTTTGGACAGAAATCTAAATGAGCCAAGATGAACATATCTTCCAATCTTTGCAGTTAAAGATGCTGGAGAAGCCAAGCACAATAAATATTTTAGTTCCATAATCTGCCTATTAACAAGGAATATGACTACCTGCTGCCTCTGTTTGATGTTACAAAGATTGTGGCGTACATAGAGATTTTTTGCATCATTTTCTTAAATATTTGAATGTTTAAAAGAATAGCAAAGCTGTTTGTTGCTATAGACTGGCAAATCTGGGACAAAATTTTGCTACACGTTGGTTGTGTCAGTGTCACCACAGCTTATGAAAACTCCTCAAAAGAAGGGTTCTTACTTCACCTAGGGACCAGTAGCAGACTCATTTAAAAGCAATAGTCACAAAATATTTTCCCTAAATGATGTAACTGAGAGTAGCATTGTGCGTGCTAAATACAGACACTAAAGAGTTCCAGGAAGAACTGAACTGACTTTTAAATTTTAGTTAAAATAAACAAAGGAGTAAAGTTTGAGTGCCAAATTATGTTCTAACTGAAATGGATGGAAAAATTCTAGCAGACTTCAATGAAAATATATTAATGTGGAATAAATGTGGAATAAAAATTTAATTTTCTCAGTCATTGTTCCATAAATACAAATCTCAGTAACATCAGTAGGACCACTGATGTGCTGAAAGTTGAGTACATACTGAAAGGGGGGTTTAGATGCACTTACTTGTCTGTTGCATGGCTGCAGTCAGGGAAAAAAAATACGCTACTGTCTCTTAATGCCTTGAACCGGATTAGTAGCATATAAAATATTTTTAGCAGGAATTTGCATGTGCTCTAACATTTTTATGTTCTTTGTTCTTTTGATTATTAGGTGCTCGTACATTTCTCTAGGACATAGTGAATAAAGAAGCACCTCAGTGATTGTTTGTCAGGTTTTAATAGCCTGATTAGAGTTATCAACTCAGTGCCAGGAAAATGAGTGCTGCATCTTACATTCTTTGTTGGCTACCCTGAGTACAGGCTCCTAGAGGAGCACATCATTCAGACATGCTGAACTACTGCAGGGAATAGGTAGCATAAAAAAGAATTAGGAGAGTCATTAACCACTGAAAATAAATGCACTTCTTATCTGGTGCTCTAATGCACTATATATTGCACACTAAAAGCTGTATCGCTTGCCTCTCAAGTCAGTATTTCTTAATCTTAAATGCTAATGTAAAATGTGTTGGTTCTTGCAAATTAATCCCTTTTATACTGCTAAGGTTAACCAAATTTCCTGATTTTTTTTGACAACTACAAAATCTTTCATCAGAAAAATGCAACAACTGACATGTTATCTGTCACTACAGACACCCTCTGCAGGTTGAAGTCCACAGATGAATTGATGAAAGGATGATTCTTCTGTGATTGTGTGGCATTGCTAGGCTGTCTCTTTTCAACTTTTACTCTTTTTGCTGATCACCTCCTTCCTTCTCTTTTTGCTTCCCATTTTAAAGCCTTTTGTGCTTTTCGAACGCATCTTCCTCTTTCTCTACACTGATCTATTCTGTTCACTTTCAAATTAACCATTGATCGCTGTGTTGCCCTGGAAAAGTCCGTGTGTGCATGTTGGCCAGTAAATCCTGAGGGCTGGACCACTTGTGTTTCAGTGCTGGACAAAGCTCTAAAGGAGCAAAGAGAAGAAACAGGCCCTACTAAATAGTGATCATTCACCAAATCCTCAACTCATCTGGTGTCTTTTTGCATTAAGGTGTAACTGCATTAAGAGCAGAAAAGGAGGGTGCATCCTTTAAAAAACAAAATTTGCGAGGGATAAAGAGAAAACTGGTTTGGGATTTTCTATCTCATTTTCTCAAACTTTTGTGCTACCAGGTTAAGGCATCCTGCCACAGAGTCACTGTTGCTGTATTTAGGGCTTGACTTCTCACAGCCTCGAGATGGCTGTAACCAACAGTTGAAAGGGATAAACTGATTGAAGCTAGAGTTCATCTAGAGTTTCCTCCCACACGTGTATGCTTTCATCTTAATGTCAAACATCTTATTTGTATGTTTTGCCCTTCTTTTTTCTAAAGTAATTTATAAAACAGACCACTCATACTCAGCACTATAGAAGCAGCTATCCAAGAAAAAACAGGTGGCCTCTTACTTGGAGCTTTGAGGAGTTGTGTAAGCTGTGTTAGAGCTGTGCTGCTGACTTTTAAAGGCAGGGTGCCAATGTAAAGCAATGAAAAGCAATTCAGAATTTTTGCTAAAGCTTTTAGTGCATTTCCCTACAGCAGCTTGCAAATCTGCAGTCCTTTTCCAATTCTTCACAAGCACTCTGTGTACTGTTACTTATATGAAGTTTTGTCCATAATATTAGATGAAAATAATCAGATATACGCAAAGAAATGGAAGTGGTAAGCCTTTTGCTCTAGACACTTCAGTAGTAATGCATACCTCATGACAAATACCACACTTTGAAAAGTACAAGCACTAAGGAAAGTTTCATAGTGATTCTGTGTAACTGAGCTTCAGAGCAACTGCCTTACTATGCCTTAGCTACTACAGCGAATGCCCTTGGGAATACAAGAATTTCATTGAAATGTTTTTTAGATTGTATTCCTAGCTTCTTGTCAGTGAAAAATCATCTTGCATAAAAGGATTGAGTGAATACTGCTAAGTGATATGACAGGTGCCTTAAAATACTGCCCAAAGGTAGAATATGTCAGTAGAAATAGGAGGAAAAAAAAAAACTGCAGAATTTTCTGTTTGAGCTACTGTATGTGTGTGTTTCATCCTCCTGGAAGACACAGTGGGTGGGATGTGTGGTGTGGTTCCTCCTCGTGCGTGGGCATTGTGCTGGAAATTCTCATTCAGAAACCATTATTCCTGCAGGTGTTTTAGTGATGGCCAAGTATGTGTTAGCAGCTTTGGAGATGAGTTGTCCCTGAGGATTTTCCTTTGGCTTCTCTGCAAATGCGAAGTATTTCTCATAGCTAAGACCATTTTCTATCATGGAGTTGGAGTTTTTAGAAGCCAGAATAATTATCAATTTATTCACAGAAAAAAAAAAATCTGATGTTTTCATCATAGATGTTACAATGCTGAGCATAACAGAAAAAATGTAGCCAGGCTGTTTGCCAAGTCCTGTAGCTCTATTCTGTAACTGTTTTCCAAAGGCAATGATACAAATGTCTTCAACTCTTGCACAGTTGCCACTATTTTCATCAGATTGAACTGCTGTGGACAACAAACAAAGGAATATATTTGAATTAGACTCCAATTAAATACTCTTATTTTGACATATTTGCTTTGTTAATAACTACTGCTAAGTATTTCTTTTCTTTTTTCCTGGGTCAGAATGAAAATAAAAACACAGTCCAAAAAAGCTAAACAAAGCTGGTTCAGCAACCCACTCTGTGGAATATTGTGCAGATGGATATCTGTTTCAAAGAGGAGCCACAGTTATTTCTTGCATAAATGTTTAGATAGTTGCATGTGCTGAGAAACTAAGACTATCCTAGATGTAAAATTGGGCAGGATGTCCTTCTGGAATATCACATTCTGCATGGTTTAGGGTTTGTATGTATCATAGCAGTTATAAAACAGTACACAGTTTGTGCCATTAAAAACATCAATCTTGAACTTTACGCTTTCTGTTGGCACCTAATTTCCTGATGCTTTATGGGAAAAATATCTGAAGTTACTTCTGGGTTTCCTTTTATCCTCTGTCTAGATATTATCTGTCTACCTCTGCATCTCAGAATCACTTTTTATAGTGCACTGTAATTCTGTCAGAATGGTCTTTGTGAGCAAAATTGCATTCACTGTCTAGAATGAACGATGAGTACTAATATCAAGAAACAAATGTATGCTGCAGTTTTTATGTAACTTTTTCTATTTTTTTTTTAATTACAGAGCAAAGAGATTTCATTTCAGCTTCATGAAGACTTAATGAAAGTACTTAATGAGCTTTACACAGTAAGTACAGTTACTTACTTAGTTTATCTTATACAAATACCATATCAAACTACTTCTATAAGCTTTAAGTGGCCTTTTATTGAGTAAGTTACCCCCAGTGGAGACGTTTATTTTTGTCTTTTACAGAAGTCTAAACTATATTTTTGGAAAGACTGCTCACTTGTTCAGAATACGTATGCTAATGCTTTCAGGATAACTCTTTACTTTCAAGGCTTTTTTCCCTCCAGACTCTGCTAAGCCAGTGTAAGTTTTGTTGAGTATTAATAAGACATTTCTACTCAGAGGTTACCAGAGAAAAGCTTCTTTCTTTTTCTGCCTTGTTTTTGTCCATGCTGCCATCTGCTTGGTTTGACTCGTGGACTACACTCAGTAAAAAATCATAGGTGTTTGCAGATCCAGTGCTGTGATGTGTAAATGTTACTTATGTGCCCTCCCCCGTCCTTGACTGGGATAAGTAAATAATAAAAAGAAAAACAGAGGGATTTATGGGCTTTCCGTACCATTTAAAGAGGTCAAGAAAAAAACGCTGTGAACATTGTGGCAAGCTGATGCAAACCCATAGGACAATCTGAGAGAACCTAGGTCTGGACCTGTTTTCTTGTTTGAAACCCATCTACACAAGTCATTACTGCAAAATGATGTTTTGTCTACCTAATAACTATTTCCCCATTTATTTTTTGAGGGGATACGTTCTGAGAAAGAAAAAAGGCAAGAAGTACTTGTTTCAAAAAAACATAGCTTTAGAATGAAGAGGAACTGATGATATCCACTTCTTACTAAAGCATGTTGATTCCTGCTGTTTGAAGAAGTTGTACATCCAAATTCTCTTTTGGAAGAGCTTGAAACATGTTCCTCAGTACCCTGCATAACAATCTCTAGACTGCTCCCTTCCCCATCTTCAAGATTTGGAGGACTATAAAAAGAACTCACAATATTTATATCAAGGAACAATTTGTGACCTTAAGGAAGTTTAGGAACTCCACAGGCAGAGCTCAAACATTACTTTTGTGCATCTTGACGGTTTTTGTTTTGACCTAGGAAAATTGTGCACCCATTAGTAGATGAGTTGAAGAACATTTGAACTCCAGAGCAACTTAGATGGCAAAAAGGAGATCCAAAGAAAATTAGTCTTGTCCTACTGCCTTGAGTTCTTTTGAGTTGTAGTTATGGACACAGATTCCTAAAGCCTACCTAAACCGCCACTTTTTTTTTTTCTGACGGATTTTCTTTGGGGCTTTTTTTGTCTGAAACCACCACTGATTTTGTAGGGTGCAATGCTGCAAAACCTTGTTGGCTCAGGCCCGTGGTCAGTGAAGTATTCTGAGATCAGGTTCTGCAAAGTAGCGATAGCTGCAGACAAATTCACACAGCTGCTGGGGATCAGCGACTGTAGGAGCCATTGCACAAGTGGAACTTCAGTGGTGAATAAGCCCTGAAGATGCAATCTTGTTTCAGTTAAACAGTTGCATAACTCCAGTGCCTGATGAGGCTCGGGATTAGTGTCTGTGCTTACAGGGTAGGGAAACAGTGAAGCACGTGCTGAAATACTTTTCTGAATCACTAGTGAAAATCTTCAGGACTGGACTTCAGTATTTTCACTCTTTTTCTTCACACTAGTTCTGCATCTTCCCGCTGACGGTTACAGATTTGTTCAGGCCTTAACTTCCACATTATGGCTTCCAGTGAATGCTGATTCCTTCCACAGAATTTAAGATATTTTAAAATGGGAATATTTTTGATGTTAATAAAAATTCCGAACTTGTGCACAATTTGAGTCAGGCTACTCTGGCAAGATGGTTTCTTGGGATAGAATTTACTTCACCTGATTTTCAGCACCTGCACTATAGATACAAATATCTTAGCTTGCTATCTGGGTGCCAGTTATAGCCACTGGAGATCTAATATGTGGACATGAGACCCCTTTAGTCAGATGCAAGAATCTGCTTCAGATTAAATGATCTATATTGTTAACTCCATTGTCCGGCTTTTCATTGATTGCAAAGGACTTGGTCAGCTGTGCATGTCCACATTTAGCTAGACACAACCCACACATAGTAAAGTGACAATATGGTACAGAGTGGCATCTGTTTCACCACTTGCATGTTTAGAATGTTCATCAGCATATCTGTGTATTATGTCTGCTCGTGTACATAAAGGTAGAACAATATCTAGACAGATGGAAACCCCATGCACAGGTTTTTAGTTCTGTGTGACATTAACTGTTTACAGGACAAGATCATGGTGGCCTTACCAAAACTAGTATCTACAGTTCTAATCTCCAGCAGGCACATTTTTCAATCACTTACAAAACAGAGACATCATCTTCTTGTTAGCCCCATGGTTTATAGAGGGGAAAAAAGTAAAAGAATTCAGTCTTACTATTGTGAGATAAATCTTTGTGTAAAAAAAAAAAAAGGCAAATTAATTTCAAATCTGCAAGTAATATACTAATATTGAAATTTCTCCCTACTGCTTGGTTCTGTTTTTTTGAAAGGAATGGTGCCTTCATGAAGCATAACTTAAAATATGAAGCCTTATTGGAATTTAAATACCTCTAAAGCCTTTGAATGAGGGGCAAGTAACAGAGCTTTTAATGTGTATGAAGAGGGTTTTATAGTCTGGTTATTTCTTATCATCATTCCTTATCTTACAAGAAAGCTCTGTAAATTAAGGCCTTTTTGCAGAATTAAAAACCACATGATTACGCACAAAAGTGTGTCAATGAGAGAATAGAATGAAAATTACTAAGACCTGAAGTAGTAGGAGGTACTTGTTCTGAGGCACGGGTGTGTGATCAATGTAAAGAAATTGCATGTTTTATTTGTTACTCCTTGAATTTCTCAGTTAAAGATTGTGCCCATTAGGCACACATATTCAGAGGTTATATGCCTGGATTTCTCTAATGCTATGGGACCAAGGGCTGAATTAAATGCTTGTTTCAAACCCAAATGATGAAAAGCTCTACCTCCCACCTCTAACATGCCTCCCATCTCTAGCATGCCAGTCAGATCTGAGGCCTCAACAAACCTACTTGCAGACTTCTTAAGCGCCAGATATCTCAAAACCAGTTTATCTAGAATGATCAGGAATAAATGACATATTTAAAGGAATTGCCACTGATTTAGTCCAAATATTTTTAACGGATAAGTGCAAATGTAAGCTACCAAGTATCAGTAGTAACTGACTTTTCTTCTGTGAAAATGTTTTATTAAGTGTCCTAATCTTCTGTATCATAACAAGTGCCAGAAAAAATAGGTGGCTTTGGGACCCGTCTCTGAATATCTGGCATTGTACTTCTGCCTCAGAAAATCCTTTTTAACCTGTTCATAGGGCCAGATCTAAAACCTACTGTAGTTAGGAAAACCAATGTCCATTGGTTTTGATGGGATTTAAATCAAAGTAGTCAATAAGCAGTGCCTGTAGCCTTTGCAAAGAAGAAATTGCTCTAATAGAAGAAAACAAGAAATCCCTGAGAAATTTAAGACATGCCAACTTCCACTGAGTGCATTATGAAGATTTTCAATTAAAAAAACTTTCTGCTCAAAGATATTTGTTCACTTGTGAAAGTATGACCCTCTGCCTTTTGACAAAGAGACTAGAAATTTTGGCTGTTCATTTAATGTAGAAAGGCTCAGAACTGCAATGAAATGTCAAAAAAGTCAGTAACTTTGAAGTATTAAATAGCTATTGTACTTTAAAAATACACACTAATAAGAGGCCTTTCTCCTTGCTTAGACTTTATGTAATTAGTTTCTTTTCCCATTTTTGCTGCTAGGAATTATCATGGAAATTGGAGATTTGTACCATAGGTCTTCATTTACTCCCTGGAGTTAGCTTAGCTTTTGTTGACTTTGGCCTGTGACATCCTCATTAAAACTACACATCATGAACATGATTGCTGAAAAAATAAGAACAGAAGCAGGTGAACCACAGCTTCAGAAGATATTCTTAGAACCTGTGAGCAAAGCAGGCTTATTTTGCTGGAATAATCAGAATTGTGTAAGGGAAACCATACTTTTTCATTTTCCATCTCTTTTATGTAAAGGTTTTCTTAAATGTTACATTGCGTGTTTGTGTGTTTTCTAAATGTTTTATGACTAGTGAAAATGGATTTTAGGACTCTGTATTTTCAATTCCCAATATTTTATGCACTGATTTTAAAATTATGACTGAAAACATCATGCTAAAAACAATTGAATAGCTAAGCTTCATTCTGTATCTTTGCAAGTTCAGTAAACTATGAGTGGCAAGTACTTTTTAATTATGCATGGCTTCCCCCTGACTGTACCACCCAGTCAGTATTTTCAGGTCTGCAACATTCCCAATTCCCAGCAGTTGCACTCCTCTCTTACTCCTCTCCCTACTACGCTTTCAACCAATATAGGCTAGTAATTAGTCCCATGTTTTACATAAGGATATAAGCTATTGAAACTGCAGTGAGGTGTATTTTTGAGTGAGGACAGATGGGGAAAGAGGAGCCCAGTTAGTTGTGTGGGGTCACAGATTGGAGTTTTTCCTGGCAATTACAGGAAGAAAAGTTGGTCAAACTGAAAGCTATAGGAGGTTTGGGTTGGTGTTTTTTGTGAACTGACAGACTTGGAAATCTTCTTAGATGTTGACATAAAGAGACAACGGATTATTGATTTTACAATAGATCATCTTTGCAATAGAGAAAGCTCCCCAGTCAAACTTTTCTTCCATTTGTCTGGAAAGCTAGAACACTGTCAGATCAGGTACTGGAATATCGCAATAGCATCTGAGTGATTGGGAATGGTAGGAAACAGAAGGTAGGCAGACTCTTTTCTTCTGTTGGAGGGGGGGTCTCCACTGGATTTATTTAGGGTTTAGGACATATTCATAAATGTCCTCTAAGAGTCAGGGAAGTCACAAGTTTGCTAAAAATACGGAGCTGTTCCAGTAATAAGGCTGAGGGAAAATGGTGGAGAAAAGTGATGCACATCATAAAAATACATCTTCATGTCTCCCACTTGGCTTTCCAAATAAATTCTACTGGCATCACGCTTTTCACAAGCAATACAAATGTGAAAGTCTCAGAAAAATGAAAAAGTAGGGATAATCCAAAACAAACTTAATATTAAATAGAACAGGGTTGCTGTGCCACTTGCGTTTTCCACTGCTTTATCTTACTTTTTAAAAATCTTGGCTGCTAATTTCTCAGATTTTCCAGATTTTCCTTTTTCTTTCCTGAAATAACGCAGAATGTGGATTCTCTGTAGAAAAGTTAAGTTTAGTTTACTGTAGCACATCAGAGATCTGAGAAGGTGAAATTAGTAATTTTCTCTTGGTAGTAATATATCAGTGACAATTCCTAAAACTACATCAGAATTTGGCTTGGAAGGGAACAGGATGTTGACAGCAGCTGATACTGAGCCTACTTAACTGCTAGAGGCCACTGATGGGGTAAATTGGCATAAGATTTTACTTATTTCTTGTGTAGAGTACTAACTAACCCAATTTAGTGAAACTCTTGCCACTCCACCTTCTGATAAGAAGTAACAGCTTAGCAGAGACAATTCTGAAACAATTCAAACATGGTAGTTGTACCAGGGATGAGCTACTGTTCTGGGAAATGCCTGTTTCCCAAGAAACAATATTAAAAAGCTCTTAATTATGCAGTTGTATTATAAAAGTAAAGCACATGGGAATGTATGGTAATTTCAGTATTTTTTAACTTCATAGCATTCAGTCTTACGTTGGGTTAAGAAGTTTTCTAGGAAAGAATATGCATGTAGAAAAAGAAAGCAAGTGCCTTGCTATGGACACATTCCTCTCTTGAAGCTCACAGAAGTACAGTGCTAATTACTGACTTGTTGATGGATTTATCCAGATAACAATCATTGGTTTAAATAAAATAATTACCTAAGGTTGTACTCTGATGTGCCCTTCCCTCTGATGAGTGCTATCTTCTGCCCTAAGCCTCCTTGCTGAGCTCTTCCAAATGATGCTGATACTTTGGCACACGAAACGAGATGTTTATACCACTGAGTGAACAGTCTGTCACCTACAGGTGTGAGAGTACGTAGTTAGGGCAGCATAATCTTTTTCATCTGCTTGTAGTCTGACACAGTCATCTGACAGAAATTTATGTTTTACATCACTGGATCTGCAGAATAAACCTGCAAAATTAATAGGATACAAACCTTGAAGTTTAATTTTAGAAGGATACTAGTATGCATTTAACAATGCTTGTTCACTACAGCAGAGAAGTGCAGCATATGTCATGATGACAGTTCCGCATCTGTAAAATTACAACCTTGCTATCTCTTCTCAGTGCATACTTGATGGCTGATCAATAAGCACTTTGGGGACTAATTAAAGTCAGTTCAGTGATGGATACTCTCACAGGATAGTCTATCAGTTCAACAGTTTGGTGGACATTTGAGAAGCATTATTGCTTATTTCATCAGATTATTTGTAGTTTGAATAACAGATCTATGGATCTCTTGGATATTCACAGATACTCATATAAGTCTATTTACAAGAATTAGGCAAGGTGAAAAGATGGTATAATGTTAAGGGAAAGAAACATATATGCAACTTAGCATGCAAATTCTAAGCTAATTTGTTGAGAAAGTATGCACTGAAATACTTGGAAGCCAACTCCTTATCTTGTTCCCATTTATTTTTCCATACGTGTCCCTCCAGTGCTTTGTCAAGTAAAGTTTTATTGCTGAAGTATCAGCTCTTAAAAAAACAACATTGACAAATCATGAAAAAGGCTGGCAAATCATGAAAAAGCTTTCCTCAGGAGCTTGCAAAATAATGATGTCACTAGTGCATGAGATAAGCAGTGCTATCAATATAACAAATTGGAGTCAAATGCAAAGGCTGATCACTGCTCTATACAGAGTCTGTGTTGATTCCTAAGCCAGTGTGTCTCAGGTAGGACAGACTGACTGTTGTCCAGCCTGAGTACTGCCAAAGAGAGGGCTTCTTTTTCGATTTTATTCATCTAGGGAATCATTTGTACCAATAACTCGTGTAGAGTTTGTTGTGAGAGTATGGATTTCAAGTAGACATGAGTTCGTGTAGTTTTCCCACAAAACTTGCCATTCAATCAGTGTAGAGTGAGGCACCTGGATTTGGTATCAAGTGCTGTAATCAAGCAGTGAGAGGAAGAAATAATCTTCAGTGATGTGAAGTTAGTGGAGTCAGCGTGAAGACATTGGTGAGAACAGGTAGTGCTACGCTTGTACTCCTTCAAGGAATACTTCCTCCAACAAGGAGGCTGGCTGAAATGTCAGAGCCCCTGCAGAAGGACATTTATGCCTAGTCCACTAGGAACTTAGAGAAATTGTTTAAAAATCTTCAGTGCTTACTGCTTGTTTCACCACTTAGGTGCTTTGAGATGTTGTTAGAAAACTCTGAGATATTATTGTTCCATCTGCAGGCAGAGTATAAAAGAAAATAACTTTTCTAGATGACAAGGTACATGAGTTAGCCTTGTCCCACCAACTAGAAAGTCTCTAGAGCTGACAGAGAACAAAAGATAAAAAAATAAAAGCAAACACCTATGGCCTTACATAAAGAAACACTTAAAAATTTAATAGAAATGCCAGAAGAGAAGGGCACAACCTTGCTTTTAATTTCCTTTCCCCATCATTTTTAATCAGAGCCATATCAATTTCTGTGCTTCTCTGTTTTATTCTATAAACCATTTCTTTAAGAAATGCATTTCTTCTCTTTGCAGTAACTCTTCTGTTTCCGTGTGGCCATATGAGTTAGATTCCCTGGGAACTGACTGTTGACAACTTAAGGAGTGAGTGCCTTTGGAACAGTGCAGGATATAGGAGACTGAACATGCTGTTTGGTTAAGCTGGGAACCTTGCAGACCTTGGCTCTGTGGGCTTGCCTTCTCTTCCTAGCCCAGCTTTGTCTGTCTTTGGGTTTTTGCCTCATCCATGCAGACTGCAAGCTGCTGTGGCAGCAGCTGTTCCCAGCAGGTGTAGGTAGTGTTCAGGCAGGGAGCTCAGCACTCTGGTTGGGCCTTGGGGCACAACTGTGCTATAAAGGAGCACCAGCAATGATATTAGATTGTGCTCTGGGCAGTTTGGTTTTTTTCACCAAAGAGCTGTAAACATATGTTTCTAAAAATAAAAACAGGACCACTTTTTAATGCCCATCTCCAACTGTTTTACCTTACTACAGGATGCTAGTGAAGAGTTGCCTGTTTCATTTTTAATACCAATGCTATTTCAGTTTTTATCAGCAGCATGGCATCAGTATTAAGTAGTGGCATACACAGGTGTATAACATCCATGGGTTATGCAATATTGCAGCTATCTAAAAGTGTCTTGTCTTTCTGTTGCACAAGACTTCAAATACACATCAGTTCAGCCACCCACTGACATGTTGCAGTTGGTTTGTGTTGATCCATGCTAAGACATGCTGCAGTGAATTTGCAATATCTAGCTTTAGTGTTCCCTGTGTCACCACTCTATGGATGCTCCTTAGGCTGGCCTAACTACTCAGTCACAAAAAGTACATCTCTCCCAAGGGAATATTTCAATGCAGCTTCCCAAACCAATCTGTCTCCTCCATGGGTCACGCAAACAGCCCATTTGATTTCTCCCTGTCTGTGCTCCTTAGAGGAGATGTGAGTGGTTTGCATGGCCTCCACCCAAAGATAACATCTGCTGGTGAGAGCTCTGGCACCCTGTGAAGAAGAGTGGAGGCCACCAGCTGCCTGAGGATGCTTTCCTGCTTTGTTCAATGCTTGAAAATTAAGACAATAAGACAAAAAAACAACAACAAAAAAAGGGCTGGGAAAGGTGGAAAGAGGCTTTCTTTGATGAAAGTGGACAGAGACAGCCCTCCCCAGCAGAGGTGGGGGGTTGTGGTTGCTTGCTGCCCACTACACGCATTCAAGTTGAGGTTTTTCTTGCTCAAAGAAGGAAAGGAGGACTGGGCTAAACAAATCTCTGTCCCTCTTGGTGGTCTGTGCAAGCATGTATTTGCATGCTGTCAGCCAAAGCTCTCTTGTGTGCAGAGCCAGCATGTGTGTAGAGGGAAGATAATGGTATTAACTATAGGGCTGTGATGAAAACATCTTCACAAATAATTTATCAGGGAGCTCCTTCTTCAGCTTTCATCTGGTTTTATGTCACACCTAATCTGCTGGCTGTGCAGTTGGCGTCCACTTCTTTCCAGGCCTTGGAGCTAGCTGTGGGTGTGCCATCCAGCTAGCTGTGGGTGTGCTCTCAAACTGAAGCTTCCTGTTTCCTCTGCTTTATTCCCTTTTCCTCAATGCTGAAGAGATCCTTCTGCTTTCAAACGTTCAGTGTCCACAGCCGAAGTGTTAACTTAGTTCTGAAATAGTAATATATGAGATAAATATGGCGCTGATATAGATTTAGGGGGTTTTTGTTCATTATTTCAGGTTTTCATTGAAAGACAAGAATTCTAAAGTTTAATAAGAATGATTTTTGGTCTTTCCTATCAGCAATGAAAGAAAAAATCCCTATTGGGATACTATTAAATAAATTAGAAAAGAAAAATGTAACTAGAAGTCCTCAATCTCTGTTGGCAAGGAAATTTACCTAGTGTTTATAAGACATCTTGCTCAAAGACCCTGTGATTTTTCTGCAGATACCTTTATATTTTCATTTTCTTCGACTTTCCTTTGGCTCTTGTCTTTTGCAGGTCATGAAAACATACCACATGTATCATGCAGAGAGCATCAGTGCAGAAAGCAAACTGAAGGAGGCAGAGAAGCAAGAAGAGAAACAGATTGGGAGGTCAGGAGACCCTGTTTTTCATATTCGACTAGAGGAAAGGCACCAGAGACGGAGCTCTGTGAAAAAGATTGAAAAAATGAAGGAAAAAGTAAATAGTCCTTTTATTTAGCTTCATTTGAAGTCAATTCAATGCATTTCTGACATTCTTTACCATGGTATTAGACAGAGAAGTCCAGATGGGAAATAAAATTAAATAAGGTGCACATAATAAACTATCAGTGGGTTATAGATAACTTGACATAATTGCAGTTTAGAGAGGGGAATTCTTTATTCCCAGTGTAATTCTTACTATATGGTTTGTCACATTTGAAACAACATACTAAGTTTTCGTTTTGTATTGCATTTGTTACATGTGTAACAGCTGGCAATTAAGATTCTTTCTTGTTAGTAGGAATGTGTGCTTGAATTGTTATCACTTTTTCTGCATACCAAAAGTGAAGTAATTAAAATACATTAATATGCAATATCTTTCCTAGCGTCAAGCAAAATATTCTGAAAACAAGCTGAAATCCATTAAGGCCCGTAATGAATACCTGCTCACCCTTGAAGCTACCAATGCTTCTGTTTTCAAGTATTATATTCATGACCTTTCGGATTTAATTGATGTAAGTATTGTCACATTTGGTTTTATGTTTATTCTGTTCAGGAATAATACTTTTTTTTGTTTTTAAAGGGAATACATTAGTCATATGGGTTGCCTATAGTATGCTTATTATTTATGATATTGTATGATATAATCAGCAGATTTTTCGTTTAACTTTTAGGTTTCACAAAATAAAATACCAATAAGATACTGAACTCATACCTTTAAAATTAGAACATTGTGTTTTCTCCCTGTGTGTCTGTCAATAGAAAATATGACAGGAACACCACAAAAAAAATAGACATTTCTGTTTTGTATTATTAAAGAATTTCTGGGCTATAAACATTTTTACAAGATAAGCTTCTTAAGTGGGCACCTAATGGTATTTAAGTCAAAAGAAGCTATTTCTTCCACATTTTCAAAATTGTTTAGTTACGTTCATTTAGTCATTGAATCATATATACAGTGGCTTTTTATTTCATGTAGTTTGAAGAACAGACACAATCAATCCTGTAGTCTATACTGTCAGCAATCTGGTTACTGATTTTCATTAAGTTACTCCTGTGAGAACATCCTAGAAGAATGATTTTACACACTGATGTTGACTTGTGCCAGCATTTGGTCTCCAGAACCTGTATTACTGAGATTTTTACGTGATGTGGAGGAGGCATCCTGCACTGTATCATGTCCCACCCTCCTCATAAACTGAGTACATATGTGATAGAAAAAATATGGAGACAACAAACACAACTCAAGAATATTCATTTACTAGCAGTGTAGAGTTAACTAGGTTAGTGGATATGCCCCTGTGGCCCATATGAAATCCTATATATTTGAATATGCTTTCTACTGCAACCATAACATATGTTACTTAAAATAGTAAACAACATTCACATACACCTCTAGTTTCTAATATAGCATAAATTAATACAGGATTTGGCCAGGTTTCTCATTTCTACTGACTGGAGAAGAAAGCTTCATAGAAAAAGGAAAAAATGCCTTTTGTGAGATGAACAGACTAAAATAGTTGCATATGTGTGTTTTATTATATGTCACCTAAATACTGATAGTCAGTTTTCTTTGTCATTTCTGGGTTTTCTGTATTTTATAAAATCTTGCCTGATTTTGTTAGAACTTTTTCCTTTTCCCTTTCAATTTTTTTTCCTGGTTTTGCTTCATTTCTTTCTTGCTTTTCTATAAAAGATGGCAATGAATCTTTTTCGTATTTTCAGTGCTTTTTTCTGTCTATCTCAACATCTCTTTTATTCCTTTCCTAGTCACTACTGCATGTTTTATCTGTTCTGATTCCTTCTGTTTTATTCTGCTGTGTCCTGTCCTTGTCTAATCTGCATCCATGCACTTGCACAACCTGCTCCACCCATCTAGCCTGCCCAGGCGATGAAAACATCCCGATGGTCAGGGCAAAAAACTAAGGACAAGCAGTGTGCCTGCTAGGTTACCACCTAAATTAGAATTGACCCTACCTATTGGATGATTTACATGCCGGTGCATAAAGGATGATGTATTTTTGGCCTCTTTGAACTTTATGAATTCTTCTTGTCTGCTGGAAGGAAGGAAAGATCCCTCTCATTTTGTTCCCAGCACCCCCACCCGTTCAGAAGATGGAAAGATGCTCATTTTGTCATCTCTCCTGCCTTCCCTTTCAGAGCTCACATTTCTCAGTGAATGTCTCCAGTGTGTGTTTCTGCTTGGTCAAAATCTTACCAGGTTGGAAAATGCATCTGATTCTTAACCATTTCATTGATGTCCATAGAGGTTGCTGTAGCAGTGGAAGCTGAGGGGAGGAACCATAGGCCTGGAGCTTTACAAAGAGTTATGAGGGGAGGAGAAGTGAAGCTCTCTGTGCATACACGTGCAAAGACTGCACTCTCTGTAGTTAGTGTATCTAAAAGTATTTACACAACAATGAAGAATAAAGCTTCCTAACTGCTAGTTTTTAGTAAAAATATGCATTCTACAATATTTAGTAATGCAGGAAAATTATATCTACTTCGTGTGGCTTTTTCAATGCCATGGACTGATGTACACAATAACATTCTTTTGGCAAAATGGCTTTAGAAATTACTCTTCCCTAAGGAATTTAAACGGAAAGTCAGTCTAGCTGCCCTTTGCATCACTGTTTTGTAAGAGTAGGCTGTAAACATGTGCAACCAGAATTTGCTTCAGAGCCAATTTAATCCAATTGTGAGCTTATTTAAATGAAGGGTCTTTCAGACATTTGTATTTAATCAGGATATGCTGTGAAAGCATCGGTATTTAGACAGCATGTTTGCCACTTGACAAAGGAAAGTTTTTGTAAATGCGAGAGTCTTGGCAAGATTTTGGAGTTATATCATTGGAATGTGAGATGTGCTTCCCAGTGGCCGTATGTTACAACAGTCCAGACTATCTCATTCTGTAAATCTCTTAATGTCGTGGTACAATTCGTAGTTTTCAGAGCAGGGATGGCAATTTCATTCTTTGCCCTCTATTTTGTCCCCCTTTGCCTGCCTGATTTTCCATGCTTCCCTGAACTCTCTTTGCCTGTACAGAAGAAGATTACCTCTCCTATGTGTCTGAGTTCCAGTTAACATGGAAAGAATTTAGATCTCCCTGAGCTGTTGGTGTTGCCTGTAAATGAAACTGAATGTTTTCCTATGTTACTGAAAAATACATGTAATAAAAATGGGGTAAATATATGAAGGAATGCAGTAAATTGTTCAATAATTTTTTTTTTACCAAGATTGAGGAGGCTTATGGAACTATTCTTTTTTACCAAAAAATACCACTTTTTCATTTGGCTTCCACTGCATTTTCCATTTATGAGGCTGATGTGGAAAATCCTAAATTACAGTTCCTCATCTGAACTCAGTCTGAACTATTCAACTCCTTCATTTCATCAACAGAGCTCAGGGCTTCTGACTTAAAATGATGATGCATTGTTCATCTTAAGCTCTTGTGATAAAAGCATTATAAAAATATTGTTGGAGTCTTAACTGGATAATTTAGTGAGTTGAGGGGTGAGACCAGCATTTGCAAAGAAGTAGAGAGATAAACAGGATTTGATATGCACAGTGTTTCTGTCCTCTGCATGTTGTACTGAGGAATTTGAATTTTCTCTTGAATATTTCTTCTCTGCTGACTAGATTGGTATCTAGTTCAAGTGGAGGACAGAATTAGGTGTTTCTTTTATTTGTGTCTTGTAAAAAGCAGTAAAGATTACTTTTTAGCTAAATTAAATAAGCTTTACCTTTTTTCTAAGATTTTGAGTTTCAGAGGCACGACAGAGTACACACTGCTGCTAATCTGGTTGTTAGTACCAGTGTCTGTCCATATGGCACATACTTTTACTCATTTACATGGAGATTTCCATGTAATTGAGTTCATTAAATTTATGTGGGTATAAGAGGAAGGTAGAGACATTTTTTCAGACTTACCATACACTTGTATGATCTGGAGATAGATGCTAGGAAATAGTGATCAAAACAATTTGACTGTAGTTCAGCTGCTGGAATAAATAAAATATTCATGTGTTGGTCTTTCTTAAAATGGAGTTTCTGAATCTCTAATTGCAGTCTGCATGCTTTGGATGGTGAAGTTAGGGAACATTTAGCTATTGTGAACTTAATTTATTCTGTAAAGGTTCTTTATTAATCATTCATAGAACCAAATTTAAAACTAGGGTAGAGTGTGTGCAGCTCACAATCTTTATTACGTAAGTCCTCATAAATATGACATGTACAGCCAGAGCCCTTTGATTTGAGTGTGGATGTCTGTGTAACAGGATGCTTAGAAAGTGACTTATTCAGAGGTTAAGGCTCTTTTTGTGAATTCCTCTCTCCATTGACATTAGAATTTTATTACTATTCCTGAAATGAATGGAAATTAAATGAGGAGCAGCTTGGTTTGGTTGAAGCTCTGTGCTAAGCACTGCAGTTTGTTTTGTTCAAGCCTAAATATACTCTGGGGTGCAATAAAGGCAGGAAATGCTCTTGAGACTGCTTCCAATTTAATTCCAAATAAGAATAAAATGCAAATCCCAAAATTAATTTTTCATACATATCCCAAATGTATCACTCATCTCCCTCCACTTCACCCAACCAAAAGTCTTTATGAATCCAGAAGTGCAATCAAAGTCTTGGTCTATGACTTTATTCTCTTATTTTTCATCTTCATGTCATACTGCACAACTGACATCTCTCTTAACCCATAGACAGCAGATCTCGTTAGCCATCCTGGCTGTACCCTTGGTGTGCTGATTAGTGAACCTCTAAGACTCGTATTTACTTTGGCTAACAGTGTGGTTGCCTGCTTGAGCTTTACAAATCTGCAGATTTTTCCTGAAAAGCATGTAAATTTGTATGCCTATCTGTGTGTGAATCTGCATACATATGTACTTTTTTGCAACACCAGAAAGGTTGATGATGAATATTTCCAATCATGTTCAGAGAGGATGTGGTGAGGGCAGCTGTTCAGTGGCAGTACCTTAAATTTTTAGCATCAGTAATGTGCTGTTTCCCTTATAGACAACTCTCTTTCTAAAACATCACTGGTACTAGCAGATTAAAACAGTACGTTTCTTTCTGCATAGCCCTGAGTTGATACTGTGACAGAGCCATTCCCCAGTTAAAATGATCTTCACCTCCAAATTTTGGGGAAAGTGGACTATAGTCTAGCAGAAGTAAGAGTTGTGACATCTGAGTGTTTAGTTTTGCTTTTAAAAAATAACTTTACTCATACAAATTCTATTTTTACATAAATCATTGAAGCAAAATTCCAAATTCAGATGTTTTTAATTCCATTCAAAGAGCCACTGGTCATATAGCGCTAGTTCAGGTTCTGCATTTAATTCTTGTTGCTCTGCTGGCATTGGCATTGCAAGAAAACGCCTCAGTCTGGCAGGATGCTATGCTTCATTTGAAGAATCCTTCTTATTGTCTGAGAGGCTGTATTTGTTACTCTGTTCAGTTGTCACGACTTGCCAAAGATGATCGTGGTGATAGTGACTGAGTATCTTAGGAGTTAAACAATGAAGTTATGTCGCAGTGTAAAGGCTGCAATATTATATTCCAGCTTGCAAAAAAGTTGCATCAAAAACCCACACAGCTCTAATTGTAAATCAGTAAGCTTTCTAGTAATACTCAGATTAATCCACTAGAGCCAAAATTCAGGCTGTGGTTTTGTAACACATGGATAGTTGGCAATGCTAAACCTGGCATTGCCCTCTATTTCTAATTTCCTTTCAGTTTAATCTTCCATGAGGTCTCTCTGAAAGTAATGCACATGAAATGAAACAGCTGTCCCAATTCACTTTCTTATCAGCACTTTTAGTCTGTCTTTTTCATCCATGATAGTGAATTAAATATGAGATCTGATTTGACATAGAACAAGAGAAAAACACCAAGAGACTTTTCCTTTTAGAAACAATATTTTTTAGGCTGGAGGTCTTTGAAATATGGATGCACTTTAGTATAAAAGTTGAGTGGCTGATTTAGTAAATGTAACACAAATTTTCAGTGTGTAAGTGCAAAAGAGAGAGGTTAACATATGTGTGTTTGATTGGACATGACATCTTTTGTTCATTTTCAGCAACTTTTTTTTTTGAGACCCACTGTCCCATCTGCAGTCACTACCTGGAGTACTTGCTAGGACTGAAAGCTTAGTCTTTCTGGAAGCTTTGTTTGAATAAAGCAGCTTTCTGTTGTTAGATTTCAGAGAACAGTTTGATCACTAGTCATTATGGCACCTAAGGCAAGCTGTGAAGGGTTTCTTTCCCTTCTACACACAGGTTTTGGTATGGTAAATAGGTTGAAAGCTCTTTCCCATGCAGTATGTACTTCTGTATGTCTGTCTCCCTCTCTATCTTTTTCTCTCCTTTTTAAAATAAGTAAGAGTGAAGAGAGAGGATGTGATCCCATGACTCCTAAGGGTTTGTAATCGCTGTGAGGGAGGTCCTCATATAAACAGTGCATATATTATGCATATAGTCTACAGTGGACTGAATTCAAATTGCTTCTTTACCCAACTCCATATGTTAACTTGTGAGTCCTGCAGGGACAGATGATTTCAGCATGCAGGTGGACACCCAGGATGAATGGCTGGGGGCTGAGTGATGCCCTAAAGCAGAGTGCTCTCTGACTGCCCTGGCCAGGCATTGGCCTCTGGACAAAACTCACCTGTCCACCAAATAAAGAGCATTACTTTGTATGCAACTCTTAGCAGACTGACATAGCCATTGTTGAGGTGACAGAGAGGTTTGCAATACATCTTCCCTTACCCAGAGGCTCACTGAGCACACACTGAGGATATTTACTGTGTGATGTTGGGAAAACATTAAGGAAACAATCAGCTGGTATGCTACTGATGTGACATTTTTAAAATATATTCAGCTGTTCTCTAAAATATTAACCAAACATGAATAGTGCAAACTGAGGATGTTTAAAATTCAAGAACAAACACAACTTCAAGTTTTACCAGTTAGGTTTCAATTGCATTCCATTTTGTAGAAAAAAAAGAAAGACATAAATTATGACTTCTTGCATTTAGTAATGTGATGTACATTGCTGGCTCTGTATGAGCATGGGAAATAGCATGTTTACATTAAATCCATTTTCACTATCAGGGAAAGGATATCAAACCATTCTTGTTGCACCAGAAAGCATTTTAGATGGATTGCTTATCCTCAGGTCAATTGTGGAGGTTTTTGTTTGGAGAAAGACATGGTAAGCAGGAATTGCTTTGTGTTCAATTTGGTGCTTGCATTAACTTAGATGATAGAGTTATGTCAGGGTGAGTTTAAATATATGATTTGAGGCTTACAAATTATATTAATACTGAAAAGCACACTTGTGTGTGGAGTCCCAGACTTTTTCTATGTAAATATAGTGCCTATATGTCTGTATCTGATAAGCAAATTGTCATACATGTAGACTTGATCTCTTTTCTAAAACTGTCCTTCAATCTTTTCAACAGAATGAAGGTACTAAATACTTACTGTCTTGACCCCCATAGTGTATTTTAATTTAGAAAGTATTTTGTTAAATACTTCAGAGACAGAAAAATTTCAGGACAGAAAATTTTAATGGTAATTTCAGGATTGGGGTATTGGAATGGTGTTCCTCCTTTTAAATTTGTTTTCTTTTCCTTTTGTTGTTTGTTTGGGTTTTTTTTTTTTAGTGTTGCGATCTTGGATACCATGCTAGTTTGAACAGAGCCCTAAGAACATACCTTTCTGCAGAGTATAACCTTGAAACTTCCAGGCATGAGGGATTAGACATCATTGAAAATGCAGTTGACAGCTTGGAGCCACGAAGTGACAAGCAGAGATTCATGGAAATGTACCCCACCGCTTTCTGTCCACCAATGAAATTTGAGTTCCAGTCTCACATGGGTGATGAGGTCTGTACGTTGACAAGTATCCCCACGGTGACTGTTTTTGTGTACCAGGATAGAGAATTTATCCTCTTTTACACATAACAAAAAGCTGTTATTACTCCCCAAAAGCCAGTGGAACAGCAATAACATTTTGCAAAACTGGCAACACTGTCTGTTTCTTCAAAGTTCTCATGTAAAAACCACTGTGTTATTATATTCTGTGTTACACATAATAACATGGATGCAAATTTGCTGGCCAATCACTGCTCAGCCAGCAGCAGTGTAAGGAGTGACTTTATATCTTTAGTACCTTCCTCACTCATAACAGAGTCTGTGGGTGCTATTTGAAAGCAGCTGCAGAGCTGCTGCAAATTATTCATGCTGCAATGCAGCCTTTTTCCCCTTCTTCCTCCCCCATTTTATCATCTGGAGATTTCATGCATACAAGTACCCCAGCTGTGCCCTGTCTGCTACACCAAAGGCCTGTGGCAAACCAGAATGCAGAATCACCTGTGTACATGTTTTTTTCTGAAGGTAACTCCAGGGTTTGCATTTCTGTTGACAGAGCAGCAATACAGAGCAACCGTACAACAAGGCTGTGTTCTGTAGTAATAAGATGTGGTACATAGTTCCACACCTTGTAACACACAAATACTTTAAATTTAGATGGACACATTTTGTCTACTTTATGAAGTTTTAATAGCTTCGGTAGGAATTCACCTTGTTTTAAGGACAGCAACCAAAGACTATTGACTGGTTTTTTTAATTACCTGCATCTTACACCTCTTTTTGATTCTTTGTTAGGTTTGCCAGGTCACTGCCCAGCAACCTGTGCAAGCAGAGCTTATGCTTAGGTATCAACAACTACAGTCACGATTGGCTACACTCAAAATCGAAAATGAGGAGGTAAGACCTACGTCTACAAGAGCTAAGCATTGAACACCATTTTCAGGAAGATGTGGTGTTTTCTACCTTGTGAAAAGCATGTAAATGACTGTGAATCAGCTCTAATCTGTATAAATAGTTTTAATTTTAAAAATCAAATATTGGCAAATATGCTGAAGTAGATTTTACAGAGGTTCAGAAATTTTGGTTTTTTACCTGTCCATACATTCACATTACTGAGCTCTGTGTTTTGCAGATACTTTGGAGTAAACTTGTTAGAGCACATATATTTTAATTCTTATGGCAGAAAGCCACTGAGAACAGTTATTGTCTTCTCAGACCACCCTCTGTCCAGTCCTCAAATTGCTACTTCTGTAGTACAAAGGAATTTGAACTGTCTTTTGTGGTAGCTGAGTCTAGATCTCTTATGCTCTTAGCTACAGCTATTTATAAACACGAGTAATGAATGCCTGTGATGGGAACAGCTCACCTAGCAAAATAAAATGCATTTTTTTTGGTAAAAGATGAAAAAATTGTGCTGTTCTCTTTCACCTTCTCTGGCAGCAAAGAAAGGCCTCCCAGTGGGAATAAAATGCACTTTTATCATAGTTAAGGCAATGTTGAAGTCCTTCAGATTAATTGAGAATCTGTTCCTAAATGAAAACATAGGGATAATTTAATTTCTTCAGGTACTTTACTTTTCAGGATGCCAGTTTTTCTCATTCTAGGTATATGTTGAATGTCTATAAAAAAGTGTTAATGTTCATGACACATGTACAATAGTCTTTAAAAAAAACCACCTGCATTCGGAAAGTATCTCAAGGTAACAAAGACAAAAGGAAGGAAAAAGATTATTTCTTTCAGTGAAGTGAAGTGCAAGGGCATAGGAGTGCTCCACAGGTCATAGGAAGTGCTGTGAGGCTGGTGTAAATTGTTCTTGCTCCAGCACTATCTCTCAGCTATGTATTCCACTTATGCAGTCTAAACATATGCAGTTCAAAACATTGTTGTGCTCCTCATGATAGCACTCCACAGAACAGGGTCACAGATTTTTTTTTTTTCTTGGAAGAACCTCTTGTTTTGGCAGCCAAATCCCTGGATGCTGGATGTACACATTTGATATAACACATTCACCACATTTAGGAGAGCTGACCCTCCAAAGTTCTGTATGGTCTCTATTGCCTCCCAGATTAGGGTTCATAATCAAATCATGTCAGGTTTCAATTCCAATTTCAGGAAACAAATGTTTGAGTGCACTACAAAGCCAACACAAGAGTGTGTTTATGTTTGTGGGATGGACCATGGCAAAGCAGAGAACTAGACAGGAAGCCTAATCATGTCATTCTTGTGTTCCTTAGATAGCTGTTAGAGTAACTTTTCACATTTACACAGCAGTTTGTTTGAAGGGAATGTGCCAGAGAATTACCGTAAGTGATGAGCTTCCCTTCTAAGCTGCTCCTATATATATTTATCTTTTAAACTGTTCCTATATATATTTATATTGCATTTGGCAAATTGTGCTTTTTAATACCAGGTTAAGAAAACAACAGAGGCTACCCTGCAGACAATACAAGATATGGTCACCATTGAAGATTATGATGTGTCAGAGTGTTTCCAGCACAGTCGCTCAACAGAGTCTGTGAAGTCAACAGTCTCTGAGACATACTTGAGTAAGCCTAGCATTGCAAAAAGAAGAGCTAACCAGCAGGAAACAGAGCAATTCTATTTCATGGTATGTTGGTTGCTTCCTCCTTCATGTGATACAGACCAAACACCTGAAGTAAACATTATGCAGAAGTTCCTGGAATTTGTGTGTCATACATAGTAATAGATATATCTGCATCTCTACAGAAATTCAGAGAATATCTGGAAGGTAGTAATCTCATCACAAAACTTCAAGCAAAACATGACTTGCTGCAGAGAACGCTCGGAGAAGGTAAATATCACACAATAAACTGAAAAGTGATTCCAGACTATACAGTGCCCACTGAAATGCCAAAGGTACGCTGGAAAAGAATTACAAAACTTAAAGCTTGATTGTCAAGTAAATATAGATTTGATTTTTAGTAGTCATAGTTTTGGTGCAGTCATAAGAGTACACACAAGAAATTGGTTTTATTTCTTCAGCAGATAGTTATTTCCACTGCGCAGTTGTTTAGACAATTGACTATATTTGGAAATGGAACTGTTGAATGAAAAATCTCATGTCTGAAAGGAGAACTGACACAGTCTGTGCAGGCTGATCTAGGAGCTGTGAAAGATGTACTTCTTCTACATCCTAACAATTTCTGTTGACTTGAGGTTTTTTTAAGAGTTGGGGGATAGTGATATTTTCCAAGCTTACAGAATTATCCAGGATGCATCACTTACAATGGACTCACTAATGCAGCATTTCTGACACATGGGCTTGAATGTCCTTCTTACAGCCTAAGAACTCAGTGGAGCATTTGTGAAAGGTGAAGAGTGAAATCCTGATCTCACTGATGTCAGAAGGGAGATTCTTGTGGATTTAATGTTGACTTTCTACCAAGTATTTGCATAATGTAAACTGAAATGAATGAAAACTAAATTAATAGCTCTATACCTGCTGATTATTATTACTGCATATAAAATTATTACATTACAAATTGCGGTAGCAGAGAATTATCCATTGTCCTGAACACTCTCCACGGCTTTTAAAAATACATCTTAAAATCTAAACCAAGTCAGCAGACGTTGATGATCAAATGAAATAAAGCAGAATTAGGACAGTAACCAGGCACTATGCACAGCTCCAGCCCTCCCAACAGGCACTTCCTCTTGGACCAAAGTGAAAAGGAGAATTGCAGTACAAGCCTTGAGGGCTAGCCACACAGTGTTACAGACTTGAGAGGAAGTGAGATTACACCACAAAGAGTAAAAATCCTCTCCTGAAGGGTAAAGACTGTAATTTAAAGTTTAGACTCAAGAAAGGAGGCCTGTTCTCTTGAGAGTGTCTCTAAAAGATGTATCAATTTATTTTCTTTTTACTGCCAAGTATCTGTTGTTAATCACATCTCTTCTTGCTTTTAATGCAAAAGCCTAGTTCACAAATCCAGTTGCGGAGGTGTCTAAAGAGCTTTTAGCAGTTCAATGGCTGTGGCCCAAACAAAGCCCTTGTCCAGAGAGTGACTGAGGTTGGGGGTAGAAAATAAGCAGCATTTTCTTGCAAGGCTGGACTGCAGAAGATGGTAGCTGGTTTTAGACAACTAATTACGTTATCTTCTTTTTCATGGAAGTTTTCGTTTACTAGGATTTTTATTTTGAGTGTGTGCGTTGAGCAGTTTATTCATACAAAACAATGTGCAGCTGACGTTAGTCAAAACAAGGGGAAATTTTTCCTCTGAAAGCTCACAGAAAATGTATTTGGAAAAAAAAAGTGAAGGGGAGAAAGATCAAAGGAAACAGAATCTGTTGCCTATTACATGTTGGAAAAAAGTAAGGAAAGAATTGTTTGAAAAGAAACCTAAAGAAAAACTTCTCAGCAGGGTGACCTAAATGATAGATTGCCATTAGGTTTTGGGCCATTCTGCCATGCTCAGGCATGCTTAGATGGTTCTGTTTGAAGAGATCCCTTCTACTCACCAGCTGTAACCCCCAAGTAGTTAATCCATGTTGCCCCTAGTGTTTTGGCACATATTTGTTGTCCCATCATCATAGCATAGCATATACAAATGTACCCCAAACATACACATTTACATTCATTCAAAGTTGATATTTGGAGCAAAAGCCATCATTTTTATGGGTGAAAAAAAGGTCAAGTACCCCCTTCCATTGAGGCATGTCCTGCATCACAGTGCATATGCCTGGGAATGAGGACTTGGATTCTGAAAGTTCCTTGAATGTGGATAATTGAAAGGATGAAATTACAGTGATATTATGAATGTTATTGCTGTAGCTAATATAGAAATGAATTTGTAGTAAGTGAACTGCTCCCCTGCTCCCCTCAAACTGCCTTTTCTGGGAACTTTCATGTCGGCAAGACTGCAGACAAATAACAGAGTGTGCTGTGTTAAATAATGCAGGGAGAAATGGCGGGGAGAAGGAGAGGATTGTCTGAACTGTAAGTTTTCCTTTGGCACCCTTGCTTGCTTTTATTCAAACCTAAACAGTGGAAGGACACAGGCTGAATAAATCCAGATTCCCATCTGGTGTCCACAACGTTGATAGCATTTGGCTTCTGTTCCAGTTTATCACCTGCCTACTATAGTCTACTGCTGTTTATGGACACAGCAGATATATATTCATTATCTGCACAGCAGAGAGTGCTCTATGCTGAGTCTGCATCTACAAATTTGGAAAGTAAATGAGAAATGCTCAAATGAAATTGATACTAAACATAGGAAGCATACTGCTACTCGTATTAATCCTAACCCAAGGCTCATCTATTGAAAGAACAAATTAACAAAGCAAAGGGAAATGCAATGAGTTGTAAAAGAAATTGCCCCTGTGGCCCAGATACTTTTTAAACTCTTTTTCTATCATAGGTTATATTTCATACTCTTCTTTCATCTCTCTTTTTCACCTATCTAAAATGGATGGCAACAAGATCTACCTGTCTTAATATCAGAGATTTTTCCCAGAGCTTATTCTTTGTGCCACCTTCACAGGATCCACACTCTTCTGGTACTGCAAAATATGTTTTCAGATTAGGGTTTTCAGTACTGTGCAGTACTTTGGGAGCATCTGGACGTTGGCACATAATATTGTGTTTTTCATATCACTGTTTTTCATTCTTTCTGGAGTCTGACAAACTTTTTTTGGTGTTACTTTTGAATTGAGCAGTATACCTCATAGCAGTAGACCTAGCCCAAATGATGCTCAGAGTGATTTTCAGAGTCATATCTATAGTTCTGTTCACTGCATAGGTGTTTAATTCTTCCCTAATACCTTACTTCAACCTGTTAGTAGTGAATTTCATTTGCCACTTTGTATTCATTAAGTCCTTTGAAGGGCTTCACAGTTTTGTCAGGACTTGATACAGAAGTATTTCAGTCATCTGCACAATGTTCTGCCTCCTTAGCTGCTGTGATCCCTCCAAGAAATTAATAAATGCCTTATGGATTGCATAAGAGGTCCTAATGGGAAGGCTTGAGTAAATGGCTGTTACATTTTTTACCATGATGAAAAGAGACCACTCAGTTTCCCTTTTCTTCACTGGTTTTTGATCAGTGAGAATATTTTGCCACTTGGTCCATGGTTGTTTAGTTGCTTTAGTCACCTCTTGGGAAGAAGGTTATCAGGGGCCTTTCAAAGTCTAAGTAAATTAATTGAACTGATTCTCCTTTATCCAGTATTTTATTGTCATGTTCAAAGATTTATAATAAATTAATAGGGCACAATCTCCCTTTGGCAAAACTGGGCTCACTGGAACTCATCATGCCATGACCTTTGTTCTGTTTCATTATTTTGCTTTTCATTATGATGAATTGACATGATGCACATGCCTGACTTACTGGTCTGTTGATCTGAAAAGGTTATGTAGGAACCTTTCTGGAATATGGTATTTGCTTCTTTACAATTCCCTGCAGTTCTCTGTGGTGTTTCTCAGTGGTAGCATTGTACTTTTTTCCTGAAATGCACAGACAAAAGAGAGGAGGGTGTCTAGAGCCCTGTATTTTCAGCACGGAACAGGTTTAGGCACAAGGCACAGGGGGAGATGTTATCTCATCTTGGCGCAGCACTATTTCCATACTGATTTAGCCACTAAAACACATGAGCACAAATAATAGACATTGTTTGGAATTTTACTTGAAATTATTTACAGTATCAAGTGTTTCTTTAATCTATGGGCAGGCTTCTTAAAAGTTGTTCCATAATATGGGTTGTGTTTGTATTTTAAATGGAACTGTGAAGACAGTAGATAACTGTTTGTTATGTAATAGTATATCTTTTGCTGGTAACATGGAAGTTAGGGTCAAAAATAATTAGCTAAGTGTAAGTTAGATACAAAAATTTCTCCCTAAAATGTACAAATTACTGTTTCCTGTTTATTGAACTTTTCTAGGTCACAGAGCTGAATACATGACAACAAGGTAAGATATTTTTATCTGAAGTGGTATAGAGTTAAAAATTAGGTAAAATCTAGAAATTACAAATTTTAGATGAACTTTGTAAGGGTTTATAATATTGTTGCTGTTGTTACATAAATTATATACAGACCCTATGTGTTTTAACTTTCAACATTCCTGTTTCAGCATGCTGATGGATAAAGGACCAGACTGTTCATCTTCCTCATTCTTGTGAGCAGCCTAGGCCAGTGTTAAGCGTGTGACAAGCTGGGAGATCCTTAAAAATAATTGTGAATCACATATCAAATTTGGAAGTTGCAGGGGGCACTTTGATGCCAGTTGTCAGAGATGCCTTGCCTCTTACAGTTTGTAATTCACTTGGTCAGGATACATAGTTCAGAAGAACCTGGTAGGAATATCAGTTTAGGAAATAGGCTATGTATTTGGTAACCTAGCTCTGGACACAAATACTTGCCTCCCCCAGCATCCATGTGTTCGATACTTAAATGGGTCTATATATTCACAGAAGAGAAGGGATAGTGTTAGATCTGCCTGCTTTGTGCTGCACATACTTTTTCACTTGTGTAATGCCACACCTTTGAAGCCACCTCCAGATACAAACCCAGGTGAGCGCTGCAGCCCCCAGGGTATGAGACTGTGGGGGGCCGTGGCAACTGCTTGGATTTTCATCTGCCACTTGTATGTATCACTGCTACGGGCTGTGTGTCCAGGTAACAGCAGGAACATCCAGCCCAGCTTTCTTGGTCTCTCTCTTCCTTTCCCTTTCCATGCCTTCTCTTTCTCCTTCTTGCTTCCTGGACAAGAACCATCTTGCCTGGTCCCCGTGTTCCTGGGGACATCCCTACACGCTTTACACAAGGTTTTCTCTCACCACTGCATGGTCTTTTCTAGCTCTGTAAAGTTGGACTCGCTCACCTACTTTCGTGACATGACGTCAGTTGAAAAGCAGTGACAAATCAGAGCATTCTTCCCAATTGCTGACATTAATTCTGGCAACTGTATCTTTAACTCTGCTCCCAGATGCTACCATTCCAGAAATGCACGGAAATCAACAAATTTGTGTCTAATAAGAAAAACCTTCTTTCTTGACTCCAAAGCAGGCGACTCGTCAGACTCACATCATCCTAAATTCCCTAGTGTGCAAGCAGCTGAAAGAAGATGGAGGACCTAGGCAATGATTTTACCTTAGTTAAGTGGGGGAGCAGCTTGAAGCCATCTTACCTCACAGCTGGTCATTTAGAGAAATAAATTCTGAGGAGTAGAGGCTGCCAATCCATTCCTCAGCACCAGCTCCTGGGCTCTGGCTGGGACCTGCCTGTTGCCCCAAGGTTCAGTTAAGTTTCCAAGACTGTGAGACATGCAAACAGAAATGTTGTTCAAGGTCAAAGTTAAATTGTAGACGGGAAGAGATATCTTTAAAGATGAGTTTAAAACAGCAGGTAGTACTCCAGTAGACCAGAGTCCCACCACTGAATGCCCTGTGCCTTATTGTTCCTCATTGGTTCTCCAAAAACATTTGATTTTTTACTAAATCCCAAAAAACCTATAGAAACATTGGACTGCTTGTGCATGGGAACTAAGGAAGCTGTTGGCATGTAGCTGTTGGCATGACAATCACAAAATAGTTTGGGACCTAGAGAACAATATTTATTTCCTGTAATCTCTTTCAGTTGTAGTCATCACATGTGTAACACACTAGGTTTTGCAGACTAAAGTTTCGTGTGTTCTTTCATTTCTTTTTTTAGTGTTATGCTGCTTTTATTTATTTGTTTCAAGTTAATATTCTTTTAATTCCTTTAGCTAATTAGCAAGGTGGTTTTTTTTCTTGTGTGAAGTTGTTGATGGTTGGGTGTGGAGGGCTAAAGCTGTTTAACCTTCCTGGCTCTATTTGAAAATGCAGACAGTTTGGTTTTGAAGCACCTTAGAAGTGTGCTGAGCAGCTTTAATTTGCATTTGAAGCTTCTCCAGCATGAAGCAACTTTTCAGCTTGATAAGAGGTTCTTCGAGTGGCCTGTGTTCTGCCACGGCTGGCAGGATGAATTCCAGTGGTGGCTGCACATTTTATGCATGACCGCAACAAAAAAGACCATTCCAATTGTGCAGTGTTTGGAATAAATGTATGTGGTAAAACCACAAAACAGGGATTCATAAAGAATGTCATTATTTATCCATAAGTAATGTGTTTTTTATGGGGGAGTTCTCCACTCTTTAATCGCTGTTACACTTAAATTTGATGGAAAGTCTTTATTTGATAAGTACTGTGTTTATTTCTCCCTTTATAATGTTCTGTTGTTTTGCCATGAGACATGTAATTTTATTGTGTGACTTAATTCTGCCTTGCTCAGTAATCATATTCCCTTCCCTTAGGCCTCCAAATCTTCCCCCTAAGCCCCAGAAACACAGGAAGCCCAGACCCCGATCACAGTATAGTGCTAAGTTGTTTAATGGTGATTTGGAGTCGTTCATCAAGGTACTGGCACCAGCCACCACAGTGGCTGATATCAACACTTCTTACTATAATGGTCACCACCTCACAGAAGCTGAGGCAGATCATTATGTTTAAGTGTGTCCTGGGGCTCTTTTCTTTCCCGGTTGATCAATATAATACTTCCTGAAGTCAAAGAGAAAGAGGAGGATTCATTTCTCGTGTTAGCCTCCCCACATTTTTGTTAATCAAGTAGGAATAGTATTGGCAGCCTGCTTTTATTAGGAAAATTAGCATTGTGCAGGAGATAGGGTGTAGTGGTGCATCCCACAACTTAGCACAATTTCCTGCTTGCCATTTTCACTACATTCAGTGTTCAAAGTGTGTGGAGAAGGGAGAAGGAGTATTACCCTGGGTTTGATATCCAGCTTTTGATTTCCTATGACTTTAGGAATTTATTATATTGTGTGAAATTGTGATCACCACTATTCTGGATCTTGTATCTTTGCTGTATTTACTATCTTCTTCTTTCTCATACTTTTATTTCTAATAATGCTTCTAGCCGAGGCCGAAGGAACTCTCACACAAGACATCAGGTATAGTTCTGGTGACAAGAGAACCAGTCCTGCCTTGTTCTCGGGTTGCATTTGTGCCTGGCTCTAAATTAGTTCTTTCAAAGACCTGGAGGGAGAAGTTTGCATTAAGAAATGAGTGTATGAGTACAGCAGGCAAAACTAAATCAGAGCACAACTCTTGGAGGGATTGTAGTCTTAAATGATGGATATTTGCTTATTCATTTTCAAGCACTTGCCCATCACAATTAGTGCTTCTGGACAGTAGCTGACACAGCTAAGGAAGAGAAATCTTTAAAGAAATTGTAAAAATGCATTTATAAATGCAGTGAATAAAATTCCTGACTGCAAGCTCTGTGAGTTGGGTTTGTATGTTACAGGGATTTTTTTTTTCTTCTTGTTCAATATAGCTAGTGGCAGGCATTCTGCAGAACAAATTCTGGGCTCAGTGGCACCATACCAGTTTAGCTGTCTTTGAATCAAGCTTTCAGCCATCTTCAGTACAACTATAGGGAAAAGTGTTATTATTGTTGTGCAGGAGGTGCTGTGAAGTGCAAAGACTTTCAGAAATCATCGCATGATGAAAGCGATGAGTGTCATGAACAGTTTCTTGCTCAATGGTGAAAGTAAGCAAAGAAGCAGATATTCTCACAACAGAAGTCCCTGGATTAGAGAAGCACAGAGCAAATGAGGAGAAATGGTACCCCATAATTTTCCCTCATGGAGAAAGGGGTTATAATACATGGCAGAGTGGGTGGCAGGGCTTACTTGCAAGTAGGAGTCCTACATAATTAGTCTTTCAAAAGAAAAGAGGTCAAGATAGCTGATAGCCTTATGACAGATTTGCCAGTGTGGGAACTACCCTAGGACAGCATCTCTGCCCAAAGACCATGTCATTCCTGATAGGGATGAGTCATTTTGACAGTCACCAAAGGATTACAGCTAGTGAAATACAGTATCTCACCAAATTGCTTTTTGTTAGAGTTTTGCATCATAAATTATAATTAGTCCCAAACATACATTCACTGACTAAACATATCAGATTAAATTCACAACAGCAGTATGGTCACTGTTTTTGACATTCACCAACACAGATTGTTACTTCAAATTATTTTCCTGTCATTAGATCCAAAAGCCAAAGCTGTTAGTTTAGATTATTTCAGGGAATTACTTAAGTATAAAGTTCTATATGGCTCTGAACAGGTTCTCCAAAACCAGGTATGAAAGTAATTTGTTGGTTGGGGTTTTTTTCATAATTTCTTACTGCAAACGCTATCTTTTCCTGGGCTTTACATTCTTTGCATGAACCAGTGTACTAACAGGAGATATGGGTGCATGTTGTGCATGTTTTCTAATACTCTGCTTTTTTAGACAGCCAGGCTGCTCAGTGTTGGTGAAGATGACAGTATTCCTGAGTTTAGTAACTGGCCTGTTCTGTGGGTTTTTTTGTTTAGCTGTTACTGAACACAGTCAAAGAGAAAATGCTCATCCAGACATCACTGATTCTTGGCTAGCCAGTCTTTGCTAGATTTTAAATTAAAAGGCAAACAAGCCACAATTTAAATAGCATAATTAGTGACAGTCTTTTGTAAGCCCCACTAAAACAGCACAGAGTACACAGAAGATCAGGGGGTTAGGTTACCTTAGAAGTGCAATGTTTCATTGCTTCATTGTGTGTTATTTTTCAAACTGTTTTAGTAGTTGGCTTTTATTCTGCTGGAGCTCAATTCATAAACAACCCATTAGTGTAATTTAGCATGAAAATGAAGGACTAGTTTGTAAAAGGAAATGTGTACTCTGAGTTGCAGGGTGCTTTTGAATTCATGGTTTTATAATATGGACTGACTTTATACTAAACTTTCAGATGAATTAGTCAATTCTCTGAGCACTTATGCATTTGAAATTCATTTGGGAAAAAAAATTATAGTTTCCAAGACAAGAAATTTTAAAATTATTTATGAGGCAGTAATTCTTCCACCATAAGCACCAACTTTTCCTAATTATTTTTAATCATATGATTTATGTCATTAATAGATATTTGATGACTTGTAGTCACTAACATGCTTGGGTTACAACATCCATTTTTCAAAATGCCAAAACAAAAGGACTCTGACAGTTCTTTTGGAAAAATGCACTTTAAAAGAAAAAGACAAGTAACTCACTGAAAATTGATGGATAATCATCTTCTCCCCCTTGCATCAAAAATGTTTTATATCTTTTATTAAAATATCTTTGTGTAATTGAGGATGTAGCTACAGACCTGCTGCTGTATCGTTGCTGAGACAAGGAGATATGATTCTTGAACTCTGCCAGTGGCAGGTGGGGAGGTATGGGCTGTGGCCTCCCTTTCCCAGTAACTTTGTGCCTACAGAAAAGACAGCTGAACCACATGCTCAGCTCAAAGTAGCTGCAATTCACCACCCAGGGCCTACCAGCCATGTAGAGCAGCCAGAAACAATACGCCAGCCCATCATCTGCCCTATGTTAGGACATGCAAATCAGCAGAGCACATAGGGGTGCTCTCGGGTCAGGAGGGAGACATTCTGGTACCCCTGTGCAGTGTCATTTGGTGGCTCTTCTCCAAGATCATTTCTTATAGCCCAGCAAGTTCAGAAAGGCCTTTTGTTTGCCATGAACTTTTTTTACCATAAACCAAACCAAACAAAACCATCCAAACAACAAAAAAAATCCACCTTGAGGAATTAGATCCTGTGTAATTAGGTCCACATAGGATTTTCTCCACCAGGAAAAGAAAGGTAAGTTAATTGGATACAGAGAGATCATCTTCATCATGAATTGTTATTCTTAATAATAAGCTTCTTAACAGGCAAATTCACTGCTCTAACTCATTTTGCTTCCAAAATCAAAAATGCATGCATGAGCTTAGATGTCACATAAAATGTTAGCCAGATATAGTGGCAGAGGTAGAGAATGAAGCCTGAATTTCTCAGTTGTATGATTTTAAGAACCATAATCCTTCCTCTTCATCTGTTCCTTTCCCTCCATCCCTAGATGGAAAGAGAGTTCTCTTAGAAGTGATGTTTTTTCTTAGGTGTTTTTTTTGCCAGCACTGTATGGCCATCTGGATTGACCAAGAAAGTGCATTTTTGCGTTCAGACCATAGTAGGGAGGTTTCCTCTTTCTGATCTGCAGTTCACTCTTTCTGCTCATTTTTGCAGGATTCAGGGCAAGTCATTCCTCTTATTGTGGAAAGCTGTATCAGATTTATAAATTTATACGGTAAGCTCTGAAAAAAAATACGTCATTTCATTATTGCCCTGACTTTTTGGTATGCATTTAGCACCACAGCTTTGATTTTTAAAATAGAGATTAAAGTATTTTAAAAAACAGATTAATTTTTCACCACTGTCTCCCATCTTTACTGCAGGTCTTCAGCATCAGGGAATTTTTAGAGTGTCTGGTTCCCAGGTGGAAGTCAATGATATTAAAAATTCATTTGAGAGAGGTAATTGCATTTTCATTTACTTGAGCACCTTAATATCTAACGTTTAAAAATCTTCTAAATTCTAATTATTTTCTTGTTTGTTTAAGCAGTTTGTAGGTACTTTGTGTACTGCACCTTTTTTTTAAATCTTACATTCTTTTTTCCTGAGTGTTAAAAGCTGGTTTTTTAATTTCCAGGGAAAAAAAAAAAAAACTTTTGCAGATCCTCTGCTAATGAAAAAACCCTTTGAGCAAAAAGTATTGTGACTAAAAGCATGAAAAAATATGCACAGTATTTTTTTTCCCATGATTTGTTATATGTCTTGTTAAACCTGATCTTGTTTTTGACAAGATATGTAAAGCAGCTGTTTTTACTAGCTAAGTGAAGTCACATCCCTCCATTCTGCAGCTTTTAAATCTGTCTTATTCTTAACTGCTTCTCCTAGGAAGTGTTATCCTGGAAAATACATATATTTTAAAGTGTTTCAAAATAAAGATTAAGTCTTTAAAATTGCACAAATAAAATAGTTCACTCATGGCTGAAGCTTCCTTTAGGGTTTCAACAAAATGGTTGCACATATTCCTGAATGTTTTAATATTTCAGAATGAAGACACATTTCCAATTCAAAGGGTGATCTAACTCCATATGCTTTATGAGAAATCCTATTCAATTAAAAACATTTGGCTTTTTAATTTTACTAACTGTAAATCACAACATGTCCATAAATACCTAGCTGGAAGTTCAGGACTTAAGAGATCACTAGGTTATGTAACTTTAAGGAAGCTTTATTTAGGCTGCCATTTTTAGTTTAATCGTAGCCTGGGATTTCTGAATCAGTGTTTATTATCTTACTTCAATGCTTGCATTGCCACCTCCCACACACTAAAAACAAAAAAACCCCAAAATGTCATTCACTTATAAAAATGTTCTATTCAAGAATGCTCCTGCATGTGTGTTTCATTCACTTTATTTACTTTTTAAGGTGAAAATCCTTTGGCAGATGACCAAAGTAACCACGACATTAACTCAGTTGCTGGAGTACTGAAGCTCTATTTCCGAGGGCTGGAAAATCCTGTCTTTCCTAAGGAAAGATTTAATGATCTTATTTCTTGTATCAGTAAGTAGAAATTTCTGTTTCTTTCTCAAGAGAATTTTACTTTTAGATACACAGTAGTAGCCTGAAGAAAGAGCTAACTTCACACATTTTCCTGAGACAATTTGTTTGCCATCTATAGCAGTCTGGGTCAGTTATTAGTCATAGTTGCAGCTGTGGTTGTTCCCTTTTTCCACTGGGATTAATGTACAGTACAACTCTTTGTTTAATAGGGCAGGAAGAATATCTTTCAGCATACAAGGGATAGTTAAATTTAAATGCATTATTATTTTCCTCTGTGCACTTGAGCGGACAGAAGGGGATGAAGCCATGACCATGCAAAGAGGGTGCTACTTTTCACAAAAGTTGTCATGCCCCACAGCTTGGAGTCAGCACTGGTGAATAAGTAACTAACTGCTCAACATTGTGTAATTCTGGACCTTTATTGTGCTCGGCTTAAAACCCTTGATCCAATCAGGAAAACCCTTCAGCGTGGGGATGGAGGGGAGCAGCTGAGTGTTACCTGTGGGAGACCCTAGTTTGCCTTCCCACACACGAGTTGTAATGCAAAGGCTTGGAGGAGCATTGCATGGATCTGTGCACTGCTGGTATTTGTAGCCAGGCACGGAGAGGTTGTGGTGATTTAGGAAGTTCTCAGTGGATGAGTGAATTGCTCTGACATGCACAAAACCTCTTCCACTTCACAGATTTCTGCAGGTGTTGAGGAGGGGTGAGGCCAAGCCAACCATCAGTAGGCTTGCTGTTCCCTGTGGGTACATTGGAAGTGGTCAGAGGTGCTGGCTTAGGGGAAGAATTCCCTTCTTTCTACCCTTCCTTTATAACTTGCCTGCTTCAGCCAAATGGAGAAAGAGGCAGTTTCACAGGTAACGAGAGCCAGTCCTTTGGAATATTAATTAGGTCAGGCTCTCTCCAAACTGTTATTTTAGCAGAGGTCTCAGCCCAGCACGCAGGATCACTGATTGATGTGTCCTGGGCTAGTGATCAGGTGTGTTTTTTGGCTCCCTACTTGGTGAACATGTGTGTGGTTTGCTTCCCACATAGGAACAATTGCAGTAGTTCCTCCTGGAGGTTACAAATACATGGATCACGCACATGTGACCAGGTCTATGTGCAATATTTTGTGTTTCTTTTTTTTTTTAGGGTTTTGTGCAGCTGTTGCTATTTACAGACTTGGTAGTACTAAGGAGTCCTAAAGGACCTCCTAACCTCAGTTTATCAGTCTGATCCCTGATGCTGAGAGGAGCATTGTCTCTTTAGGAAGCATGATCTCGGTTCTGCCTGAGTTCAGCTTTAGCTGTCTGTGGTGAAACAGCCCAGAAAATGTCTGCAAGTCACAGAAATTGAAATTTAAAGAAGGATCATTTTGACTGAGTGATTTTCTGTATGATAGGAATAATAGAACTTTACCTAATAATCCTGTGCCAATTGCCATAACTTGGATGAATTAAAGCACGTCTGGTAGAAAAATTTACTGATTTAATGGCTTCAGTTTACAGAAAATCTACCACATTCGTGGATATGGTGTTCAAATCATTGATCACTTTCATCGTTAAACATTTGTACCAGATTTCTTTTTCAAAGTTTCTGCTGCCGGATTCTGCCCACTGGATCTCTCTATGTCTTCATTATTTTGACTAAGCATAAAGAAAAATATAAATGGTGGTTCTTATATATAGAGGTGGTATTGCAGTCTGCTGTGTTGAAGAGCTTTAAATACTATTGTAAAATAAATTGCAAAATACCAAGAATTTGGGTTCAGTTTACAAAGAAGTGAATGCTCAGGCAATGCAAAGATACTTGCCCAAAACAGTCTTCTAAATGTGTTCCAGGAAGAGGAACTTGGATGATTTTAAAGGGTTTCCATTCACCACTGAAGGTTCTGAAAAGAGGATGAGGTATTTGGAAAGAGCTTCAATGGGCTGAGCAAGTAGACGTACATGGCACCCGCACAGGCAGGAAAGATTTACCAATCTCTAGAGTCTGAGAGGGTTCCAGTTCAGTTATCCCAGAAAAGTATTTATTTTGTTAGTAAGAACTTGAAGAAAAAAGGCCATGCACCTTAGATCCCTAGTGTTAGGTCTTGGTTTCTGTAGAGAATGTCCAACTATTGCATGTTCCAAGTAGGCAATGAATTATTTTCTTGTGAAAGAGTTGACAACCTTTTATTTAAATAGTAGTATCATCCAGCAGAGCTGAAATCAGTAATAACCAATAGCCTGGAACAAAGTCACTTCTTTTTGCAGCAACTTTTTAAAATCTTTATTGAGAAAGAAGTGTTGCCCTCTGATCCTGGTTTAGTCTGAGTGTTCTCTGAGGGTGTCATAAATCTGGATTATCATCTCTATGACAGTTCGTCAAAATGAGGCATAATTACTGAGCAGTTCTGCTAGGTTTGACGTTTGCCATTGCTGTTATAGAAGAAAGCAAAGGATTTCCTTCCTGATAATGTACTGTAAGAGTCCAAGATCTGTTTTCTGGCAGGTTTCAGAGGAAGCATGGGGAGGATGATTTTGTTGTTTGGTTTGGTTTTCACAAGGTTATCATTAGGGGCACTCAGAAATGGCATGTCAATGCTTTCAGCAGAAGGAGGAGAGGTAAGTGCAGACCATGGTAGGACAAAGGGGTTTTCTTTTTGAGCACACTGGAGTGTGTTTAGTTGTGTTTTCACAATGACGGGAATTTGAATATGGTATGATGAACGAAAGAAACAGCTCTTATGCCTTGCACCCAAGCCAGCCCCAGAACCATACGCTGGGAACAGGGGGCTGTGTGTCTGCATCTTCTGATTATCTGAGAAGCCTGAGGTGGAGTGTTTTTACAGCTGTGTACCTATTCTATGTGCTTTGTTGAGTGGTGCAACACTTCCAGGGAATAAGATGCCTTTTTTTGAACAACCAAAAAAGAAACAAAACAAAAAATCCAGCAAGCATTTCAAAATATACTACCTGTCACAGCTTAGTTTACATAACACCTACATGGCACATACTATCATAAACTGTTGGTAAAAAAGGCCCTTTCCATTGCTATACTTTAACCTTAATGCTTTGGGTATCTCGCAAAAAGTAAAGCAGTCTAGGCAAGATTTTTCTTCCTTTTCAGACTTTGAACCAATCATAGTTGCATTGGTTTCTTTTTTCTGTGCTCACTTATTATGTGTCTTGGTTTTCCTGTTAATGGGAGCAGGGCCAGACTCTCTTTCCTCTGTGAGAACACAGGTTGCTGTAACTTCTTTAGATCACAACTGATACACAAAGTTCAGGAAACTTTGACATTTTAATTAGAGGGGTTTAAATACTGTTAATTCATACTGCATTCACTGTCTGAAAAACAATGAGGAAAGGAATAAACATTATGTTGTTTTCAAATAGTTTTTGAAGATAAGCGTCAGTGTGGTTTCTTAATCTTTGGCAGAAATGGTTACAAAAGGGAGGAGGGAGAAAGCAAATTTGTAAAGTTAATGTTCACATAAAACTGTAAAAAGGAGGAATGTCACACATTTTATATGGAAATGTAATGCTGCCAGTGAAAAAAACCCTTGAAACTGAAGTAGTTAGTTATGGATGTCAAGCATAATTGAGGCTACAGCTGCAGAATGAACCTTTCCTCAGTACAGCCACTGAGGAATTCCTTTGCATTTATGCATATATTTCCAAATGAAATAGAGTATTGTGAGTTAATGCTTTCCATTTTGTAAATACAGTGGAAACAGTGCAAAATTACTGTGACTTTTATGGCAATTTGTGTTAATTAGACTCATGAGAACAGTGTTACTCTGTTTGGGCTTATGATCTGATTTAGATAAAATTTAGACCAAATTATATGCTTTGGGTGGGAGCAAGCATGAAAGATAAAACAGAATGTAAAGAATCCATCTGATTATGGACCATAATTCTACATTCTCAGCATAAGGAGTGGCTACTGTTGGTCCCAGCAGCATTCTGTAATCTAGAGGGCAATCCAAGGCTGGAGTGGAAAGGTGGAGAGTTGCACTGTGCTTCTTCTCTGCCCCTTTGTAGAAATAGGTTGGGCAAAATACAAGCAAAGTATTTGTAACAGGAGTTACATGGAGGCAGAGGGTGCTGAAGCTGTGCTTAGGGCCGGCTGTAACTCACCTTCACTGCTGGGGACTGCAGTTCCTCTCCTGGTGTGAGCTCTTATTTACAGCTGCCTTTACATACATAGCTGTGCCCTGCAGCAGCAGACAAACCTCAGCTACTCAGACTGCTTAGCTCCTGTGCAGAGCGTTATAATTCTTCATGGTTTCATCTCCCTTGCCTTAAATTTCATCTATGAAGATGGCAGGATGGATGAAAACTTACATCTTTTTACCTTCTGATTTTTATCATTTGAGTCTCTTGCTGCCAGCGGTGCCCATTTACCTAAGGGCATAAATGTTATGAAGGGAAATTATTTTATTGCTTTTCCAGACTATTGCCCATTACTTAAAAAGTAAAAAACTATTCTGAATCGTCACCTCTTCCTGGAAAAGTGTCTACAGAATGGCAACTGTTTCCTTCCATAAGTGACAGTGAAGACCGCTGGGTTTGCCCTCCAGTAATGCCTTCTTAAATAGATCTGAAGGAGCTGTAAGTGGCATTGCTGAGTTAATATGTACATATATTTGAGCTGGATTGGACTCATCTACCAAAGTGAAAAGAGGCACAAATTGTTAACTTCAGCACTAATACATATGCATGTAGATAACTTGTCGGCTGCAAATTGACCATAAAAATTACATCTGCAAGTGTAACTCAGTCCCATTTGACATTCACAGGGTGTGTAAAATATGCATTAGGCATTCACGCTGTTACTAGTAGGCACCGCACCAAGGGGAAGTAGCAAGTAACCCTCACACAGAGATACCACGTTAGATTTTAACCTTCAGAACAGTCATCCTAAAGGAGAGAAACATTTTACATTACCATTGTTTGCTTTCTTCTTCCTCCTTTGTGCTACCCTTGCCCGTGAAATACGCTTACCTTGCTTAGCACTGGGTGTTAGTTGTAGCACAATTAGTTACTGACACCAGGTTTCTCCTTCCATATGTTCTGATCAATAATATCTTCCCTTTGCCAAATCTTTGCAATCCCATTGTTCCTACTGAGGTTGAGTCATGGAGGCTAACTATTAACAGAGGGTGGTAGAACATACGCAATCCAGAACTCATTTTTCTGAGCTCTGCTCCCAGGCTGAATCCTCTCGTTTGGATAACCATATCTCAGCTCCAGTGTAGGAGAGGCCATGTGTAGGACCAAGACCAGGAAAAGTACAGTGCTTCTTTAGTATTTTTAACTAAACCAGAGTAGCATGCAGCTGTCCAGTTGTCCCAAAATACTTTAAAACCACCAGCAATTGCTCTCTTGCAAAAGTCTTTTGTTCTCCATCACTGCATCTATACATTTGAATATTTATTGCCTTTTATATGCTCCACTACTTTAAGATTATTGCTTAATTAAACTTTAATTTACATTTTCTTAATGTTATTTAGAATGAACGTATCCCTGTATTCATTTGTAATTTAGTTTTGGTTTATTTGTGTCTGGGGGCTTTTGTTAGTAATTGTGTTTTCTCCCCTCTCAGGTTTCCTTTACTCTTATGAGGCAGCTTGTTCACTTCTGATCTGTTTCACTTTAGAGTCTACCTTTGCAAAAACCTCATCGTGAACGACCAGGTGGTTAAAATGTGTTACTTCTCATGGAAGAGAAAAGTAGACATTCATTGTTTCTGTGTGTCTCTGCAGTAAGCAAAGGTGATGCTGCCTCTCCAGAAGAGGTTCCAGTGATCTTGGAAGCCTTTTAAGGCTTGAGTGCCTAGGACATAGGTCTCTCTCATGCTGTTGAGAACCAGTCCTTAGTGCATGGCTGACAAACAGGCAGCTAGCTGATAAGTAATTCTGTCATTTATGCAATGCCATTAATTTCATCTGGATTCATTCATCCAGTTCAAGGACATGGAGTGTTTGCAGAGGAGGTCCATGGGAGATCAATAAATAAAGTCTTTTCCAAGAGCAATACAGGATTGCACCTCAACAGATTTTCTTGTGGAGCTTGTGATTTGCTTCCTTGAAGGATTTTATGAATAAGTTGGACAGACACCTCTCAGAGGTGGTTAAAGTGAAGTCAGAGGCTGAAACTTAAATTACTTCTGAAGAGTCCTCCAGGCTCTCTGTTTTTCATTTTTTGTAGTGTCTGGTGGACGTTCCTTAGATCCCAAACACCTCTGATATTTAGATGCCTAGATAATTTTGTGAATACACAGAAAACAAAGTTCCTTATATTATTAGGATACTTTGTTCCACTATTGTCTGGTGAAAATACATTAAAAGTTCTGGGCACAGGTGCCCGGCACTTCCAAAAAGTACTGTAGTCATGAAACCCCAGCACTGGGCTTCTTCTCTGTCTCGTTTCACCCCAGAAATATCTCCTGTGCTCTGGGCTGCACTGCAGCTTTGCTTTGATAGAAGCACAGTGTTCCCACACCAAACGGCTTTTCATCTTTCTGTCAGGAAACTCCTGCTCGTGGATTTGACTCCCATGACTGAGACAGGTCTGGAAGGCAGGTGTGTCAGACCAGAGCTCCAAAAGTTTTGCTCTGCTTATGAGAACTGGGAACTAAAAAATAATAACCATTTCACTGTGTGATGTTTAGCTGACATAAGTGTTGATTTGCAGTTGATATTCCTGTGTCCTTCACAGAGATCTCTCCTCCCTGCCTCTCTCTTCACAGTCAGAAAAATCATGTTAGTTCTCAGTGTGCTTGGCCTTGCCAGAGGCTTGTCCCCTTGCTTGTGTTTGGGAATGTGAGTCTCATCATCTCATCATAATGAACCAGTTTTCAAATCCCCTGATTTCTATTCCAGCTTGGCAGCTAATTGCCTTATTTGTACAAGCCGTATAATATCAGCACTTCTGTTTTCTTAGCTGAAAAATGGGTAATACCTCACCAGGCACTCAGGTAGGGCTAATTACAGTTCTTGAAAATCAGAGTACTGAAAAGAAGGTCTCTAACAGAAGATCTGGAAGAGGGGAGAATGGCCAGCTTTCTACAGTGTTGGGATTGCCAGTGATTCCTTGCAGCAACCAGCTTGCGAGTTGGATGGCCCTTCTGCCCCAAGGCTCTCTTTAGCAAAGCCAGTGGACGCCAAGCAATGCTTTTCTCTTTCCTTTGCATGGGAAGCAGCAGAGCTGTAAATTCGTTCTGCCTGGATGCAGAAAGATTGCTCTGTATTCATTCCATCTTTTCTATGTACTCAAACACTCACGTACTGCATACACACAAGCAACAATGAAATTCAGCTCCTCATTAAAAGCAGTATGCAAATATATAACATCATTACCTAGCTCGTTTAAACCAAATCAGTGCTGGGAAATAAAAGCCTTTCAAAATAATGTGGAAATCACATGAATCCAAACCACTTGGCTGTAGTTTGGATTTTCAATAATAAAGAGACTTTCATGGAAACTGGATCTGGGTTACCCAGGAGGGTATTGGAAATACACACACCTCCTTCAGGTATGTGTAACTTGTAACTGCTTCAGTAGAGGTGACATGCTTAGTACTGGTCATGCTCCTGGTAGGACAGTTGGGATAGCTCAGCACATGGCTATACAGCCAAACTCTCTGTACTTACTCTGCCATGTCCATGCTTCCTACTGGAGCCAGTTTCTGGCTCGTGCATCCTGCCAACCATGTGTAGGAACTGCTTGTAAGAGTTGTGGTTGGCACAAACCAAAAGCACATTGGAGAGTATAACTATTGAACTGTAGCTACCTGCTGGTGTTCAAGACTGCCCCAGCCTGGTTTAGCTCACTCGTTTATACAGAGCTGTTGAACGCGTATAGGCAGCACACTGCTAGAAGGAGCCGCTGGACTCACCTGGGCTTCCAGCCAGTGCATTTCTCAGGACTGATTTGAATTCAGCAATGACTGAACCTGGCCCAGTGTCGGTCTCCAGAACTGGCTGGAAGAGGCAGGTCTGCAGCATTAGCCAGGCATTTCTGGGCATTAGCTGGGAAAGGCTGTAATGCAGAAGGCGAGTCCTGGTGTTGCATCACAACTTCTCTCCAGCTTCCCACATGCAGCACACGGTACTGCCGAGGTGGTAGTGTTGACAGATTTAACCGAAGTTCCTTTGGACCTTCCTCCCTCAGCCCCACTCCATAGAAAATCCACCTGTGCCCATGCACAAAACTGCCTAGACCTCCAGCTCTGCATAGAGAGGTTCACAGACAGGATTGTCAGGAGAAAAGGCTTCTTCCACTGGGAATGACTAGATGAGGCAGGTGGAGACAGGCCTTGCACTAAAACTGGTGTCTGTGGGCTGTGCAGAACAGCAGTGTGCCACTGCATTGCAGAAGTGAGGGTATACAGCATTGACATCCAAGATGTGGTCTACACTGGAATAGGAAAGGAGAATTGTAGTTGCCCTATGCATCTTCACTGTGCAGGCAACTCCTGGACTTAGTACATCCCTGCCATGGACTGCAGTTCTTAACCAGTAGACAGAAATAATTCTTCTTGATTCATGCAGTCCACATTTAACAGAAACATAAAAATAAGTTTCCAGTCCTATGCTCCACTTGAGAAAGTGTAATGGCTTGAACTGATTTTCAGCTAGCATTTGGGTTCAGAGTGACTCATTGGGTTTATAAATTATACAGCTTGTCAGCAGTCCTCTTCCCTACCAGCTCTGTGGCAGCTCACCAGAGACACTGTTCTAGCCTTCAGGGGCTCTGCTGGTGAATAGGTTTTTACTTCCTGCCAGTTTTGCTGTGCTGTTCCTGCAGTAGATACCACGATCCAAATGGACTTCCTTCATGCAAGCAGTGGTGCACTGTTCTCCTTCTGCAGAAACTCTCATGGAGCCCAGTTTCACCCCATCCCGGAATCTTCTGTTCCGAGCACACTAGTGGTGCTGAGCCAGTGGAATCTCCATCAGTAAATCATATCAGTAAATGCTGATGTGGGAGCAGATGTCACACCCATCTACTACACTGGCATTTCCTAATGAACTGTAGTACTTCTGCATGGTAAACAGAAGTCTTGCTGCCAACATGCTCTGCTTATGCTTAGTTCTTGGTCCCAAAATACTAGTTACTAGACACCAGTTGTTCTTCTAAGAAACATAAGTCAACACACATTTTGCATCTACAAATAAATGCTGATTGGTAAAAATAGACATACCAAAGAGCACATAAGTAACACACACCAATAACTCTATTTACACTTACATTTTTATGTAAGTGATTATTTTAGTTGTGTACTCCTAAATTCAACACATTATGGTATAATTGGCTTTTCAGCTACTGGAATCAGCTTCTGTTTCTGATTTCCAAATTTTTGAATATCCATTTCAGTGCCACAGGACAGGATTTCTCATGTAGTCAGCTAAGATTTCCCCTCGATGTCATTAATTCCAGCACTTTTTCTAGGCTGACATAAAAAACATTATTGAATTTTTAGGCTATTTCCAACAGTGTCATTTACACAGAAAACACACTGAGTTAAAAGTTGAGATATTAGTGATTTTGAAAAACAGTTCAAGCTTTTATCCCATCATTGCCCCACTTGCAGCCACATAATCCTTCTGACCAACATAGAAGATAGTGCATCCATGTTACAAGACATTAGGAACTGATGCTTTTATTAACTGGCTGTGTTTTTCCCACTTCAGAAGAATTTTGGTGGAGTGCTATAAAATTGTTTGGGAAAAATGTGACTTTTGTGTTTCTTGCCTACTGAAAAATAGGAGGCCTTTCTCCTACTCTGCTGGTAAGAGAGTTATAGCTGGACATTTGATTAAGAAAACTGAATAGAGAAGGTCAAAGATGGGAATATTATATATCTGATGTGAACATTCAAATAAAGAGAACGTACCTGTATTTGAAACAGAGAGATGCATCCAGCTGGCGACCGGTCACTAGTG
>VZRE01004188.1:8509-34471 GCA_013396775.1 Cephalopterus ornatus
AAAAAAAAAAAGGCAAGAAAACCCCCCAAAAATATACAACCCCCTCCCCCTCACCAAAAACCTCAGAAGGAATAATAAAGAAGATTTTCTGACCTCTGCCCCCCAGGCTCGGAAACCCTTTTCCATCCTTAAAGCATTCAGAGCATATGTTCCAAGGTCATCAATTCCCTCTTTCTGGCCAGCTTCCATGATTGCACTGTAAAGAGCTACAGAATCTTCTTTTCTATGATACAGCTCCCAGCCCAATTCACCTATTATACAAAAAAAATTAATGGTTTCATCAACTCAATGAAATGATCCTAATAAATACACTCCTGCCCTTGGTCAAAAGTGGGGATCAATGCTGTAAGTGTTAATTCACACTCTAGGGTCAATTCTCCTATCCTATAGCAAGTCTCATTCCCTGCAAGAACCAACAGAGGATTTGTGTACCTTTATTCTAATTTAAACTGTTAACTGAAAACTGTGGGTAAGGAGAAACCAGAATAACTGATAAGGAAAGATCATGTAATGAAGTTACAATGATAAATTAAGATTAAGGGCATTAAAACCAGATGATGACTTGGTGAGTGAATAGCAAATGTAACTAAGTGTAAATAAGAATCAGTGCATTGTATATTACTTAGCACAACAGAAAGAGAATATGAATTACAAAGACTTCAGCTACTTCAGAATGCTCTGAATTCAATCTATTACACTAGGGATGGATGTAAAAAGAAATAAAAAGTAACTGAAAAAAACCAAATACTAAGAACTACAGCATTACATTTTCAAAGCACATGACAAACAGTAATCCAAAAACAATTCTTGACGTTGGTTTTGCAGCAAATACCACAGAGGTTATCAGAACTGGCCTTTTTTTCTGCAAAATAAATATTTACACTATAGGGTATTTCTAGAAAAAAAGGTCTTGGAGAAACTCAGCACAGACCCTGACCATATCACATTTGGAAATCAATGTACTGTAATTCCTCCTACATTTATACGTGAAATATAATGAACCTACTTCTTACGAATACATGATGAGACTTATTTTTCAACATAATTTTAGTGACATTTATTATTTTATTAATTGTCTCTTTCCTTAAGTGCATGTTTTTATTATTGCTTACCTGTGTACGATATCCTAATAGCAGTAAGAGCAATATTGGAAAGTTTCATATGTTTACACTGAAGAAACTTAAATGAACCATCACTCAGATCCTCATTTGTCAACTTCTGGAGGACCTCTCGGGCATATGGACCAGCTACACCAAGTACCCCCATCTCATCTGTCATGTTCTCTATTTCAACCTTGTATCCACCTGTTGTTACTTTCTCTTCTATCCATCTGCACGTAAAGCACAACACTGATGTTACACTTCTTATGACAGATAACTGCTTTAGGTAAGATTTTAATACGAGTAACTTTTTTTAGCGTTCAGCTCTCCAGCAGCTCCCAGTGCCACACCTTCTCATAACCAACAAAACAGTGTGCTTCATTAGATAGTCAAATCCATCACTGATGTTAGACACTGTTTTCTCATGAGACACTGGTACAGGAACACAGGCATCTGAGATATAGCCAGGAAAGAAGAGAATTTAAATGGGTGGAACAGTATATCCGAGATAAGAGGAAGAAATGATCTCATACAATGCCAACAGGTTAGGCTTTGGATCCAGAATGTGTTAATAAAAAGTGAACATACAAAAAGAGTAAGCAATAAACACAATAAACATAAGAAATCTCCAAATAAGTTTCTGTGACAACAGAAATGTACAAGCAGGCTTGTTCCATCCTAAATACAGTAGTTAAAGTATTGGCAGGAAGTTCAGTCTGGATTTAATAAAAAACAACAGCTGAAAACTGTCTTTCAGAAAGCTCAGAAAATAAATAAAATGAGTATATTTAAAAATCTTATTAAGTACGAGATTGTCGAGCAGTGTTACCAGATCTCAGGCATAGGGGAGTACCAAACAGGACTTCAGAAATCTGTAGAATTAAATACATTAGATCTGACTCTGCTATTTGGTTCCTGAATGTGCCAGTGATCCTACTGATTCCCCTGGGACTGTTATTAAGCAGTACTCAAAAGCATTCTTTAGAATTTGTATAGAATACTTTGTATTCTTTGAATGTTAGGGAAGCAGGTTTCAGTCTTTTAGGCATTGATTCATTTTGGTTAACTGATTTGCCAGCAACCTCCAATAAGAACAGCACTAGAAATGTCAATTCCAATGGTCATCTATGAAAAGTAATTTATTGAGTCATCCTGCAACTGCTTCTACTTCCTTTCTTTTTGTTGTTTCACTCTGTGACCCCAAAGCCCGAGGCAGAAGACACTGGCACAATCACGAAGACTAAACTACCTATCTCTGTGGGCCAGGTCAGTGCCTCTGGGGTCATCCCTGTTTAAAGCCAATTTTTTTTTTTTTTTTGCGTAAGAGAACACACTAGAAAGGACCAACCGTGCTGTGTTACATCATACAATGCCAAACACAAGGGTCAACAACAAAACAATAACTGCCTCCGATAACGTATATTACATAATTGTCAGCAAGTTCTCCATCTTTTTACATCAGCAGTAATCCACTATCCAACTGCTTGTACTTCAGGATTTAAGTCAACCAAGTTTCTAAGAAACTAAAGTCAATAAATAAGTACAGCCATCATGAACTTTGTGAAAAGTTTGTTAAGTAATAATTGAGAATTTGGAACTTAGTAAAAATGTTTCTATATTAGTATGACTGTATAGCACTAGATACTTACTGCATAAAAAATGAACTAACCTCAGATCGTGGAGTTCTGACCCTGACCCAGTTACAAGCATGAATTCTCCCGGATACAGTTGAGAAACTGTTAGCTCAGCATAAACTTTTCCTCTTGGTGTTAACATATGGCTTATGTTTGTGGAACCCACCTACAGAGTAAAATTTTCAATTATTAAGGATGCAAAATAAAACCTTTCAATTATTAAACATCATTAAATATATGGTTATATATCTTCATTTGAAAAAACAACTTTTTTTTATGTTTCCTCTGCTGTGCCGTAATAGGAGTGGGGAGATACACAACTGGCCAAGCTTAAGCTTTGCAGTGGAAACGTTTTTGCTTATAGAAAAACGGAAATTTTCAAAATAAGATAAATCAAGACCTTTATAAATACTTCTTAATTATGCATTACACAAGGCACTCTTAAGCTACATTTGTTTTAAGAATGCATTTTAAATGCAAACTCGGTCAACTTTAGTTTGTTCTCTCATCATCTGAATAAAAAATTCTACATGTTATTGACATAAATTTTTTTTTCGATCATGTGAATAGGGCTTTCAGATGCCAAAAGAATAATATATGCTTTGCCCCTTACTTTAAAAAAAGAAATACTGAGTTGGCTTATGCTTTTGTGGCCCTGATTTATGTATGCTTTTATATTAGTAGTTGCTGACTATGAATCTACATCTCTGTACATTTGAATCAGGTTCTGTGTAGAAACTTGATCTCTAGAGGCAAGAATTCAAATAACAGTAACTTAGCTGTGTCCATAAAACACATATATGTTCATACATATATCATCCATACAAATAGAAATATGAATATGCTGTAGCTGTTGTGCTGGTCTGGTTCCAGAGGCAGAATTTAATCTCTCTTATTTCATTCTGCTTTCACAGAAACTTGTCAGCCACCTAGTCAGTGCCCAGATTCCATACGATTAATGGAAAAAGGAAAAATATTGCAGATATTAAGATTCTTTGGCAAGGTCACATTACTTTAAAATAGTTACTGACATGTATCAGGCATTTAGTTGAATTTTCAGGACCTGATGCTGCTCACACCCAACCTGGTTGTGATACAAGTATATCTCTGGTAACTCCACTGGATTATTTTATGATGCAGACACACATCATAATCAGTAGCTTAAAAATAAATAACCAGCTGTTGTGAATGTTGGATTTTTAATTGGACTCATAAACTGTAGCTTCTGCTTTGCCATCTAGTTTTCTTTTTCCTCTTAGCAGTGCTGATTAAACTTCACAGAAAGCACTTGATTTGTTCTCATAATTTCCTGTTTAATCTTGATTTCCCTCCACCATAAAAACTACATTTAGCGTTATCAATGCCCACTGATGACACAGTTACCCTACCTCTACTCCAAATTAGACAGAAGACAAACTTTCAATCCATATTGTTATCACAAAATGAATACAGTAGAAAAGTGTGACTACATGGCAATTCAGGTTCTTCTTTCTTTTAAGCTACCAATCTCATGCACATCTTTCCCATTCAGCTGACTCTGACCTCTGAGAAGGAGCTATAGTCTCAGTGTACTTAGTGTTTTCCTATGCTTCCTCCCTCTGGTGTTTGAAGCAATGAAAACCATCACCTACTGCAAATACTTAATGAAATTCTGTGCTGAAATGAGCAAACCCCAAGTCTATAACACTTCAGAAAGGAACAATCTGCTTGCTGGAGCTGTATCTCCAAAGGTAAAGACACTACATGAGAGTGGCTGACAAGGCAGAAAGACAAAATGACTCATGGAGTGCCATGAAAAATTGAAGACCAAGAATAAGAAACCTGGGTTAGTTTGTCACAGTGTGCCATTTTTTAGTGCAGAAACACACTATTAGGACCTAGGAACAGCCACACTTGTGAAGACAGGACAGATGTGAGGTGAAAACTGAATCTCCTGTATATTTGCAGCCCTGCCTGCACCAGGCAGCCAGCTGTAAAACAGAGTCAGTATGAGAGGCAGCATTTGGGGGAAAAAAGCGACAACGAAGCTGTTCATTTTGGAATTCAGGAAGAATACAACATCCAGCTACAGCCAGGCAACAGCACCTTCCCCTCAAGCTGCCACAGTACACCACAGTTTTAGGCAGGCAGCTGCCAAGCTATTCTACTGTGAAAGAATTACAGGTGAGATTCACTTGCATGTTTTAGATAAAGATTTGAAACACAGGAGGCTCTGTCTGAATATAAGGAAACATTCTTTTCCTCTAAAGATGACTGAGCACAGGATCCAGTTGCCCAGAGAGCTGGTGGAGTTGCCATCCTTGGAGATACCCAAAAGCCATCTGAACACAGTCCTAGGCAATGAGCTCCAGGTGATCTACTTTAACAGGGGGTTGGACAAGTTGACGTCCAGAGGCCCCTTCCAACCTCAGCCATTCTGATTCAATGGTCAGTGCCAAAATGCACTTCTGCTTGGGGGCTGCTCTAGGATAAACTTCACTGTTTGTGCTCTTAAACGAATGCAATATATATGACACAGAAATTCCTCCAAAGGATTTGTGTATTTGGTATCTGAAAGATACGGCAACAATATTATGTTTCATTTTCCATGTCTGAAACAGAGCTTGTCTGTCTAAATCCTACATTACAACAGTTATCACTGTCCCACTTACCTTTGGAACAACATTTGCAAATAGATGATCCAGCAGCTTAACAGAATCTGTGCCTTTTACTCTAAACTTGCCAAATGGTGACAGGTCAATCACACCGACTTTTTCCATAACCTGTTTATACTCACGACCCACAGGCTCAAACCAATTTGTGCGCCGGAAACTGGGTCTGAAACAGAGCAGTTAGACACATAAAATACAATTTTAAAATTTTGTGCTCTCTTCAGCAAAACGTAGTCTTCAGTTTCTTCAGTTTAATAATCATCCAAAAGAGACAGACTTTCCTAATTGTAGGCAGCTTACCCAATATTTTCCTTAGTCTAACACAGCTTAATAATTAAAATCCTTCAACATTTATTTAAGTTTAAGGTGTCAAAGGCTTTATTTCTGAACAGCAAAGTGTGTCTCTTTATTCCTTTTATGAGCCTCATTTAGATTGGGACTACAGTATCCCTGTGGAAAATGTTTATTTGCTGGAAGCTCCCTGATGCAGGCAGGTAACTAGGTGGGCAATCATAGAGGAGTGAAAAAAAAAGAAAAGAAAAGAAGATCAGGTTTCTCTGTTCCAGACAATTAGAGAGAAATGAGCTTTTTCATGAAAACATTATGCTGTGCTGCTGATCAAATAATAAGAAATGGACAAAAATACACTTTAATAATGAACAAGTTGTTTTCCAAGCTCTTCCTTGAGCTAGGTTGCTCCCTGCTGTGCCAAACTTCTAACAATTACAGGATACCTTGATGTGTGTTTCGAAATGTGTGCATTATCAGCATAAAATGTATTCTAAACTATGGAAAAAGCAAGAATAGAAGATCTACCTAATAGAAGATCTACCTGATAGATCTGCAGCTGAAATTAATGATAAATGTATGCTTCTCATTAAATTTAACTCGGCTGGCTTTTGCTAGCATGACAATTTCTCAGGGAAGAAAAAAAAAAGTAATCTTTCATTTACTTGTATCCAGTCTCATCTCCAGGTTTGTAGAACCAGTGAGGTTGCTCCCATCCTGCATGAAAGCCCATTGAACATCTTGACTTTAGCAAATGATACAGCCCACTGGTTCTCTCTGTTGGTCTCCCAGCAAATCTTTCTTCTTTAGGGTAAACAACTAGAGGGGAAAAGAAAAAAACCAAACAAAAAAACCTCAAAAGCCATGGCATGCTAAGATCATCACCAGCACAGAAAACATGTATATAAACAGAGAAATCTAGAGGCAGGCTTTGCTGGAATCCATCTTCAGGACATAAATGTATTTGAAAAATATCTTCTTACCAATGTTATTAAAACCGTAAGATTCTCTTGCTTTGGCTGCTGTGTATTCTGTGGTGGTCCACTTTCCGTAGCGGTTCGGATCTAATTCTATCAGGTCAAATGGAGGTTCCCCCTCGAGGATCCAGTCACTGAGGTACTTTCCTACACCACCAGCATGTATAATGCCATACCTAAAACAAAAACAGGAAAAAGTCCAGCAGTGCCAAGTCTTTCATGTTTTGTTTTTTAAAATCAGTACTAAAATATACAACTAACACATACTACAAACACAGACCCTTAAGTATTTTACAATTTTTCCCTCTTTTTTTAAATTTTTTCTATTTTGTCTTGTTTTCCAAGATTACATACTTATATTAACAGATATTTCAGCAGCTGCAGTGTGTGAGATTACAGCAAGCTCTTTCTTTCTTTAAAATTCATAATTCAGTCATCTTTTCCAGGAAATTAACACTCTTAAACAATTCATACTAAAGAAAGTTTTCAAACTTCTGATGTCCATTAAATACACTTCCTAGTCATAGAATACCTTTTCTGTTTCAATCAGGTTTGATTAAACCAGACTCAGATCTGAAATTCATACTGAGACATTCTAGCAGCTACAATGAGAATTTACATTCGAGTAATAAGAGCAACAGCAGCAAAAGTCAGAAGACAACAATACAGAGATTGCTCTAAGGAATTTGAAATTTCAGCAGTACTTTTTAAATTGCTCCACAGAAAATCAGGGAATGTAGAGGAACTGGGGACAAAAATAAAAGACTTATTTGCAATGGTGCCAGAAGTTGAGAACCACGTTTTCTCACCTGACTTACCTTCTCTGTTCTCCACTACAACTACAAAGAGAACTGGTTCCAGAAAGCTTATGCTAATAAAATAAACCTGTAGAAATTTTCTGCTACCAGTCTGTAGCAAAAGCCTGTCCTGTTTCTACATAATGAGTTTGTGAAGAATCAGACTGTAAAGAAAATATCTTGCCAGAAACCTACATTAAAGGAACCACTCTAGACAGTAAAGGTAGATGTTCAAAAGTTATAAAGTGACTGATTTTAGGTTTCTGTACTTAAACATTTTGTTTAATTCTAACGATCAAAATGCTTGATATCTTGACATCCATAGGGAAAAAATGTTTGACACTTGCTCCTGCAAGGTTACAGAAAACTGAGGACACAAATTTTGTTGTGCTGCAATATGTTCATGTTGCTACTCAGTCTGTGTATGATCAAACGGTACCTCCAATTTAACACTGAAAGGTTTAGTAATAAATAATCATTAATACTGAATGATTTAAAACTTTTTTTAATACCTCTGTTGAACTAGTTTGCCATGTCTGAAAAAAAACTATGAAAATATCTTTCTGCCTAGGGAACATGTGAAAATAAATTCCTAGTTGTGAAATATTCCCATGAGCACAACTGAAAAAACCTTGAAAAAAAGTAAGTCTATTCAAAACCAAGTTTGGATCAACATGCAGCAATTAAACCATAGACACTCATGCAGAATAGCAAAGCTAAAAACAAACTTCAGTTGCTGCTCATCAACTTTGCATTCTGAAGTCTACCTCCTCCATTAAAATAGGTAAGGATCTTACAAAAAAAATAAAAATTAAGAAATCATTTCATTCTAATGCATATGCATAAGAAGAGTGAATCCATAATATCAATATCATTATTTTGATATAGTGAGGTCTTAATAAATAAAAGAGAAATAACAAAGTGAGTACATGAAGTTATTCTGCTAAACACACACATTTAGGCAGTTCAGCTTAAATCTTCAGACTCAGCACAAGCTTCTATCACCACAGCTGATGCAGTAAGGATGAGTACTTGTAAACTGCCCCTTTGCAAGTGTTCCTGGTGTTAATGCAAGTAAGTAACTCTTAATTATTCATGGGTATAAACTTTATGAGCATGGCTGTGATGCCTTCGAGTACAGCTCCAGTCTTAGCCAGTTTAAGCCTCTCTGCGCCGTTCACTGTAGCCAAATGCGGAGGGGAATAACAGCAAAGAGACCAACTGCATGATTGTGAATGTGACCAAACACAAGGAAGGTTTTTAGCTTCAGCTGAAGACTGCCGAGCTGATGGCAGGGTAGCCCCAGGGGCAAGACGGCACAGGGGAGGCTGCCCTACTACTACAGGTACAGCCCTGCACCTGGGCTGAGTGGTCTCTGCACTGTGCAGAGCTTTGCAGCACTGACTCTCTGCAACCCACTGATTTTGGTTTGATTTTCCATTACACAGGATGCCCAAATCCCTGGTTATCTCAGATAATAGGGAGCTGATTTAGAGAAAATTTCCTTGATGAACACAAACTGTCCTTCTCTGGTTTTTCTTCTCTCCTTCCAATCGCTGACAGATTATCTCCCCATTGTTCCTGTCACGTTCTTGTGTCTTACTTACGAGTTCCTTGCTTCTCACCCGTTTCCATCTCATTCCTTTTTCTAGGATATCTGAGTCTCTGCACTCCGTGGTCCCCTTTATAATGGCTTTGTCCCGGGTTATGGAATGGTTACACTGCTTTGAATTAAACTTTTCTGAATAAAACCCTAGCCTAATCTTGTTAACATTTTCAAAGCTATAAGTAAATAAAAATGGGAAGCATTGAGCAACATTAATAATAAATAGCACTACACACTCTGCTAACTATACTTAACTTCTTTGCATGTTAAAATGCCTAGCAAGCTGCTAATTTTAGATAATAAAAATCCTCTAATCTAACAGCACTAAGTCCTCTGTCACAATGTCCCTGCTAGTTGACTGTGAGATAAGGATTTGCTAATGCACACAAAAAGTTACAACACTGGTAGAAACACTGCAGTGACCCAGAAGCATAGAACAGAGAGTCAAAAGTCCCTGAAAAGCAGACAAAGCAATCCAGCGATAGCCACATAATTGTGACCTGTGTACTGAACATTTAGAGATTAATCAAACTCCTGAAATAAGTTGTTTAAAGAAATTTAAACATGTAACACTAGTCTTCAGTTTTTCACATATGGAACTTTGATTCTGCTCCCACTGACACCAGTGAATTAAACATGCTCCAAAGTCTGGCCACAGAGTAATGAACTTAAATAGTCTTTTTGGTGAACAAGGTCTAGGCAAACCACTTTTGTAACTGTAAGTTCTGCAAATGTTACTGAAAGATAACATTATTTTTTCTTAAATCCAAGCAGCAAAGGTGAATACCTTTCACAATGAATCATTGCAAAATTACCAAGCCTTTTTATTTTGAGGGCCTCAGAAAGCATGTTAGTGATACTGCCTTATCTTATGATCTGAGGGTTTGTTTGCTTTGGAATGAAAGAAAACTGGATAAAGCTGAGCTGGATTTTGAACAGCGAATTAGGCAATTGGAAAAACAATGTAAACAGAATGTGTTCAGTAACATGCACCTGGAATTGTAATTGGTTCATTCTATCCATCCTGACTCGATGGTCAAACTAAGACAATTAAAGAGATGTCAGTAAGTGTTTTACCACTAACTCCAGCGCAGCCGTAATAAATAAGATGTAGTTCACGTTCAAGGAAAATGTCATAATGGGTGGGAGAATGACACCAGTAAACCACTTGTTTCTGTTGTTGCATTGTCCTCTTCAGTTGCTTTCCTCCAATACCCAGCAGTGTAATTTTTCAGCTCAGCTTTCACAGCCAGAAACATTACTGGGTTTAATTCCTTTGAGCACTCAGTCACATGGTATGCTGGTCTTCTGGTTAGTACACCTTCAGCTCTTTACCCAAAAATTAATACCTCACATTTAAAGTTCTCCCTGTACCACTCATTTTTGTCCAGCTTTGATGAAACCAGTTTTACATACTCCACACAGCCATTAAATACAGTGTAATTCAAAGCATATATATAAAATTAACTGGAAAGTGTATTGTAAATCCAAGCACTTTCGTGACTTTAACTCGCTGTACAGACAGTACCAAGTACTACCCATTTCTAGCTGCTTCATCAAGTGCCACAGATACTGTCCTACAGGAAGCAACAAATTAAAAAAATAGTGAGAGTTATGAAGAAGAAGTAAGAGAGAAAGATGAGCTTACATTATAGAGATTGTGGTACTTAAGACTATTTCAAATTACATTTTACACAAAATATGTGCAAAACAACGGCCAAACTCATAAAAATGTACAAAGGTTGAGTTGACTGCCATTTTAACAATATGACAGACAAACAAAAGATGTTGCAAAGAACTTACTCACCCGAAACCAATAGCTACCCAGTAATTTCTGACACCCTGATGTGGTCCCACCATGGGGAGAATGTCTGGAGAATAAGTGATAGGACCTGCGATTGTGTTTACGATGTCTGCTTTTTTCAAAACGGGGACCATTTCCATAGCAGCCTCAATATACTCCATTATTCTGTCTAAATCAGACTCAAAAAGTTCTTTTCCAAAACCTGCACAAATATTTGACTCTTGTTATATACTTCATCATCATCATCATCACTTACACTAAAAACACATACATTTTAAATACAGCTATGCAATCTCTCTATATAAAAGTTACATGGAATTAAACAGTGTGTATGTTCAAGCCTTTGCCACCCTACACAAGAAACATAGTGTGCAAAAATCCCTAGTTACCTACAGGATCGAGTTTATTTGTCACTGCAGTTATAGTATCCTTTATACATATTTGTTTAACCCTAAGGTCATGCAAATTCAACAATGAAGTAGAAAGGAATTGAAGGAACACAGAAACTTTCTTCTACATTAAGAAGACCCACTTATTTTTCCCAATATGCCAATAATTTGAGAAGGGGAAGAAACATACTTCCTGTATATGTTTATCATTTCCATTAAATCATTATTTCACCCCTCAGTCTGGGCTCTCAGCATTGCTGACCATCATTCTGTAGAGGCACTTTATGCTACTGGAGACAATAAGTTCAGGAAGCTGTGACAAGGCTATCCAAAACTGAACAATGTTGATTGCTCTTCCTTAGGAAACATGCATTTTTTTAAAACAACAATGCTATTGACTTAGTATAACTTTTTGTCTGTAAGTGAAGAGAAAGCTGGAATCTAGATTTAACACAGCAATTTTAATTTTTTTTTAGTAAGCAGCTGTATGACATAGGATATTTTTGTATTCTATACAAATCTACAGTTCTCTTGCACTTATATTGAAGCACGGCATTTTGTCTAAGACATTCCTTTGCTGTTCCTATTTGACAATCACATTGTCCTGCAGGAACAGCAAAAGTCCAGAGCCCCTGTGAGTACGTTGGAGAGACTTGTAACTTAGAAAAATCCCTATTCACTCAAAAAAGGCTACATAATGTAGATTTAGTGACTGCATCTAATCACAAAGCTCAGCCACCTCTTCAGAAAGTAGGCTAAGATTATGTAGTAGATGTGTATGTTGTGCCTATTTCAAGTAGGCTTTTCTTCTGTTACATTTGTATTTCTATTCTTTCATTATTAGAGTTACAATTATTCTTTGAAAAAAGTTTCTGCACTGCAATCATGCATTGCAAATATTTTTTATTTTCCATAACAGCCTGGGATTTATACACATTGAAATGTGTGCTAGTGCTCCTCAAGTTTAAAGATTTAATGTCCTTAATTACCTGGTGGGACTCCATTTGTTACCCATGAGTCCTGCAGCTTCATTTTCTCCTCGCTTTCATATGGACCAAATAAAAGACCATCCCTTTCTTGCCTTACATAATATGATCCTTCCAAGTCACGAATCACAGGCAATTCTGTTTTTAGGGCTTTCACTTCAGGAATAGTTGATGTCACAACATACTGATGATGAACAGGTATGAGAGGGTGCGGCAGGTCAATCATCTTGCCTATATCACGGGCCCAGAAGCCTAGAGAAGAAAAAGAAAAAACAAACCCAACATTCAAACACTAATTTAAGTGAATAGACAGTAAAATATATGCAGGAAACACTGTGCTTTTATATGTGACTTTTTTTCCCCCTATACTTCTAATTTTCACATTATTTTTCATATTATCTAGCATATTTTCCCTCCATAATTCCATGTCCTTTTTCCTGATTATACTGTATATTATTATAGCATGCATGTATTAAAAAAATACATAATTGGTAAATTATAAATTAGGCTTAAGCTAACAGTTGCACAAATCTCACGGTTGATTTCAGTAAAGTAGGTCTCCAGTGTACTCCAACCAAAGTCAGAGACACTTAAAAAACAGAATACATTAGCTTAAACCATAGGTGTTAACCTAGCCTCTTACAATCAACCAAATGAGTTAGTATGCTTTCCCAAGACAGCAGTTAAGTCCTAACAACCCAACAGAGCAAGGAAATACTTTCAGACAGCTAACCTCAAGAAATGGAGTTTCTCTCCTCTTTCACATGCATCATGTGACTCATGTTAATTACGTCTCTCACACAGCAATGTTCATATCCGAATTATAATGTACATATCAGAAGTTCTGATACAGACTGTAACCAGAAAATGCAAGCAACCTTTCCCTGCCTCTGACACTGGCTCAAGAACCTTCACATATGCCATGAGGCATAAGTTAAAGAAGACCTAATTCTTCTCTGTTAAGGTTAAGCTGGTAAGACACATTCACTTAATGAGATACTTGAATCAAAGTCAAGGAGTGGAAGCCACTGAACTGCCGCACTTATTAGTTTTGGCTCTGCATCATGGCTTACATCCGCTGTAAGGCTGGAACATATGAGTATTGGGGAATTCCGCCTGACTGGAATGGTGGCTGCTCTAAGAAGCTTTGAATATCCCTCAGCCTTACTCTCCTGACTCTTTAGATCCGGGAGCAGAGGTCTCAGGAGTGGGAATGAAGGAGGAAAACTGGATGGAATAGGAGTTTCTGGGGAGTCTGGGAGTGAGCGCTGGGGAGGGCAAAATGAGAGAGGACAGAGAGGTAGCAGGGCCTTCCAAATAAAAGGTTATGTGCCATATGGCACCCAGAAAAAGAAGGTAGGTCAGCCTAGTTCCTGTGCAACCAGCTGCCTCCAAACTGTTTATGACAAACTACCTCTAGCAAGATTTGCTACCTAACACAGCTGCCCCTTCTCCTGGGACATACGCTTCATGTTTCCCAGCTTAAAAGGCAACTTTTCTTCCTTTTTGCTGATTACTTGTCTTAACCAAACATTCTTACCTCTCTCTTTAATTCCAAGACTCCGATTCCATGTCCCCCAAGATCTGGTCAAAATTTCTCAGGGCCCTGAGGGCAGCCAAAGGCTCAAATGATCCTGAACAGCCTCACCTGGGACTTCCACCCACACTCCTGCCTATGGACACAGGTCAGCTGTGCCATTCCAGGTCAGCTCAGGTCCTTCAGAACCTGTCTGAGCTGGTTTGATTGTAGGTGTGTGCAGCTCTGTCACAACCATGCCTTTGCCTGGCCATGGAACACATTGATCCAGACCCTGATCAGTGGACTACTTCAGCTTGACCTCAGATCAGTCTCATCTCCACAGTCCTGCCTGTTGATTACTGGGCAATATTCGACCCTGGTTTCTGTCACCAGGCCTGTTCCTGGCCTATGGTCACATTCTTGCCTTGGCTTCAGCCTGGCTTCATCACTATGGATCTGACTGTGCTTCATCTCCACAAGCTTGTCTCCACAAGCTTGCCAGGAGTCCTGCACCGTGGACTGAACCTAGCTGTGGGTCCTGTGCCTTCCCTGCACCCTTCCCTGTGCCCTGTCAGACAGAGCCCTTGCTGGCCCAGCCAGCTTTGTTACCGGTGCTTGGCTCCCTGTCCCATCAGGAGCAGCCGGCTCATGCCGCTTGCTGACATTAACTTGGGAATACATCCTCTCACCTCTGGCATGGCTTAAAGCCAGGGCAATTAGGAAAGCTGAACTGGGCTATGCTGGCTTTGTGCCACTTCCCCATGCCAAAAGGGCTCTCAGTCTCTTATTTAATATTACAAATCAGCCTCAGGGTCTAAGACCCATGGTTTTTACAAATGCAACATTTCCAACAGAAAAGTTTTCTGTGGTGACTCAACAATTGCTGATAGCCAGATGAAGCAAGGGAGAAGGAAATTCAGCATCACCATCAAGAGATCTGTTCAGCTAAAAGCCCCTGTCCAGTCAATACTAGAATCCAGTACCTGTTGCTCTGCCATTATCACATGTAAGGCTTTTGCTTCTTAATGCCACCTACTGTTTGAAGGAGACTCTCTGCCAGAACACTTGTTCGGTCAGTTAAATTGGCTCAGGCATGATCCTGCCGTAGTTTTACACAGTGAATGATCCAAAACACCCTTTAAGACTACTGACACAGGACTTACGTTCCTTTATACAGAAAATGATGAAAAAATTCTAATAAAACTGCATTTCTAGCACATCTGCAAGGGTTTACTTCGTTACACATGACACACACAAATTTGAATTTAAGTGGAGGTTAAAAATCTTTAGGGAATGTCTTTTGATTTGGGCATTTTCATATCACCTAAAAATAAAACTGTTTTAAGGTAATGTCAGCTGATGATCCACAGAGGAGAACAAAAGGTGAAGTAGCAGAAAATTAGGTCTTTGAAACCTAGCTTTGTTTCCTTCAGAAAAATAGAAATTTTCTTAGCCATGAAGTTTGCCGAATAACACTACAAACACAGCTGATTTTAAAATGCTTTTGAGTAAGAGGTTTACTTAAAATAAAATCTTCAGTATTGTCTTCTAAAAAAAGTCACTTACGGTAAGTGTGCATTTAATTGCTTAGAATAACAAGTGACACTTACTAATTGAAAAATATTACAATTTCTTTAAAGTTTTTGAACCATATGCAAATGTATTACAAAACCAAAAATGGCAAAAGGAAGAACATATTCTCTGAAACAAAATTCTAATTGGAAGCAGATGCCAAGTCCTATTACATATGGTAGAGATAAATGAAGGCATACATTATGTCTCTAGGACATTTGTGAAGAGTAAATTGTAAAAGACTGCAAACACCTGATGCTGAAATATTTAGTGGTTGTATTCCTTAGCACATCTGCTGAAGTATGTAATCTGTCTATCTCTTGTTCTTGAAAATCTCCCACCACTACTTATATATAAATGATTGTATATAGTGTATACATGCCTGAAAATATGCTTATACACACACACACACGCTGTATATATAAACTAAATCAATTATTTTTGCAGACTTTAATCAAACATTCTATTATAAGTAGACTGCAAATCACTTCAGCTGGCTCAGTACCAGTTACTTCATGTCAGGGATTATTTATTAGGCATCTGCTTTCCTTCAGAATGGGAATCTCACATAAGGAACAACTAAAGATTGGTTGAAACTAGTTTGTTCCAGTTCCTTAGCAGATGTCAGTTGTGGGGTGAGGCGGGGGGAGATAGAATGTAAAGAGCCTTGTGCTGTATTTGTCTTTGCAACATGAGCCTAAAATATGAGCTCTGAATTAAACCAGTCATGATCTGTAGTGGAATGAGGCAAGGCCGAAAAAAAGAATGAATGTTATCTGAGAAAACATTTATAAGAGATATGTGTTATACAGTATTGATTTTACATCATTGGCCAGAATGTTAAGCAATATGTGCTTCAAATATTCATTTTGGCTGAACAGTTAACTACACAGGAGAAATAAGTAAATATATTGTTGATTTAAAAAATTATTAAATAATTAAAAATACTTATGAAAAGTTCACAATGGTGCATTCTAGTTTTTGCAAATAAACTTTGACAAGCATTTAACAAAAAACTCTGCCTAATGTCAAATTGACACATAATCCAAAGAAAGATAATTACACTATAAAATTGTAAGAAAATGACTACATCTGTGATACCTCATCCATACGATGCAGAGCCAATAGTTAGGAATAATGAGTGCCTAGAAGTTTGTGGACTAAACAAGTCTGCCAAAAGAACTGCCTTTCCATTTCATTACCTTGGATCACTCCCAGACCAATATATCCACACTGTGTGAGAAATGACATACGGATCCTGTTTGTAAGAGAGCTTGTGATTTTGTAACTGAATGCTGTCCCATAATTCATGCCTGAAAGCCACGAACTGACAGTCCAAAGGCAATCAAATATTGACACCTCTCATTTCCAAGTGTTTGACTCTGCAATCTACGTAAAATTCTTTTAATTTGCCTTCCCTGTTGTTTGCTTTCTAAAAAGCATATTAGATTCCCATAGTCCTCCTTCTCTCCCAATTGTCATTATGTGGCACTCATGAGCAAGCTTAGAGCCTCAAGGCGAACTTTTTCAGATCCTTACTATTTAAGCTAACCATATAGCAATAGCAGGTGACCACCTAAGTATGGAAGGCGTATGATGAGAAAGTGCACCTTTCAATGGGTTTTCCAGTTAGTCTTTATTGAAAGCCTGGAATTGATCTAACACAGGGCTGTCTACATCCCAGACACTGAAAGAAAGGCCACCCAGTAAAGCTCATGACCTGAGAGTTCAGTCATTTTATCCCACTCTCGTCAAATTTCTCTCTATCCCAATCTTCTCTCTTCACCACCCCTGCTTGGCTCATACCTGCTCTTCTTTTCTGCTGTCACAAACTCCATTCTTCTTACTCCAGTCCTTACATCCTTATTCAGCTCTTTTGCTGCTGTGTGCAAGTCAGTCTCCCCCGTTTGTCAAATTTTGTCCCTTCTGCTGCCTTCTCTGCCTTCCAATGTACTCCCATCTACCTCTCTCTTGCTACTCCACCAGTGTTTTATGCTTAGCTCAGGCAGCCTCAGTTTTCCACTCAGTTTCACACACAACCATTCCTTGAGGGTCCTTCCTAATCATTTGTCTGAAAAACTCCTAGGTCCAGTTTCTTTACTGAAACGTATCAGGTACTTCCCACTCTCTCTCTCCCTGGTGTCATCCCCACTGTCACCATCCCGTCTTGGTTTGAACTTCCTTATTCATTAAGTCTTCCAGCAAGTAACTGTTGCACTTGCTGCCAGTGCTCCCAAACACCTCCAGGAATCTTTCCCAAGCATTTTGCTCTCCCAGTCTATTCCCCTTCCAGTCCAATTCACTCATAATTCCAATTGTCAGTCATGGTTATTCTACCCACCGACAGAAAGTCTTTGTCTCATTTCTTCATTTTATATTCTTTGCACTAGAAATAGATGCTTTTTGTTGTTGTTGTTCCACTGCGCGTGTACAGAAAGGAATTATAAAAACAGATTCTTGTTCTCAATTCACTTGTCCCATCTGAGTAAGAAAGTCCCCTTGGGACATCACAGCTTCCTACTGAAGCCTGATTGTTCACTGCAATGGGATGTATGAAAGACTAATGCCCCAAAAATGCAGGTATGATTCAGTTTGAGACAGACAGATCAAAAATTTAATCTATATGGTAAATATTCAACATGTTTTCAAACAATGGAAACCAGAACGTCTTCTATTAGGAAGCAAAAAGTATGCTTCATATAGGATATGCCAATAGTTTCACCAGTAACATATTTTTCTATACTTGTATAAGGTAGCATAAAAATAAGTGAAGTCTAGACTGAATACAGAGCAATAAAGACCTATTAACTTGCTTAGGAAAACAAACACTAATCCAAAGGACTCTTGCCCCAAAGCTCTTTGAAGCAGAAACATCAGTCTGGCTTCTTTCAACATCAGTTTGGCTGCTTTAAAGAAGAATAAAAATTGCATATGTAAATACAAGCTTCTTTGAGTCAGGCAATTTTTATGATGTGCAAAAAAATGCCTTGTTAAGTACATGTTTAAATACTACTCAAAGGACAACAAAAAAATCTTTTGTCTCAAGGATATATGGATAGAGTTAAATCTTAGGGAAAGACAATACTGAAATAAGCTGGGTCAAATCATCAGCTTGATTTTTGTCAAAACCGTGAAGACTTTTCTACTTCATTTGTACATTCCATCTCCCATTAGATTATAGTAACAATATTGCATAGACCAGAGAGTAGTTCAAGCACCCAGAGGGTGGTTGGGCACTGGCACAGGCTCCCCAGGGCAGTGGTCAGCATCAGGCCTGACAGAGTTCAAGAAGCATTTAGACAACACTCAGACACATGGTGTGACTCTTGGTGTGTCCTGTGCAAGGCCAGGAGTTGGACTCGATGATCATTGTAGGTCCCTTCCAACTCAGGATATTCTATGATTCTAGACAGCGGCCTCTCTTCTACACAACTTGTTATAAACCAGTAAAGGCCTTTTTTGCTAATAGGTGTTTTTAATGCCTATTCAAGGGCACTTATCATAAGAGCTAAATTCTCATCATAGTGTAAAGTATTACATGCAAAGTACATTTTACCACAAACCAAGTGAATGTTAGAAAACATATATTGCTTATACATGTAATCCATGCAATTCAACACAGGTGTTTGGTGTCAGCTAGTTCATAAATTTGAAGGGTACACAAATGCTTATATTAAATCTTACCTGCAGTATTCACAATTCTCTTCGCTCGAATTATTCCAAGTGGAGTTTCAACTTCCCATGTCCCATCTGATCGGGAGTTAAGATTAGTCACTTGGACGGGATAGTTTAACTGGGCCCCGTATTTTCTGGCTCCTGCAGCCAAGGCCATAGTGAGAGAATAAGGATCAATATGGCCATCTCCAGGGTTATACAGGCCAGCTAAAACCTAAGTGGAGGTAAAATTCCCCAAATTAAAGAAATTAAAATTTATCAAAATTAGCTAATTTAAAAAAAACGCCACTTTCTTTCTTGAATATAGTAAACCTTAAGAAGTCAAATCAAAACAAATTTTCAAAACGTACAATAATATGGGTCTGCGTAGAACTATCCAACTTAGCAATGGTCTAAAGGAGTAAAATTACTTACATCTCCCACTCAATCAAAGGTTGTGACACTTTAATGTTATAATCTTATAGAGATAGTAATTAATAGTATGCACACGGAGATACATTATGGACTAAAATGCACAAGAGTCTGATTTTAGGCTATAATACATCTTTTTTTTCACTGAAAAACAAGAATTTCTTGTACAATTTGTATAAAGAAAGTAGATACTACACGTCTATATCTGATAGACCAATATTTAATTGCAATGGAAATTATATTTCATAAAACCAGCTTCTTTACCTTATCCATGTTTAACAAGGGAAATAGCTCTTGTACTTTCTCAGGCGTGATTAGGTACTGCTCTGTTGGGTGCCAACCAGCACGAGTCATTTGGTATTTGAATTCATCCACCCTAGTAGGGGTTGAAGCAATTCTGATACTGCCAGGCTGATGAAACCCCACAGACTAAACCAAAGAGAAATAGTGAATTACTGAAAGAACCTTTACTGATCGCCATATATGCATGTTTCTATGCCATGGGAACTCTAACAGGAATTTTGCCACTAACATCACTGAAAGAAAATTCAAGTAAGCTGGGGGCTCCTGAAGAAACAGGGCTTAGATATAAACTCCTAGAGAAAATAATTTTTCAAGAAGTTATCAAATTAATTTCCTAGGTTAATGCATACTATCCTCAAAACAGTTGCAAGAAGCATGCCATGATACCTTTATTTTTATTAAGATTTGATTAATACTTGATGTATGCATTCACACACTTTCAAAAATAGAATCAGGTATGTCTCAAAAATAAGTATATATAACAGCTTATATTAAAGTCTGTCATTGGCATAATTTCCTATTGAAATGCTGCAGAATATATTTAACTAAGTACCTTTATTGACATAATGAATAACCACTCGCCTTTTCTGTCTTCTCATTAAAGTAAACATCCTTACAGAGCTAGACACTGACTGCTTACTTTCTGCTACACACTGTTTTTTTCACCTTTTCTATGTTACCTCACAGGACAATAACAGCACTGAATTAAGTTTTTTTACTGAAATTCACAATGATAATCTGTTGTGGTATCTTATCTAGTTGAGTAGTGGAAAGAAGCAAAAAGCATTTTATGACAAACAGAAAAAAATACATGTGATATTAAATATGACAAATGTAAAAAAAAACCCTCTATAAAATTTTTAGACTGGTACAGTGAGGATCATGCCATTTCTGCTGCAGTCCAAAGCAAGCATGAGTTTAGTAAATGAAGTCTATACGGCTGAGTGATGCCAGATAAACAGGATGACACTTGTGTTTCCCTGCATATCCATTCCTTAAGTCACTAAATAAAAACACATCTCTGAAAGGGATGGGAAGAATTGCAGCAATTTTCTCAAGTAGAGACAGCATAATATTATATGAATTTTTAAGTGGACATGTTTAAAGCAGGAGTGTATCATAATCAATCCATTCATTCCAGACCCCTGATGCTATTTCAGCTCCTCTATCAAGCTGAAGTTGCAGACTCTCAGTCTGCTGAGCTCATGAGATGCTCTATGAACACCATTTTCTTAAACTGTAGAGGGATCTGGGAAACCATCTAAAATATGTAGAGACTAAGCATTCAGAAGAGTTTGTTTCGTTAAAAAGGGACACACTCCCATTCCACAGCCTTATCAACTACAAACTTTTTTATAAGACTATTACTGCAGTTAATATTGCTCTGAATTAATACTTAAAAGGTTAAGGTGATTACCTGCCCAGTCTCTTCTTCCAGTTTCTCATAGAGCTTGATGCTATAAGCATGGATTTTCTTCAGGTTTATTCCAGGATGAAAATAAGTAGTTAAGCCAGCCTCAAATAAGAAATAGGAAAAATAACATAAATTAGAAATGTAATGTTTTCTTTCTGTCCTTCCAACTGTCAAGATACGATAAAGAAAAACAACACATGGATACAGCCAACTGCTACAAAAATAAAAATAAAATCCTTTCCCTACTTAAGGCATTTTTGTTCTCTGCACAGGTGTCTTTCCATCTGTCCTTTCTCATCAGATGTGTCAACCCATGATAGTTTTGCAGTTGTTCTCTCCTATGTTTTCCTTTCTTCCTGAAGTTATTCAGCTGACTGCTTCAAATCTTTTGGAAGGGACACACAAACTTCATTTCTGACAACTAGGTCAAATTATTAACTCTAAATGTCCTGTAGTAAGGTCTTTTCTTCATGTAAATGGAGATGGGAGAGAAACCAAACCTTCAGAGAGACTGTATCTTCACAAGAATTCTTACATTCCTAGACTGTGAACAGCAGGGCAATGGAAGCCCGATATTCTTCTATTCTCCACAGTTGTCTTGTGTGGCAGCTAAAGAGCAATTGCTGCATTCCAGAAGTAGTCTAAAGAATTATTATATGTATTTTGTACCTCACGTTACCATGTATGACTTCAGAAAGCTGTCAAGCTCTCTTGAGTTCGTGCAAAGTTAAAACTGAGAAGTTACTACAGCCTCTTTTATATTTAAGGAAACTATTCACCTGCCTACAATGGAGATGGCCACATCAACCTAATGACATCCATAAATGCAGTCATTTAGCACTTAAAAAAGCACTATAAAGTGTTACTGAATTTAAGCATATGTCCTGAATTTGTCAACTCACTAACACCCTTCTTCAAGTGAGACAGCATAAATGTAAAATTACCTTAGGTTTCCAAGATAACTACACTGATTTAAATATTTTATATACATAGTGCATTTTTTGCTGACTAAAACAGAGCTTATTCAAAGATTAAGGTTGCTTCCATTAAGGGAGCTAGACACTGGAGTCCATCTTCAACTTTAGGGACCTTTTGAGAAAAGAGATAGCAGTCAAAAGTAAAAAGTAACACATATAGTATAGTTTTGATACTTTCCTTCTAAGTTGCCCAGTTTGCATAAACATTAAATACTCTTGATTTTAACTTGTGAACTCTGTTCAGTGCTATGTATTTTGAGGCTTTAACTTTTAAAGCTAATGGAATATCTGTAAACATATGAATAACAAAAGCAAGATTTAGTGACCTTTAAAGATATAATAATGTTAAGAAGCTATTAAATGTGACAATTCTCTATAATTAATATATCATATATTAGATCACACAACCTCATTTTTTTAAACAATGGCCTCTTCTGTCCTATCTTTCTTGGTGCAGTTTCACATTTAAGACAGGATCTTTTTCTTCTGAAAGTTAGTTTCAAATTTTTCTTAGCAAATAGCTTACACTCAGACACCATTTCCATCAAAAAACATAACTCATACTCACTGACATGACAGGTACTCATTTCTTCAGAGAAAGAGTGTCATTACTGTCAGGCATAACTAATTGTACGTCCTGATGCCATCCACAGTCTTGAAAGCTTTTCTTATGTTTATTTGTGAAAATTTTATCTTTCTGATATCTTAGTTTATATATGATATCACAGTGTACCGCATCACTGAAATGCCAAAATAATCCGGTGGAAAAGAGTGTAAAATAAATAATTTTCCAGTATTAATTTTTCAGTTGTGCCTGTATTTTATTCATAAATTTGACTCTAAGTATGTTTGGTGTTGTTCATTACCTCAACAATCTGCATTTATAATGTGATCACACAAACATGTAGGAGGGAGATAAATCTATTAATGGCCCCACTAAGAACAAAGAAGGTGTGCTGGATTCTTAAAGTCCCTGGGCTAAATTAATAGTCTGGAAAAAATACTGCTTGCCCTTTTTTTATTATCATACTGGATCATTAGCATCATACTGGACACAGGTGAAAGACTAGATATTTGACTAAATGTGTTTTTTATCTCGTTTGATACAAGTGCTTTTATATTGTTGTGAACACATTTATTTTAATTACCTTAGACTAAACCCCAGGGCTTTTTTACTGTGGAATTTGTAATACAAATTGTTTGTTTCTTTCCTTCCAGCCTGTCTAGGTCCCTCAGCATGGCAGCTGTGCCCTTAATGCATTGACTGGTCATCCCAGTTTGGTGTAAACTGCAAACTTGATGACCACATACTTTGCCCCCTACTCCAGATTATTGAAAAACATTAAACAGGATGAGTCCCAGGACAGACTCCTGCAACACTCCACTTATTTCCCGGCTTTGGGTAGCATATGACCCATTAACCACTACCCTTTGAGCCCAGCCATCCAAACAGTCTTAATTTTCTAGTTGTCCTGCCATATAGACCATAGCATCTTCAGCTGAATACATTAATATTATGGGAAATGGTGTCTAAAGTACTGCTAAAATCTAGGTAAGTGACATCAACTGATCTCCCTTTGTCTAAGAATTCAGTAATTTCATAATAGAAGGCAATCAGGTTTTATCAGACATGATTTATTCTTGGCAAATCCTGACCCTTCCCCATCACGTTTTTTCTCCTTTATGAGCCAAGATCTGAGAGTTTGATGATTTTCTCAACAACCAAATTATGGCTAGCTGGCCTTTAGCTCCTCTGCTCAGCCCTTCGGCTTTTTAAAAGGATGCCCTTCTCCAAATGTTTGGCACCTCCACCAATCTCAATAGTCTTTCAAAGCTGATACATCTGCGGATTTGCAATGCCATGAGCAGTCAGTGCCTCACTCCTGTACTTAAGTCCAAGTACTCTTTGAGCATTTCATAGTTATGATTCAATACACAAGATGCATGATCTGACACTCTGCATGGTTTTGCTCTGTTTGTTGAACTGTGGTATAGCTGTCTAAAAGACACACAGTTACTGAATTTTGTTTCTCCGAACTACGTACAATGTGTTTTCTTTTGCTTTGTTTGTTGAAAAGCATGTCAAATGAAATATACTACTTATATATTGCAGACAGTGATTTTTTTTAAATTTCATTTCTTAGGCCCCAAACACACAAACTATCTGCAACAAGATGAAGCGTTCTAGGCTTCAGACTTCCTCCCCCAGGAGAAGTATGAGAATATAAATAAAATACAATACATCTGAGCCATGCTCCTTAATTTGTTCCTGAAAGGCACTCAGATAAAGTGTGTATAAGTGTTCTATAGTATTAACAGAGTAGTGCTAGAGGCATTAAACTGTTGGGTTTTCTCTTCTTTTGTATTGAATCACATAATATTCTGAGTTGGAAAGAACCAACAAGGATCAAGTCCAACACTGAAGTAAATAGCCCATACTGGGACTAAATCTGCAACCTTGGCATTATTATGATCGTGCCCTAACCAACTGGGCTAATCTCAGGGACTACACACAGAGATAACAATCTCCCAATTTCAGATAAGAATAACTGGAAATTAATGGAAAAAGCATCTGTTATTGTATTATTGTGGAAAGCTTTACTTCATTTTGTTACACTACCTACTCCAGACACTGATGTAGAAATGTGCATGTACGTTGTGCACCAGCATGTCCATGTGATTAGCATTATTGTAGGAGCTGTTGCCACTCTAACATTATTACATGTATATCTTTTTAGTTCTTTTCCTTAGAATGCAGACAAACCTTCAGGCTTAAAAAACCCCCGCAGTGTACAGTTGTTACACTTGCTCCCCCAAGACTTTATGTAATGTCAGCAGTGGGAGGAAAGAAAGCCGGGAAATAAAAAGGTAATGAAACTTCCACACCGTTATATACACAAACTGCTGCTGAGAGATTAACAAAATATTTCTTACTGCATGCCAGGTAGATCCTGCAGTGAGCTCAGATTTTTCTAGCAGAACAACATCCTTCAAGCCAGCTTTAGCCAAGTGATAGGCTAGACTCACACCAACACAACCACCTCCAATGATCACTGTGTCTGCTCTGTCTTTCCCCAAGGAAGGAGATGAGGTTTCTTTCCTGAAAAAAAAGAAAAATTACAAAAAGGCAATTTTCCATCTCTTTTGTTTACCGCTTCAGTGATAATAGAACTTGGTGTCTGCTTGGCAATTTACATGTCTAACTTAAACCCTAACCTGTTCACTTTTATCTTCTTTTAAAGTAAATGCTCTTGGAGGGTCATAAACGTAAATAGTAGTAATACAAAAACAACCAAAGCAAACTTGCTTCCACTTGCAACTTTAAAACTTGTGTTATTACCCAGTATAACCTTATCTTGTAGATCCTATTTTTCAATAACGAACTGGCCCCCAAAATGACAGTGTCAAAACCTGACTTTTCAAAAGCGCTATAGTATGTGCAACACAAAGTCTTTAAAAAATGTCTTCTTAGTAAGGCTCCTTAATAAATTCCTAAAGCCAGTGTTAGTAGACTATGACACTGTATGTGTTCATGAACAATGAAACTTGGTTTTTATTTTTATATTCTATTTTGACATGTTCTTGTTTTCTGAAGACAAAAACACTACAGAAACAGGTTTTTTTACCAATGGCTCACACCTGCTACCCCACCACACTGTATTTTCACAACTACTTTAGGCCAGCATAAACCAGAACTGACTATAAAACCACAAGCCATAAACAGACTACCAATGGCAGTCTCATTCTTCTCCAGGTCATCTGATCCTCCTCTCTACTACCTCATCCACAGACAGCCAAGCAGCAAGCTACATGTGGAAATTTATCACATTTTTTAAAAAAGTCCTTTTTTTTTTTTTTG
>VZRE01004188.1:35893-56830 GCA_013396775.1 Cephalopterus ornatus
CCTTCCCCCGCCCAGCCCCGGGCGCTGCTCCCCGTGGGCACGGGAGTGGTGTCCCCGCCGCACTGCCCTCCGCCGCCCGCCGCGGTGCGGACGCTGCCCCGGCGGGACCGGGCGGTGCGGGAGAGCAGCCCCGCACCGGGAGTCTGGCCCCGGCTCAGGCCAGAGCTCCAGGCCGCCCCTCTTACCTCCGCGGGGTCCTGCCCGTAGGCTCCCCAGGGGAGCTGCTGCTAGAGCGGCATGACCCGCGAACTGCGCCGATTACCTCCCAGTATCTCGGTATCTCTGCAGGTAAGGTCATCTTGTGAAAACCTAAAATAAAGCCATGATTATAATTGTACCTGTTGAGCATCGGGCCGTTAAAGGCATTTGAACATCATTATGAGATACATTAGGTTGAATTAACTCTGTAGCAGCTCACAGAGTTTTTGTTTCTCTGAACACGTATACTGGAGCCACCAGAGCTCAAGACCATTTTACTTAACATTATTTGATATGCAAATTGCTCTTCTCTTGATGAATATAATTGGATATCAACAGTATTTGTAATATCAACCCAAACTCCTATGTATCTATGCCCTTTGCTCCCTCATTAGCTAAATAAATAAGCCAGTATAAAAATTATCCAGGCATCAGCCATTCAGACCATTAAGACAAAGCTATGAGCTTCTAAATCAAACTCTCTGACATATACCAATACTGCTACTCTGCACTGCTGCTTGGGAAGGTCGGCAGAATCATGTATCCATCTTTTATTTGGAAGGACACAATTGCCATTAGTAGCGCACCTCTCAGTCAGAACTGGTTTTCCTCATTTTTGCGTGTAAGTCCAGAGTGAGAGAACGGAAAGATATGGGAAGAACTCTAAAAGCTCTAGGTCTTTCAGGTAGATCCGTGGCAAAGGAACAAGGTTGCGAGGTATTTTTTCTGCTTTTTATATTTTGGCATATACTCATACCACCTAACTTCAGCACCTAGCAGAAGGAAACTTATCCTAAGTTCCCCCTACAGGCAATGGACTTCTCTTGAGGGCTTACTTAAGATCTGAACAGTTGTTTTGACATTCTTTTTATCTTCACTGACGAAGAGGTAGGCTATAGATAGACCAAGCAGGTTCTTCACTTACACAGTTCAGTTACACTCCTAAAGGTGGTTGAGGGAGTATCTTCATAGGGACATTTGCACTCACTCTTTCCATGACTAGATGGACCATGTGCTGCAACTTCATTCATAGAAGCAAAAGTGAAACAGTGAAAAGATGCCTCAAAAAAGTCTTGATTAGCTTTTTACACATGCAGTTTCTTGTAATTTAATACCAGATTTGTGTAGTACTGGATCACCTGCCAGTACAGTTTTGATCTGGATCAGATATGAGCACATAGCTGTAGGTCTCTGGGGCAGAGCAAAACAATATTGATATTCAGCTAGCTATATGCTTGTTGAACAAGTGATATTTTACCCAGTATATAAAGCAAAAATGGTATGAAGATGTCAGATCCATAATAAACTTTGCAAAAAGTTACTTTGTCAGTTCATTTTGTATTAAAATGGAAATAAGTTTTTAATAAGTATTTTGTGCTTTGTAGTTATCTCTGCCGCCATTAGATGCCCTGATGCTAGGTTTAATGTTATTACAATATAGTAAGATGCCATAGTCTATTCAAACATGGCTTATGTTGCTTCTGTGTGTCAAAAGTGAAGATTATTTTAAAATGCAGTTTAAAAAAACTAGAACTGTGAAGAAAAACTGTGGTTAAATCCTGTAAGTGACTTGTTAAAGGAATCAATTGAACTACATTTAAATACAGATATGATATAATAATAAATATAATACCTATATGTGATGTCAATCTGTGTATTTTACTTCATGTTAACAAGCAAAAACTGAGGCTGCTTGTATGTTAAATTTTTTTTTTCTGCACGCCTGTTCTCTGGATATTCAATTTCTCAAGCAAGCTCCATCTACAAAAGATACTTTGGCAGACAGGGGAAGCAGGGCTCAACCAGTGATCACTTGGGTGCCTTTCTCTTGCCCCATTTAAGGCATTTGGTTACAACTGCAAGTTAGTTTATTGCAAGCACAATCTTTACAAAGCCTCCTGACACATTCAAATTCTTTTGCCCTGTTTCTCCTGGAATAAAGATAAAAACTTGCACACTTTATTAAACTTTTAAAGTTAATCAGGTCGATATTTTGGCAAGTCCAGTGTGCAGTGGAATCTGGTGCAGAGGTTTGCAAAGCCAGCACTTGGCCAATCTCTGCACAGCAGCACTGCACAGAGAGGTCCTGCCATCTGCTGCACTGCTGTGCTTGGTACTGAAACTGGTACAGATGGCACAGTGCTCCTTCTGGTTGGAAAGGCATACTCTCATCCTGCCTAAATGGCAGGGCTGAGATGTCGTGTTTGTTTTTGCTGGATGCATGGTGTAAAATAATTGCATTAACGAAGGACAAAGTATCAAAAAAGAAAATCTACTATAGGTTGAAGGCTAATTGTTAAAAAACCCTTCCACTCTGCATAAAAATTACACTCAACTCTATGTCCATGAGGCTTTTACTTTTCCTACTCTCTCATATTTCATCCATTGAAATGCCAGTGTATTGTCAAGAAAACTACGGAGAGAAATTTCAGTCTTACCTTTGATAAATTCTTTTCCTGTACTCACTACTTTTTTATGTAGTTTTCATTCATTCATCCACTTTTCAAAATAACTAAAATTATGGTTGCAGTCCAATAGCAGAAATAAACCCTATTCTGACAGCAATGCACTTTTTAGAAATTTTTAACAAGACAATAAAGCAATGAAGGGAATAAAAATAGTAATATATTTCAGGTGAAATTAATATATGTCCTTGTGTTTTTCAATTTTACCAAAAAATTTTGCCACTTTCCTTGCACTAGTATTGAGTTGAAAGCAGAGGCAAGGGTAATCAGAGGGTGATGTAAGGTTTTTAATTTGGCATTTTAAAACATTTCAGGGCTGTGCAAAACAGGATTTTCTTTAATTTTGTAAATCTGGATAAGCAAACCCAGGCCTTAAAAAGACTGTCAGAAACTGCAGGCCAGCTTTTTGAGGTGTGTCTTGTTTGGTAGGAAAACGTTACATGATTACTTTTCTGTGATGCCCGTTGTGCCACCTGGTGTCACAAGTTACTTGAGGTAAGGCTCTATCAAGGTGGCATTTGTAGCTAAAAAGCAAGTGGGCTAATAAAGAGATTAGTGATACTGGTGTTTCATTTTAAGAAGTTTTGCGTATATTTTACAGAAGAATTTGAGATGCTGTTTTACTTCTATGGGAATGGAAATGGACCATTGACTTCCAGTTCCAGGGACTGTATCTCTGAAATACAGTACAACTGACTAATGAAAAGACATAATAAATATGTACATTAAAAAGCCTTATGCTGCAAAAGAGCACATATACCATTCTTTAAAGATAATTTCAAAAGGAAACTTATTACTTTCTACTATTACAGCAGAAGTATTTCTGGTAGCCCACAGGTATTTATGTCTGCTTTGCAAATACAGAAAATGGCAACAGAGACAAAGGAAGGCCACAAAACTGAAGCACAGTAATTGTTAACCTTTCCTCCTGCTTTCTTCAGGGTATTCTAGAGCGCTTGGATGCTGGAGAAATTGTGATTGGAGATGGAGGATTTGTCTTTGCCCTTGAAAAGAGGGGATATGTAAAAGCTGGGCCTTGGACTCCTGAAGCAACTGTAGAACACCCAGAAGCAGGTCAGTTTTACTGGGAAATGGTATTCCTGTAGTGAATGTAAAGAATGGTTAGCTCAATAATAACTATACAGGAACTTGTAGTAAGTTTTCAAATAGAAGTGTTCTTTGACACTGTGTAATCACATTGTTAAGAACAGCATAGGAACTACCCATCTTACCCCTTTTACTTGTTCTAACACTAGCCAAAAGCAGTTGACTGGGTTTTATATTCATATTCTTATATGAATAGTGCAAACATCTAGTGATACCTCTTCAAAATGCTCTCCCAGTCTTCAATAATTTGCATCTCAGGGAGTTTTTGATGCAGGTGTGGTTACGTTTGTGTTTAATAACATTAAGTGACTTCTCAGTCATAGATTTGTCCAGTCTGTCCTTGAGCTGATCATTTAAAGCTTATGATTTATAACATCTCATGAAAAAGAATTCTGCAGTTAACCTTTTGTTTTGTTTTAGTTATTCTAGGACTCACATATTTATAAACTAAAATAGTTTGTTTATTAATTCTTTCAGAGAAATAGCAGGTTTTAATAAACATTGTAATGGGAGTACTTAAAGTTTCTGGCTCCACTATGAAATGGGGAATGATAGACCTCATAAGAACCTAAAAATTGCAATAAGCATGTAATGGAGTAACACTCTTAAAGTGGATGGAGAAAAAAACGAACAACCATTCCATGCCTTCCAGCATAAAGGTTATAGTGTTTAGCATAAATAGTGCAGAAGCAGATGCTATTAACTATTTATGTATGCTTCATTACAAGAATGCATTTGCACTAATAATATGATGTGCAGTTAATCCCACAAGCCAATTCAGACTATCCTGGGGGAAAAAATTTTCTTTGTTCTGTGTTTGCTCTTCCAAATTAATCTTTTTCTTCTATGCATGAGAAGAAGGAAGAGGAGGGGAAGGAAACACAACTTAACTCTCTCTGTTACATTGCTCTGTACACCTTACCTATTCCTCAGCCTTCAAGTGTCACTTAGGTGTAGCATGCCTAATTTAGGGTTATGGACAGCTTTAGAGAGTGCAGAGCTCCAGCAAAGGTTTAAGGATTGATGACCTAATTTGCTGGCTCTCATCCCAAAGAGAATTGCATTATCTCTCTCTTTTTCTCCCTACCTCTACCTTTGTCTGCCTCTGCACGTTCCAACTTACAACTCATAGCACTTGTCCCATGCTCTTTATTTCACCTTTGCTTGTTATTTGGCACCTCAAAAGCCCTTGACCCTCTCCACGTGTCTGTTACAGGCTATTTATAAATACACCCTTCAGTGGAAATGTATTCATTGCTTTCTGTGCAGGGGGGCTGCCTCCTCTCCATTACTGCTTTTTTGCTTCTGCATGCTCAAGGGTCATTTTACTTTGAAAGCAGGTGTAAAGATGACAAGGAGCAACTGGCTGAGCCAGTGGGTGTAAAAACCATACAAATTACCAGAGCTTCTTGTTTTCATAAGGAAAGAAGGAAAAGGTGGGAGGTTCTGATAATGCAGCAAGGGATTAAAAAGAAAAGAAAAAAAAAAGTGAGTTTAAAGCCATTATCTGTACTACAGGAGAGGAGCTTTGCCAAACTGACAAGTTTAGAAATGAGATCTAAATATTTCTTCTGAGATAGAGCAGGTAGTGCTTATTGCCCCTATCTCTTTTTAGCTTATGTCTGTGTCTTTTATAGAATGTCCAACTCACAGCAGATGGAAATGAAACCTCAATGTTATATGTTATATACCTGAATCCTAAAATGAACCAAATTATTAACAATGGTTTAGTTTCATATGTGGCTGTTAGCCCCATTTCTCAAATGCTGGAGGAAAACACAGTTTCACTAGCATGCTGGAAGTCACACAAGTAAATTACAGAGTGGTTTGGGGTTTCAATAGTCCATCATGCTGTGGGTTTGATAACAACAGTGTGTTCATTCTTCTGGTGAAAAACGATCTGCGTGGGGTTAAATGAGATTTAGGCTGATACTTCAAACACTATTTTTTCCCTCAAAATGTAGACCCATTCAAGAGTCTCCTGTTCACATACCTGATATTTTGAAGTTCCTTACTCCCATGTGTTAGATTGTGTTTCATTTGCGTTCACACAAATCCCAGGCATTCTTCTAGGAATGCAAGAACCATATTTAAAGACCACCAACCATGGGGGTAAATGAATCTGGTCTACTATTGAATATCATAGAGCATTTATGAAAATATTTGTAGATTTTTTTTTTCCCTTTCCCCATTTCGTGACTGGTTTTCATCAGTGCTTTCTCACTGGGGAGAGCAGAAACAGAAATTACAGAGCACTAGAAACATACAGAAACAGCCCTTATATTTCGGATCAGTAGCCTATTGTAATCGTGTAGGGAAGAGAATACTTCCTGAATTATGAATCTTTGTGTCTCTGTAAAAGTGTAAGAATGAAATTTGATCCCAGCAGTTCACACAGATTCCAGGGGCTTTTCACAGAATCACAGAATATTCTGACTTGGAAGTGGCCCACAAGGATCATCAAGTCCAACCCTTAAGTGAATGGCCCCCACAGGGACTGAAATCACAACTTTGGCATTACTAGCACCAGCCTCTAACCAGCTCTCAGGGACTTTTTGAAATGTAGCTCTCCTGTAACCTATGTTCCTGAAAAGATCTTTGTGACTGCTGAGAAAAGGAGCACTGTGTTAAATCACAATGTGGTAATTGTAAGGCTGTAATTAGAAATGAAATACTGTACTACTAGAGAAAAGCAAGGGACACTACACTTTCATTGATCCTTCAGTGAAAGCAAATATGCTTGCAAGTATGCAGGTTGATTCTAGCAACTCAAACTGCTGATTTGAGCTTTTCGGGTGTGGAAAGCTGTGTTTGTTGCAGCAGAAGGGAGTAATTTTATACTCATGACAAATTCACACATTTTCCTAATGACACAGACTATGATAAACCAGGTCTTCAGGAAAGCTTCACTAAACATCTGCCACAGAAGCTGCAGTGTTCTCGTGCATGTAGGAAGTAAGTATCTTGTGTACAGTATCTAGGGAATAAATTATTCCTGTATTTGCTATAAGCTGTCAAGCATTTACCTCTGTTTTACAGGATCAGTGGTGTTCTAGAAATTATTATAATTCTTATTCTGTGGATATACACATAAAATCAATTGACAGTTCCAGTTCTGCTCCTGCTGTGGCAATCACAGCATGCCACTTACAACCAGGAAGGCTCAAACTATCATTGCAGAGCTTACTCTCACAGTCCTATTGTAGGAAATTTGTCCATTAAAAGTAATGGCAAATTTCCTTTAAAGAAAGTGTTGTCTCTGTAGTAAAATCAACATCTGCAGACATACGAGAAGAATTAACTTTGTGTTGTGAGTCACTTTTCTGGAGCAAGGCAGCATCTTTTAATTAAGGGTGCGTTTACCAAAACAGAGCTTTGGTTTTGGCTGACTAGACTCTCTTAGAGTTTTGTCAAGGAAAAAAACTCAGAAATACAAAATACAGGAAGTAATGAAACACTATATTCTTCTGTATAAATATCCTCTCGTCCCTTAGTTTGTTGCCCCAATAGTTTCTTCTGTTTTCTTCTTCACAGTCCAGAATCTAGGAAGATGCAGCTGTTTCATTTGATGATCTTTTTATCTGGTATTCCTTGTTGCTTTCATGTTCTTCTGCTGTATGTCTGCTTTCCCTTCCTAAATCACTGTGCCGCTCTATAACTGGGAGGTCTGAAGGACTGCACGAAGTAGAAGACAGGCAAGGTGGCAGGCAAAGCTGAATCTGCTGATTACATAGAAATCTTCAGTCATTCTTAGCAAAGAAAAATTAAGGAGACAGTTTTCTACCTAACGTTCTGAGAGTGAGAAGAAAGAAGTTCTAGGCAGACTGGGGTACTGCTTCTGCGTTCTCATAATGGCTCTTGTAGTAAACACAGTATCATTTATTTTACAGTAACATTACATCAATAAACATTTGATTTTGGGGTAGCACAGTAATAACGGTACCAGACATTGTCTCTTGTTTTGCAGTTCGTCAGCTTCACCGGGAATTCCTCAGAGCTGGATCCAGTGTTCTGCAGACATTCACCTTTTATGCCAGTGAGGACAAACTAGAGAACAGGGGCAATTATGTAGCTGAGAAAATAACTGTGAGTAAAACAGTTTTGATAGAGATATGAAATGAATTGATTAATTTCAAAAGGTTTAGTAGAGAGATTATCAAGTACTTTCACAGTTTGTCGTAACAGTTTCAGCAAGAAAGACAGGGTTTAAGGACAAAAAAATCCCAAACAAACACAACAACAAAACCAAACAACCAAATAAAACCCCCTCACAAAACACACCAACAAAAACCTCACCAACATAGCAAAGATCAAACAAATATCAAAATAAACACCTCTACCACCCCCCTCAAACAAAATAGGTCAAGGATGAAGAGAGGAAAGAGAATGCCCACATTGTATTTTTTCCCATCTGAGGAGATTGGTTTATTGGAGTTTTGATTCGAAGACTATAGGGAGGACTAAATGCACAAAAGGCAAAAGTAGTGAAAAAAAAAAAAAGAAATGCTTTAACATCCAGAGAAATGAATCAGCTGCAAAAATGGTGAAGAATCCTAGAGAATAATGAGTGGCTAATTAGAACAAGATGTTTTTTAGAACCATATCTTCAATAAAGTAGCAACTAAAAAAATCCAAGCTACACACTGTGGTCAATATTCCCCTTGTCCCATGTGAGAGTAATCTGTTACATCAGAAAAACACGCTGGTGTTTTCTTACCCCCTGCAAAAAGGAGTTGTAGGATGTTGGGTGTGTTCACTAGATGCAGGTCCAAGGTCCAGTGGGACTTCTGCCACAAGCATTTCTAGATAGCTTCTTTGAGACTAAAATATTTGCCACTGAGGGGTTTCTCTGATCCTTTCCCTTTGGTCCTATTGCACATTTTAACTTCCACAAAATAAAGAAAATTCCCTACGACTCAGGGAGGAAGGAATATCTTTGTATCTTGATAGCCTCAGTCAGAAATTAGAACAATCTGGACACTAGGGAAATACGTTAGGTTTAACCAAGGTCATAACAAAATGTCATGACCAAATTAATCTGAAATGCTGTACCTTTACATTCAATAGATGCAACATTGAAATGTCTGAAGTGGTAGACCCAGAAACACAGTACCTCTGGAACAAGCCATGCTGCAATTCTTGCTGCCATGCAAAATTGTAAGGGCTGGAGAGCACCTGGTATTGGGAATGCATTGCAGCAAACCTTTCAAAATTGATTTCCTGCCAGTTCAAGAAGCAGGTTCCTTCAGGATTTAAGTGGTTTATGGGTCCACCTCCCGGAGTTCCCTAATGTCTACCCGAGCACAGGGGAAGACAATCTATCAACAGTAGCTCTAAAAATCAGCTACGTCTTTTAAGGCAGCCATGGAAAACTTCAGCTGAGAGAAAATGATGTAGATTCTACATAGTCCATGGACTGCAGAGAAACCTGCTATAAAGTACTTGTTAGCAGAAGACTGCTAATAAGTACTTGTTATCTATCCCAAATAATGGGATAGATTTTCTCCAAATCTTTTTTTTCCCCAGCTTATCCTCTTTTTCCAAAGCTGTTCTGGTCATCCTGATTTACGTATAGAGGGAATCTGTCTTTCAGCTTAGGTGATTAATGAATGACAAATAGTGATAAGTTTCCCACTACTATTCTTAAATTGGTAACTTTAACATCAAATAATTAATAATATCTTTTTAAAAATGCCTTAAATAATTCTGTATGAATATTATATCTGAACTTTTTTAAATTATCAAAACAAAAATACATTTTAAAAGAATCAATTGAAATTACCATATACTTTATTTTTCATCCACAAATATCAGAATAAAAGCACACACACTTAAAGGTAACTAACTCATTTTCTAAGAGGCAAAGAAAATTCCACTTCACAGCAAATACTTACTTTTTACAGAATATTTGTGTAAAATGTATTAAAGGTAGTGTGGGTTTTGTAGTATTCGATAATATAATGCCTTAGAGGTGGCAAGAATTTTTTTCCTAGTGTTTGTTATTTTTCTTAAAGAATCTGATCTTCCTAGTCAATATTATTTAAATAATAAATCCATTTAAATTATAAAAGAATATGAAAAAGGTATTATGGCTTTTGACTCGTTTTGTCCTTTTTTTTGCTCTGAAATTATATGCATATCACTGACCAGATAAAATTGACATAATCTATATTCACACAGTGCCAGAAAGTGAATGAAGCTGCTTGTGACATTGCAAAAGAAGTGGCTAATGAAGGTGATGCTTTGGTGGCTGGAGGAGTCAGTCAAACACCATCATACTTAAGCTGCAAGGATAAAACAGAGGTTAAAGCAATCTTTCGAAAACAATTAGAGGTCTTTTTGAAGAAGAATGTGGACTTCCTAATTGCAGAGGTAAATTTTTAAAAAAGTACTTGCCTTCAACTGGCACAATTTTGAATTTTAAGATGCCTAGTTTACTTTACAGAGAGCAACTATATATTGCTTCTTCCTTTAAAATTTTCTGCTGTGCTCTTGTCCCAGTAATATCAGATATTTTTCTAAATGCACACCACCACCTGCAGGTGTCCTAGAATAGGACCTTGAAACCTAAGTTTCTACCTCAGTCAAGTAAAATTCTATACATGTACAAAGAGGATATATTAATGGCATCTTAACTAGTTCCTATTTGTTGCCATACGTGGTAAGCAACCTAAGATGACTTTTCTAGATTAAAATAGTTCTTGGATTAATCCCTGATTAAGCTCCTGCATGGGCAATCTTATTCTGAAATGAAATTATCATTATGTTTAACTTACTTTTACTCACTGACTTTTAAAAATCCTTTTTTAACTGGGTGGTCAGTGACCTCAATTGAATTATGTTAGTATAAATCAGAAAAGAATCAAGTCCTTGTATTGCTGGTGAACTTGGGGTCTGGATTAATGTGTTTATGCTTCATTGGCAAGAAACTAAAGTAGTCCAGTTTTAATTTCTTTCAGTATTTTGAACATGTTGAAGAGGCTGTATGGGCAGTTGAAGTTCTGAAAGAATCTGGAAAGCCAGTTGCAGCTACGATGTGCATTGGTCCAGAAGGAGACATGCATGGAGTGTCCCCTGGACAATGTGCTGTCCAGCTGGTAAAGGCTGGTAAGAATCTCTTTTAATATGCCCTTTAAAAGCAGGGAACAAAATAGAAGTCCTTAATTATTGAGATAAATGAGCGTGTATCTGAAGTAGGTAGCTTCCCAATTATATCTGATAAAAGTTTTGATTCTGTAGTAAAAGTTTTTATGTGTAATTTACTAAAGCAGTCTTGTAAAAACAGGTGAAAATGCAGCTATGAAATCCTTGATAACCAGAATGCAATGGCTGGGAGCAATAGCCACTGACAGCTGATACTGAATACAGCAAAATCCTAAACCTACTCAAATTTCATTACAGACTGAGCCCCAAATTCTACAATCACATGCAGGATTCAAAGCCAACTTTGATTCTCTGCTTATGTATTTTTGAAATGTATGAAGCATAGTTCAAACCCAGGATGAGAGAATTAAGAGGATCAAAAAATTAATAATTTTGCCTATTCCCAGGACAAGGAAAAAGGCAGAAGAAACTAATCAGGGGGATGATGAATGATTGTACAGCGGTTTATTGTATCTGTTCAGAACTACCCTTTTCCTTTCAAGTCAGAGTTGAAATCCAAAGGTAGAACTTGTGTTAGGAATGTGGTGCTAACTATTTGCATGTGTGGCTGTACATAATCAGACTTCACTGATTAAGCACTGGTAAGAAAAGCAGCTGTAGAAGGGGTAGAGCACCCATCATCAGGAAGATAAAGAGGAGTGCAACTGACATGCAAATGGAATGATCAACCTCAGGACAGCTGAGCTCTAACACAGCTGCCTTGTTTTCATAACACATTGGTGTAAAGATGGACTGTACTGCTTCTGGACTGCTGTGGCCCAGAACTTTCACCTCCCAGCTCCTGTGGAGATGTGACCTGAAGTTATTTTCCTCCTCCTAGGTGCTTCTATTGTTGGAGTCAACTGCCATTTTGATCCAGAAACTTGCCTGGAAACTGTGAAGCTGATGAAAGAGGGCTTGCAGGCTGCTAAACTGAAAGCCCACCTGATGTCCCAACCACTTGCTTTCCATACACCTGATTGTGGAAAGCAGGGTTTTATTGATCTTCCAGAATTTCCCTTTGGTAAGACAAGGGTATCTTTTTTATTGTTGTTCTATGTTTGTTTGTGGGCTTGTTTTATTTTATGTTCCTCTTTTGTTTTTTTCCCCAGCTTTTATTAAAGCTGAAGTTGCAAAGTGTCCTTCTATACAATAGGATGAGTCCCAGTTACCTTCTGGCATTTTTCAGACAGATTACATTATAATATTGGGTTAAAGATCATCCACATAGTGACAATGCTTCACTAGTATCATAGCATGTGTCTGAAAGTGAAATTATGATGAAAACAGTTAAAATGCCACAATCTAAACTCGGTTAAAAATTTACTTCTTTGCAGTTCTGTAGAACCATATCCAGGACAGCTATAAACAGTCCAAAGAAATGAACAACAGCAAATACTCAAAAAAACCCTTACTATCCCACAAGGCCTGTGTTTACCTGTGTAGGGATTTAATGTACAATGCATATGCAGAACTGGATATAGGTGTATGATTATTGCATAATAGTTTAGTCTTGTGAGTGTTACTGTACAATTTAAGTGAGACTAGAGAGAAACCAAGAAGGGGACTTCAATGTTGCTAACAAACTGGCAGTTTGGAGGCATCACAACTATGCTCAGGAGAAGCTCTACAAAAACTTAAAAGATTCAGCCACTTGTTGTGTATATAAGGCTTGTCTATTTAGGGTTATTTTCTCCAGCTGTGCAAAGGATCCTTTTAACATAAGGACAGAGTCAGCTTTGACATTTTAAGGTTGATTAGAAAAATTCTTTCATTTTCAGGTAACATACAACTTTCTTTTCAAGATAAAACTGTATGGTATTAAACATTCACAACTTGAATTTGTAGAAAAAAATTAAGAGATGGATGTGATTTTTAGGAAGCGCATTCTTTTTCTTTAAATTGCTTTCTTTACATAAATGACAGAAAGAGAACAGTGAGCCTGAGGCATTCATTAAATGGTAATAACATGTCTGGATTCTGAAAATATTCTGAGATGTTTAAAATGTGTTAGGAACCATTTATCCTATTCATTTCTTCATATAACTCCTCTGATTGCAAGCAAAAAAAGATCGAACAGATGCAGTAAGCAATCAAGTGAACTGAAAGATTCGCTCTTGGATTGTATGTTTTAAGCAATCTGTATGAGATCTCAGCATTCAGAAGTTTTATGAATAATTGGCGAAGGCTCATTTTGTGAATGTTTTCAATACCCAAAGTAGCAACAGGCCACTTGACAGCAGATGTTTCATAAATCATTGTTAACCTGACCAAATACACTGTTTTTTGTGAAAGGTAATATAGACAAAGAGGTATTTAGATATCTGAAGAGTACATAACATCTGTTCAGGCCAACAATATCTCAGTATCTAGGAAAGCATTAGCTATGTTGCATTGGCAAACTCTAGCATCTAGATGCCAGCAGTATTTATTTTTATGTAGAACTTTATCCATTTTCCTGTGTTTTCCCTTCTATGTTACTGCAATTTCTCTGAAATGTCACCCATTAAATAAGGACAATATTTTAGCAAGAAATGTCCCAGCCAGTGAAAGCACCCAATTACCTCAAAAGTAGATATATAGAGGGGGCAAATCTAGGAACAAGTTACAAACTTTTGATCAAAAACTGATGAAAATTTAAATCTCTTTTTATTATAAATTTTAACATAAACTGTTAAGTTTTAGATATTTAATTCTGAATAAAGCCAAGAAAAGAATTGCATTGACAGACACGGAAAACAGAATGTTAGTCAATTTTGGGAAGGTGTCTCTCCATTTTAGACAAAAGCATTTGGTGTGGGACAGTATCAAATATTTTGCAGAAGTCAAGGAAGATGATATCAGTCGCTCTTCCCTTCTCCACCAACACTGTAACCCCATTGCAGCAGGCCAAATTTGTCAGGCACGATTTGCCCTCGGTGAAGCCACTTTGGCAGCCACCATCAGATCCTTATTTTCCACGTGCCTTAGCATAGTTTCTGTGGGATTTGATTCATGGTCTTGCTGGGCACTGAGGTGAGACTGACCCATCTGTAGTTCTCTGGGTTTTCCTTTTTAAATGGGGATTATGTTTCCTGTTCTCCAGTCACTGGCAACTTCACTGGACTGTCATGAGTTTTCAAATATGACAGATAGTGGCTTAGCCACTTCATCTGGCAGTTGCCTCGGGACCCTCAGATATATCTCATCAGGTCCCATGGACTGTGACAGGGTGGTGGAGAAGACAGGAAAACACTCTATACTGTTCCCCTGGAGTTTTGGTGCTTATACACGTATAAATTGAGTGCACAATGACACATTCTTACTGTTGATCATTTGTATAAATTTTGCACTAGCATTTTCTTGATATATGAGAGACAAGGAAATAATGAATTTTTGCTTCTGATGCTTTCTGTCAGATCTGCAGCATTGTACACAAGCTTGTTTTTATTTGAACAGCTTTCTAGGCTAGCTTAATCTAAGTTTTCCTTGTGATATTAGACCACCTACTTTTCTTTTGTCCAGTCTTTCCCTCTAAGACCAATAATTTTCTGTTTAAGAATATTTCATTTTCTTCCTTCTGCTTTTTAATTTCTGAACCCATTTCTTAACTGCGCAATGGACTTAGAATGGATCTGCTTTGTATCATCTTCATGCATTTTAGGCATTTTTGGGAGAGGGCATAGGGAGAAGGATCCTACCTCTCTACTGTATTGCTGAAGCCTTACTACTTTCTGACATCTTCTTTGTCCAGTGGAGTGTTCAGTGCACAGACAGTGCACAGGCTTGCCTGATAACCGTGTTCGTTCATTAGGAGTAGGAGGATTTTTATTCTTTCATTCCCATATTTTTATTCCTTAAAGTTTCTTCTTCAGTCTCTGGTCTTTTCTTTCCAGTTATGCTGCTCTTGTGCTTCCTGCCCTTTGAGGTGTGCTTTACATTGATCTTTGCACTTTCCATTCCCTTCCTTCCACATGTCCTTCCCTTCCTTCCACGTCCTTCCTCTCAGCTCTGTTATCCCATCACTGCTCACCACAACCTGCAACAGACAGAAGGGTTCAGACTAAAGATTTCATCCTAACTTACCTATACACAGAACTTTCCACAAGCAGTGACGTGGTTTAAGGCAGCAAGATGCTTATGGCTGGGATTATAGCTAAGGAAGGGGCTAAGAAATAGCTACAGATCCCAGCTGAAACAATTGGCTGCCGTTAGCTGATCATGGAAAAAGATGTAATAAGCATTCCTGAGAAATAATGAGCAGGCTTATTCCTATTCAGATAGACTGATACCTTCTCCTTTCACAGATTAGTGTGTGGTAATCAGATTTCCCATGTATTGCATGTTAATTAGGAAATGTAGCCATAACTTCGAAAGTACTCCAATACTTCAGCTAAGAGCTCTGTCAGAATGGCAAGCATGTGATCAGTCTCAGAAGATACTAGGTGCTGTTTTGCAAGGCCAAAAATGCTAACAAGCACACGTCAGCAGAGCACAGCAAAATCAGAAAGCTAGACTTCTGAACGTTTGCATCATTAATTCTAGGTCAGACAGTTCAAACATGTACATCTACATCTACAACCACTTTAGCTAACAAACAGAGTGCAAGTGTTTCAACAACATGATTTCTTACAATAAATGTGCTGAAATGGACCATGGTGGAAACTTAAGACATGACTGTCTTTGCAGGTCTGGAGCCAAGAATTGTAACCAGATGGGACATTCAAAAATATGCAAGAAAGGCCTATGACTTAGGAATTCGTTTCATTGGAGGCTGCTGTGGATTTGAGCCATATCACATCCGAGCAATAGCTGAGGAGCTGGCTCCTGAAAGAGGATTTTTGCCAGAAGCTTCTGAGAAACATGGTAGCTGGGGCGATAACCTGAGCATGCATACCAAACCCTGGGTCAGAGCAAGGTGTGTATATCTGACCTGAAAAGCACACCAACACACACCTCTTGCAAAGGCTTATATTGCTCCATGCAGCAGACTGGCTTAACTCATATGGGGGTCTTAAATATCACTGTAAACATTCTATGTGTTAATAATTTTGAAGAATTAAAGCTGATCTCGGAGCAGGGAAATAAGTGAAGGAGTACTAGAGGAGCTCTTGTGAAAGTAATTCATGAAAGTAATTCGTGACAGTAATTCATGAAATTAATTCACGAAAGTGAAGATGAAAAACTGACAGGGTACTGTAGATCAGCTTCTAACGGTGAGTGGCTTACAGTATTCCTTTCAAATATAGTTAGATGAACCTTTGCAATGGTCATTTAGGACACATTTTCTTCAGTATTGTGAGGTGCTGGGGAAAAAAAACAACCTGAATTTCCTTTTCTTTCCTCAGGGCAAGAAAAGAATACTGGGAGAACCTGAAGCCTGCTTCAGGCAGGCCATACTGTCCTTCCATGTCAAAGCCAGATGGCTGGGGAGTGACCAAAGGAGCCAGGGAGCTGATGCAACAGAAAGAAGCAACAACTGAACAACAGCTGAAAGAGCTCTTCCAGAAACAGAAGATCTAATCCACTGCAGTCGTGTAAATGTTAGAATGATTAATCTACAGTCCATTTCATGCTTCACAAGAAAATCAGTGAAGATGAGTACCCTGCTGATTCATCACTTAAAATGTAATGAAGAGAGAAAATGCAGAAAGAATATGATTACAGAGTAAATATGTCAAACTTTGATAATAAAATCTTTCCCTGGGCAAATAGTTTAGAGAATACGTAGCCAAAAGTAAGTTTGGATTCTCATAATAATTGAGCTTCTCTTAGCTAGGTGCCATTAATTGGGTAGACACATAAATACCTGGAAAGTAATAATTGGCTCAACTCATATGTGAAAAGGAAAAAAGCCGTCTCTAAATAAGGTATTAACGCACTTCAACTTCCAAGTCTGTTTTCAGTTTGGGATTATGTAGGAGCTTCCTCAGACCTACTGCAAGGACACACAGGCTGCCAATACTTCAGACACACAATTATTTGTAACACTTCCTTGATTTCAAGAGAATAAAAAGAAACTGAAAAATACATCTTGTAATTGCAATCAAAACATAAGGAGAATGAGATCTTGCAGGAACTTCTTATATGCAGGGAGAAAAGTTAAAAGAACTTTTAGGAAAGAAAAATGGCATGTAAATAACTCACTGCTTTTGTCTCAAGGTACCATGTACAAAAGCTTTCCTCTTCTGGAGAGTAAAAGGCTTAAGAAATTACTCTGCAATTAAAAAAAAAAGTCAAATAAAAAAAATAACATGATGGAGTAGTTCGTATTATCTTCGTACCTTAAATCACGAGAGCTGAAACAGAACAACACATCTCTAGTGAAAAACTAATTTTCGAATGGTGCATCTGATCTCTGGAAATCTTATTTTAAATATGTGGTGATCTCAAAATAGCAACAAACCCGAAGTCTCACAAAATATAACTCCTGTTTATATGAGTAGTAGAACACGCCATTACTTTTTTTAAAAAAAAAAAAAAGCTGATTGAAACACTCTACAATCTTAGCTGTAACAAATGAAAAACACTGTTAGTAAATATCAATCTGCTTAAGTTAAGAAAACCCATGGACATTTGTACGCTGATTTTGTTGAGAAGGCTGTTCATAGAAAGGGTACCACTGGTACTTGGAACCCATAAAGGACAAATTTCCATAGTTTATTTTTGTGAAATACCACACAACTTAGATTTCTCTCTAGAATGTAATTCCCACCCATTCTATATTAAGGCCTTCATGAAAATCCCATTCTCAAAGTTAGTGTTGAAAGCTTTAGTTCAACTACTTTTTATGTATAAATTTATTTCATTATTTCTATCCACGTTGGTATTCTACAGTTCAGGAAACACTTAAATATACAAAACTTCAATGGGGAACTTCAGGTTTTCTTTTCAGACTGTTATTGGCAGACAGATTTCAAAAAAAGCCTTCTCCCTTCCCCAGGCTTGTAACAGATTGAAATACTAGCTGGAAATTTTGCCTGAAAGCCAAAAGCAGACAAATCAAGAAAGAAGATATTTTAAAATGTAGATTATTTAGAAAGCATCCATCTAAGTATATATGCACTACATTAAACTCCTTTCCTTTCTAAATGCTTCTGGGCTTACGTCCTCAGAAAGTGGAATAATGTAAAGTCTGCAAAACAAAAAGGCCAGATCTTTCATCATCACCAGAACGCAGAGAGCATTAAAGACATATGCATGATAAAATGGCTTAAAACACAGGCTACAATTGGTAAAGAAATGTTTTGAAGAATCATTTCCAATTTAGAGACTTCCTGTGGCAGAGAATGCAGCTTGACACACTAACTATATAAGCAGCTATATAAGCTGATTTTTTTGAAACCACCAAAACATGCAAAAATTTGTATTGAAGTGAATGACTTCACAACACAGATTATTGAAGAACCTGGTATTAAGATAAGATTTTTTAATATTTAGATACCCAGTTTGAAAAAGATGAGTTTTAACATGCTAAGAATGATGAGAATTATGTAGAAGTGATTTGAAGACATTAAAAATGAGATCTGACCCAAGAAGGAAGGTATACATACCATTTAATTCATACCACAGGCTGGGCTTACAAAGGAATTGACAGAGGGATGAAAACAAGTTGTCAGGGTGCTTTACTGATCATTAAAGAACCCCAAACTAACAAAAAACTCCTAATAAAACAAAACAAAAAATCCAACAACCCCTGCCTTAAAATAACGCCAAAACCCAAAAAAACACCAAGCAGCAAAGCCAACCAAGCTTGATTTCCCATTTCTTTCTGTGTAACATCTTAGTGAGGCATATAGGAACTGTTAGAATGTGTTACAGGTTTCACAGAATCACAGAATATGCTGAGTTGGAAGGGACCCACAAGGGTCACTGAGTCCAACCCTTAGACCTGCAAAGGACCATTCCCAAGAGTCCCACCATGTGTCCGAGACTGTTATCCAAACACTTCTTGAACTCTGGCTTGGTGCTGTAACCGCTTCCCTGAGAAGCCTGTTCCAGTGCCCAAACACCCTCTGGGTGAAGAACCTCTTTCTAATATCCAACCTAAACCTCCCCTGACACAACTCCAGGCCTTTCCCTCAGGTCCTGTCTCTGGTCACCACAGAGAAGAGAGCAGTGCCTGCCCCTCCTCTTCCCCTCACAAGGAAGCTGTAGACTGCAGTGAGGTCTCCCCTCAGTTTCTTCTTCTCCAGGCTGAACACACCAAGTGACCTCAGCCGCTCCTCATATGGCTTCCCCTCAAGGCCCTTCACCATCTTCTAATGGTTAATTATGTGACTTGTTAAATAAGACAGGTGGACAGCACAGTCCTAGGAAATTTGTTTCCTCAGAAACCTGTCTGAAAACTTAGGAAGTGAACAAGGCTTTAGAAGGTTAGCACCTATATTTAGTACCCTAATGCAGGATCATTTGTTTGTAGGGGAAGACATTTGTTTAATCTGCTTGGAAATACACCTAATGATGGTGTTTCCATGGCAGTGCCAGGCTGTCTGGTTACTTCACTATTCCTAACAAATTTTTCCTAATTTGAATATTCCTTGATGGAATTTAAATCCATTATTTCTTTTCAGCTCATTGGAGCCATGAAGAATTTCTTCACTTTATCTTTGCTGAAGTCTTTCATATCTTTGAAGATTTACATACATTCCTTGTTTCTCTCTCAATCGAACAGACCTCGTTCATTCATCCTTTCCCTGCGGCCTCTGAGTCTGTGGTTCATCATAAATCCAGAGATCAACTCCATCCAATCTCTTCCTATCTCTATGCTTTTTTTACCTGCAAGCAGAAGTGAAGTGATCTGAACCTTGGAAATTCAGATCTAGAAGTGAAAGCCCGAAGTCTTTGCTATCTAAAGAATAAATCTTTACTCACGAGGCTGAATGTCAGGACAAGAGGGTCCTGAACAAACCAAAAACTTCAGAAACTACTATCTGTGCTGCACATGAGAAGATTACTATATATTTAGTCAGCTCTGAACTTTCCAAGAACTTCATGCAAAAAAAGGCCAAAAACCTTCTGTGTAATCTCAGGTGTTGGCCTGATTTATTTGTAAACCACAGGAATGCAAGGAGAGGGTTTTTGTAAAGGAAATTTGGGAGAAACAAAATTTACAGAAAACATAGCTTTTTTCCCTTATTCTTTTGAAGAGAAAGTTTTCTAACAATCCTACCAAATCTAACAACCTCAGGTACCAAAATTTCTTCCTAAAGCAGTTTGTGACTCTGCCTTCTTTTCCAACTCTATACACACAGTGGCAGCTTCAGTGACATTTTTCAAATCTAAACATCAAGAGAATTGAATTCATATGTCTGTGTTGTTCTACTCCATGGACTTAATGAAATATTGAATATAAACTAATCTCATCTAATCCTGCATTAAGTATAGACACCATTGAAATAGGATGAGGAGAATATTATCATAAAATATATTATTTCAGCAACTTGCTTTGTTACAAAATTCTTCACTACCTGTCCTTTATGTTTCACTTTATTGAGGGAGATGGTATTTGGCATAAATTTTATGGAATCATGATACTAAATTTTGTTAATGGTGTATACTATACCTCTATATGTACAACTCCTGAGACAGATAACAATCAATTACATCCCAATATTAGTAATCTGAAGATGAACTTTCCATATATTTTGGTCAACTTCACCTCAGAGCTTCTGTGTCCAGTAAAGTTGTATATCTGAAAAGAAAACCAAATTTGTATAATAGGACTTGATGCAATACGGGTGGAGAGTAGTTGCTAAGAAATTAATTTCAAAGCAGATTGAGAAATGCATGTTTTGAATAGGTAGAAGCATGACTCTTATCTAACAATAAACAAAGCAAGAGCAAACACCCATCAAACGAGGCTTTACAAGCAATACCAGTTGTCTCTGGGTGGTTCAAAAGTGTTTTGTAGCATTCATTTACAAACATTTGCATGTCATTGTTTCAGTGCAATTGAAGAGAGAGATGAAGTGACAAACTGTAATGTGGGAGGGAAATTCCGTTATCAATTTTTATTTCTAATCAATCAAACAAAAAATAGATC
>VZRE01004188.1:56871-71053 GCA_013396775.1 Cephalopterus ornatus
AAAAAAATAGAAAGACTCTACAATAATTTAGGTCGAGTAACAGTGTTCTTCAGCCCCATGAAGAAAAGTTTGCATGTTTGTATGTATTATGTCAGCTGGTATGCTGGAAGATCCTGCTGGCTCTTCCTACAAACATTTCTGCAACAAAGCACTTCTCAGGAGCATCACAGTATTGCACTCCACGGAAAATCAAAGATGTGTCCTTTGAGGAAAAAGGCTTTTCAAAAATCATGTTTCTTACTATGTAATTTCTTCTTAGCTTTCTTCTATATGATGAAACCCCAGCAAAGGGTACTCTCCAAAGACAGGCTTGTAGCAAGCTGCGTGAATGCTGCCTCCAGGAGGCTCCACGTACGGCTACGGCACTGGGGAAGGGAGAACCTCAAATGGCTTCTCAGGTCTGTGTACGCAGACAGAAATCAGAGCAGCTGATAATTCCTATTTAATTTCAGAACAGTCTTAATTATGCTTGTATTTGTTACTTAATAAGGAAGTGTTTTCTTTACAAGAACTGTAAAAGCTAATTAAATCTCCAGTTGTCTCAGTCTTATTTTACTGCCAGAATAAATGGGCTGGATGGAAGATCTTCCTTGAAAATAGCCAGATCCACTCTTATTTTAAACAATCAAATGGCATACAATGCAGACAAACATTTTAAATTACAAGGAATGGGACAGTGGAGAATAAAGCTGGAACAGGGACAGGACAGATGCAAAGAGGCATTGTGCAATATTAAATGCTAGACAGCACTGCATCTACCACACAACAGGGCAGAATTTAGATTTGATAGGCATGAAAAGCTGCGTCCTCTGTAGCCACTGCTTTCTGTAGGGCTCAACCTTGCCAGGTTTCATTTTGTTATCCTGGCAAGACTGCCCCATAACTGAACAGCAAATTGAGGCTATGTTCTTAAAACCTTCTACTGTTTTTCCTAATTCTTCTATTGATATGAGAATTCTGGTCTCAGACAAATAATTGTTATTCCACCCTACTTTCATACTGCTATGCCTGTGTTTAATGTGACTGGTTCTGCTGGTTCTGCTAGGCAGACAGGACTCTTAAAGATAATTAGTATTTGCACCATTGACTTGAAAGGCAATCTGCTTTTTTTTTTTCGGACCTGACGCTGTACGTACTCCATTCTGCTCACACTCATACAGCAGCACAAAGGGGCAGAAAGTGGATTAGATGTGTTTGCCTTGAAATTAAGCAATCCTAGTGTGTCATAACGATGATACACCTGACTCTTACCCATCAGCTTCTTCCCACATGTAGGAATACAGACTATTGCAAAGGTGTGAGAAGGTGGCCAGGACAGCTCACACTCCAGTTGCCTTTGGCTAGAAAATTAAAATAGTTCCTCAGTCTTGTCATGTTAGCCTGTGGAAGGAGGGCTGCATATGAGTATGAAAGGAAATAATTATAATCTATTCATGCTTTACTCATGCTGAACAGAATTGTTATGAACTGCCCAAGGTGAAACAGCATACCAACTCAGAATTTTGATTTTTTACTTGTAACTTTTCGAGAATATTTAGCCTAATGGCCTAAGGTGTTCCCAAAAAGCTCTGCGCAGAAGTCGTCCTCAGATGAGGACAGAAAGCACATAGGAATATGTCCAAATAGTAATTGCCAGCACTTTTCAAAATGTATGCAGTAAATTGGCTGAACAAGGATTTGGCCCTTGGTCCAAAGCTTCATGCATAAACCATTCAGAAATTCTCTGCAAACCTGATTAGCTATTCAGTTCTCACTAATATATGCAGAAAAATCATAGATCTAAATCACTATTTCCTCGGATTACTAGTAATTTGGTGTATCACACAGGTGAGCATCTAATGCTGACAGACCAATGTGCTTCACTCCAGATCTCTGGGCTGAGTAGCAGGATCAAGGCAAACAGACAGTAGCAGAAGGTAGCTAAATACAGCAGAGGTTCTAGAAATAAGGATGGATTGCATTCACTATTGGGTATGTCTTCCCTGTTCATGGCTCAGCTTAATAGTCTGGCTAGAACAGGATCTGTTTCAGTAGGGTGTCTGGTTAACAGTTACTTACCTGAAGCATAGAGAGATTTCTGAGTAACGTAGCCTATTTCATTAGTTACCTAGTTAGCTGTAATAACTCTAACTAATAAAGCAAACCTCTTTCATTCTTTTGTCCTAATATACTGGCCTAATTTCTAAAAGTAGTGCCTAAATGTGTGTTGTGCATGTGACAAACTTACTCATTAATTCAGTCCTACCGGCATCTATAGCTATAAATGGTCCTTTGCAGACACATCTGGTAGAACATTCTTCAGTTTTTTTCTACATCAAGCTTGAACAAAACAGCAAAAATCACATTCATTTAGAGGAGTACACAGTGACATTTTTATTTTAATCTTCATCGATCTGATTAATGGAATCTATTAAAATAATAAAATGTGTAATACTTGCAGCTCAAGATTTCCTTACACGTGAAAGACAGTAATATTTTCCACGTGAAAACCTGCTGCCCCTCAGCGGTTTCTAAAGGAAATAACAGAACAATGTAATTGATCACTCAGAAAAGTGAAGACCTGCTTAGAATACAGTGCTTTTGGTTAAGAATAAATTAACACTTAATTATTACAGTTAACTATTCGGTTAAACCTAAAGAACAGCACGATGCCCAGGAATAGTTTCTACACAGTGTATTGATGATAATGCCAATTTGGTCCTTCCATAGAGTGTCTGTTTTCATTTCCTGTAGAGTGACAACAAATTTTGAGTTAGATGCTAGCAGTAGGTCCCAGTGGATCCTGGAAACGTCAAGGAGGCAAATGCTAGAGAAAAGAAATTTTGAAATTCAGAAAACTGGCCCCAGTGTTTAGAAGCATTCAGTCCTTGCAATTCTGGATTGAATCAATGTGACCCTGCAGTTTGCATGACCCAAACAAAATTATTCACTGAGAAAAGAAAATAAGACTAAGATTCATAATCTCCAATAACATCTATTCTTTACAACCACTAAAAGCACAAATAAACAACAAGCATGTAGCAGAAGGCTATGGTAATGAAAGCGCAATTCATCTGAAGAGGCTTATATAATTAGATTACATTTATATAACCTCCTCTCTTGCAATACCTCAGTGCTCCATATTTTTTTAAAGTCTTTAATTTTACGGGAAACCAGTGAGGTAAAAAACTACTGACCACCTATTTAACATCTGAGAGGCCAAAGCAAAAGAATGAACAGGGGCTACATTCATACTGGCTCACATAAGTTTACTTCACTATAAATGCTTCCTCCACTGGTGCCACTGGAACCTGGATCTTCCAGTCTTGTATAAACAGTGCTCTGAATTGCTGAGTGGCACACTCTTAAACCTAGATTCCAAAGCAGTTGCGAAACCAAAGGTTTGTACTGACAGCAAGTGGTCTGACTATGGCCCTAAAGAGCTTGTCCATGGTCATGCCGAGTTTGAAGTAGAACCGAAAGTTGTCATTGGATGCTTCCCAAGTCCCACAGGTCAGGCAGGAAAAATCTGAGGAAAGCAGGATTTCTGAAAGTCATCTTTTCATGTAATGGCTGTTCAGGCAAGTCAGAGGAAAGCACAGTGCCCTTACCTAATTTCTTAGGGTCTTCTGACTGAAGCCCACTTTGCCCTGGGATTCCTTTTTCCCAATAGCCGGTTGGCTCCCTCTGCTCCCTGTGACTCTTTTTTTTTTTTTCCATTTAAGAGACCAAAAGCCTCATTTTCAATTCAAGTGAAGATGATTATAATTGATGTGAATTATGCAAAGCCTTTTGTTGCTTTCCATTCTGGCTCATGCAAAGCTTTGGATCTGAAAACCACTCCATATTGCTGTTCCAGGTCTGAATCTGTAGAGCAATCCCATTTCTAGTTTCAGAAATCTTTGTCTGGTTGATCATATTAGTAATTTTGATTAATATGAATATAAGTCACTCCATTTAAATTTGAGTCCATGGATGAATACCATCAGATGAAACTGTCCTTTAATAAGTCCTTTGCAATCCGTAAATAACTCTGCTGAGAGCCTAACAAAGGCCCTTTGTGTTATTGCACACTGGAGCCAAAAATGTTCTTGAAGCAAAGTTTGTTTTCAATATAATTACATACAGCTCATACATAAAACAGCTTGTTGTGCTGAAGCCAAAAACGTAGTCCTTTAGATGCTATGAACATCCTCATCTATAGTAACAATAGAAACAAATGTATGGCAAGACCATTTACATTTCACTGGTTCCTTGCCTTTTATTTGATATATTACTTCTCGCGTAAGGACACAGTCTTGCAAGAATCTTACTGCTGGCACGAATGTCTGCCTGTACAAACAGCCTTGCAGCACTGGGAGTTCAGTCAGTGAATTTAGGGCTGTTTTGATATCTTTTGCAGTAGTCCCTGTTACTGATCCTGACTGGAGACTTAAAAATCTTCAGAAAATGCTGCAAATATATTTTAAAATACTGCAGAAGTTGTTGAAAATAAATACTTAGATTTGGGTGGGTTTTTTATATTGTGTGTCCTAAGATGTACTCAAACTTTCCAGTCCAAGTTTAAATGGTTGAGATTTTACTTTAGGAAACTGGATATGTCCTCAGCCATGTCTATCAGCTGAACTGTCTTGTCAGGATGGTCTATTTTGAGACTCTTCCACAATTAAATAACCATTCTGAAGCTGAGATGATGGAAACAATTTTGGATCTCCCAATGATGGTGGGAGAACCAGACAAGAAATTACCATAATTCATCTAGGAAATTCCATTATTTTGTTCGTTAGCCATTTGCCCTTACATCCCTGCATCCTTCCATTCCACAGTATAATGACTATAGAGCCAGATGCCAATAATATCCTAATTCTCCACAGAGTTCACTCTTGCATTTCAGCATTTAATATCTTTCTTTTTGAGAGCACTAGTGGGAAAATACATGATGATAATCCACAGTGCTGTCTCATTCCTCAGTAACATATGTTTCTCTGCCATTGTAACATCTGGGTTTGTATTGTTCTGGAAAGAATCTTTACAGAAATAATTTTCCCTGTATACACGTGTATAGTCAGTAAAAAGCTGCTTTAGCATCCCATCCTCATCATTACTCCTAGTGAAAGGCCAGAAGAGATGTAATGGCCATGCCACAGTGAGAGGTGGAACAGACTGAAGGACAGAGGTAGCTAAAATACTTCATAAAAATGATAGCCTTCTCTGCTGGTGACAGGTCAAATCCCTGGAGGCCTTAGATCAACATAGCCAAGATTGTGCAGAGCACAGTTTACTTTGCTAAGAAAGCATGAACCAGATGCCACCATCAGAAAATTTCTCCTACTGTTAACAGAAGTCTCCTTCCATCTCAGTTTCTGATTTTTTTTTTTCCAAGAAGAAGAAGACCCTGACCCTGACACAACCTGCACAGTCAGAGTATGTAGCTAATACTCCCACCAACAGACTGAGAATCACATCATTAGAGATCCTTAGTACTCTAATTCTTCTCTTTACTTTCTTGCACTACTATGGAAAAGTATTCTTTTTGGGTATGCCACTTTACCGCGATGTAGTCTGGCACCTAACCAGAGTAGAGCTAATGCTCAAGTACTAGTTGGCTCACCTCTGCCAGAAGAACAGCTTGTAAGAGGAAGCAGTGACTATACAGGAGCTCTGCAGTACATTTTAGTGGTCGCTTTGCCCCCTCCACTACTACACCTGCATCTGCTTCATGCTCTCCTCATTCTACTGGTAGCAACATCCAAAACCCTTTTGCATTTCCCACACATACAAGTAGGCCAGACCACTCTTGTCCCAAATCTCAATCTACATAAATGCAGCTGGGAAATTCATAGAATCATCTAGGTTGGAAAGGACTCCTAAGATCATCAAGTCCAACCATTCAACCAGCACTACCAAGTCCACCACTAAATCATGCCCCCAAATGCTTCATCTACATGTCTTTTAAAGACCTCCAGGGATGGTGACTCAGCCATGTTCCTGGGCAGCCTGTTCCAATGCTTGACAGCCCTTTTGAGGAAGAAACTTTTCCCAAAATCCAATCTAAACCCCATATCATCATGTTGTCATATTAACAATGGCAACACAAAATAGTTGCTCAGCATGGAGCAAATCCTTCAGTGGTTCAGATGCTTCTGGCTTTGAAAAAGAATAGGCAAAACTCTGGAATACGTTTTTTGCTAGCACTCAAAGACAGAAGTTAAAAAGAAACAAGATGAAAGAACATGTATTACCTAGGCATACATGACCTAAAATCTAAAAATTGCCTGTTCATTACCTTGCAGAAAGCTAAAATGTAGATTCTAACAAAAATAAGTGAATGAGTATGTAAAATACAAGGTCCCTACCCATGATAGATAATATCATCGAATTGAAAGTATAACTTTACCTGTTCCATGGTAAAAAGAACATAACAAGAGAACAGATTATTTTACTGGTATAAATTAAATAGAGCTCATCATCAAAAAGAAGCCTAGCTCCAAGGATCTACGTGCATTTTATATTTACTGCTATAACTGCTTGTCTAAGTAGTTTCGAGCCAGCTTATAAGTTGCACTGATAAAAATACTTCTTCATATGAGAGCCAGAGGAAAACATATACCCAGCCATGAGGAGCATCCTGTGCAAGGGAAGGAAAACTCCCTATACAGATTTCAAATGTGCATCACAAATAAGGGCTGACAGATATGGGATCCAGGAGAGAAGAATCTACAAAACAGTATTTTTGTATTTAAAATTCCATCAGAAAACAAAACTCAAAAATCAACAAAATAAATTTTTACTCCTGAAATTTTAAACAATGGAAAGAGTCTACCAAAGCACACTTGCAGCAAACTTCAAGGTAATGCTGGACTTAGTCTCAACACACCATAACCATCTGTATATCTCCGTAAATCAGTAACACTGGCAGTCTGGGCCCTAATTCTATATCTTTAGGTACTATCTGCCCACAGTTCAATAAAAACTTTGGAATTAAATAATGAAAATAATGATTCAGTTCACTAGATGCCCAGTGGGCGAAATCAGAAAAGCTGACCTGAAATTTTTACTAAAAAATGTCAGTAAAATATGTGGCATTTAGACAATCCAGTGCTCCCCAAAGAGCAATCCTAGAAGTAGAACTAAAACCTGTGTTTTACTTGGTTTCCTAACATAGAGCTATAAAGATTATTCTGTAGCTCTCCATCAGCTAAGTTCCCAGTGAATGAATCTTTGATCTGTGGGCAATTGCAGCACTTCGATGAAGTTGCTGGCATGATAATTATTTTCCATTCAGCCTATTTCAGGAAACAATTTAGAGGGACCCTGTTGGCTAAAATAGCAGCAAATCAGTCACACAAGGACTAAGCCACTGAGGGTGGGGCAACAGCTGAACTACATCGTCCCATGAGATCACTCTGAGTGTGGGAAATGGCACAGAGGTATGGGATTGATTTGAATGCAGAGCAGTGTGTGTGAGCGTGTCTAGGCATTCACACACACGTGAATGCATGTTTTTAACAAATATAGCAGTGAAGAGAATCTCTGCAGATGCAGACAAATAAGTCAGGGAGAAAAAAAAAAAAAAGGCAAGACGCAGCCAGCGAAAGAGCTGCAGGAACACGACATGACCATGAACAAAAGCAAAGCAGCTTTTGGGCAATCTATGCTGAAAAAAGCTTGGAACTGAGAACGGAGAAATTTGCTCCTGTTACTTGATTTCAAATATACTCATAGAAATATGCTCAGCCTCCCTAAAAGCCCTGGATTGCATCAAAAAATACCTTGCTGCATCTTCAGTTTCCTGTTTTAGTGGAAATACCCTACAATGCTTTCCAGACTGATGAATTATTCATGCCAAAATGGTGAAACAATATTTAGGCAGAAAATTTGTACAGAAACTGGAACTAAAACCTAAAATCAGAAGATTATCTGGAATGTACCTGCAACTAGTTTAATTTCTGAGGTTTGGTGTATGCTTTTGAAACTGAAATAAGGAATATCTTCAACTACTTGATTTATGAAAATTGCACAATCCTATGTCTGCTCTTTATGTTAATATGAAGCCATGGAATAAAATTAGGTTGAAATTCAGTTTTGATGCAAACCTATCTCCTTGCTGCCTTCTGTAGAAGCCAAACGGCTACTTCCAGGGTGATGTTTTAGACTCACCTGCTCCTTCCTCACCTTGCCTCTCAGGAAGCAAATTGAATGCACATACCAACAGTGATAGTGAGAACAGTAGAAGCTGTAACTGAGTGAAATCACTATACTGGAAAAGAAACTACACCACATATATATTACAAATAATTACAGAATTTTCTTGATTTCCTTTAACAAACAAACAAACAAAGAGTAAAAAAGAAGAAACAAGCAATGCAGAGATTTAATTGATATATTACATTGCATTTCACAGTATCTGTGCTGATTGAGGTCCAAACTTAAGAACTTGCTGAATACTGGAATGTACTCAAAATATTACTTTCCTTCCTGTTGTTATTGCAAGAGTTTACAGAAGTTGTAAATGATGCCCCTTTCATAGAGAAGACTCCACATTGGAAACAAAAGACATGTCTCACAGGAATTTGGAAGTGTAGCTAGAAATCAAAAATAATATCTGCAATTGCCAGTGCCAATTGCAAAATGAAAGAAAATGGATGTAAAAAGCATGCAGAAAAGAGTTGATCAAAGATGAGGTACAAAGACTATTGCTATGATTTAAATTTTAGTAATTTGTGAAGCAAAAATATAAGAAAATGAAATACCTTTATCTCTATGATGTATATACTTATAAGAAAGTGATAAGACAACGTGGAACTATTAAAATACTATAGGGTCAAGATTTTAATTCAATTTTGTCATACACCAAAAACACTTTAAGACAAATTACACCGTCTAAGGAAAATGTAGTAGAGGAAATCTTTTTTTAATCCAAAAGTGTAGTTGGAATTTATTTGGGGCACTCAAAGAAGGCCAAGTGAATATAAAGAATAAAAGTGATGGAGATAGCAAGGAGGAAAACAGTAACCAAATTAGGAAGAGAAGAAAAGCAGAACAGGAGAAAAGAGTGAAACAATCCTCTTACCTCTTGCTGCAGTGCTCTGAAAGCTGTTCTATTTCACATCTCTTTCCCACTGACCATGACCTCTCCAAGGATTTCAATGCTTCACAACTGTAGGGATTTGTTATCATGAAAATGCATTTGCATCACAGCATATCCTACATTTTTTCAAACTTCACTTTTGTTGAGCTGATTCACACCTCCATCATTGACTAGTCCACTAAAATGATTTGAGCCATCAGTTTGTCTCCAATAAAGTCATCACCACAGACTCCCACCCAGCAGTCTCCTGCCCCTCTACAACTGCACCTTCTGTTTCCTCCCAGGCTGCAGCTGCTCTTGTTGATAGAGTTCATAGGTGGTAAAATGTATTCACGTGGCTAAATTGAAGAAACTGCTTCTTTCAGAGCAGGGGAAGATCTAACTACAAAACAGTCCCCAGCCCTTAGTTAGGCGATAATTAATTCCTCCTGGGCCCCAAAACCCTTTTGTCTTCTATGTCAAAGGTACAATAGCTCCCATTGCTTCTTTGCCCTTTTCAAGCCACAGTATTCTAGCAAAATAAGTTTGAAACTGCTCATTATTTCATCCTGTGTGGAAGTTCAGCCAGACCTACTGTTTTAAACACTAGGGAAAAAAAGAAAGGTAGAGACGTCATTTAGTTCTAAAAGAGATGCAACAAAATAAAACTTAGATAAGGCTTCATGATTTATTTTTCCTTTTTTTAACAAACAGTGTAGTGAGGCACTGGAACAGGTTTCCAATAGGAGTTGTGGATTCCCCTTCCCTGTAAGTGTTCAAGCCAAGTTTAAATGGGACATTGAGCAACCTGATCTAGAGGAAGTCCCTGTAGCATGGGAGGGGGGAATTGGAATTAGATGGTCTTGAAGTCCCTTCCAACCAAACAATTCTATGTTTATCTTATAAAGTTAAGGTTTCTCCCCAAGGTAAGGGAGAAAATGGTTAATGAGGTGTAGTTGATGTTTACCCTCTATCCATTTCAGCTCAGATAAAACCGTAATGGTTCTTTAAAGAAAACACAGTCAGTGGCATGACAAATCATACCATTCAAAGAGTTATGCATGGCTTTCAAACTGTAATAGGAATAGCTCCTCATATTATCTGATTATCTGATATTCAAAGGCATTTGCCCTGAGAGAAGCTCAGACAGAGAAATAACAGCCAGAAAACATCAGTGTTCAGCAAGCTGTCAAACAGTATTATCTATACAAGTCAGAGAAGATTAAATCTAGAAAGTTCTCCAGGTACCCATCCAAGGACCCCGGAAAGATTGTGTGGCAAACAAGTCCACCCAGTGTGACCCCTCTGGGTCTTCTTTTCTCAGTCCCAAGAACACACTGACTAGAGCAGTGCCTAGAGGGGGTATGTGCATGATACTGACTCTTCCTCCAGCTTCAGCAAATGCAGCTGCTGTAAGACAACTTGCATTTCTGGCATCATGTCTTTTCACTTGTGCCCCTCTTCTTTCCTAGTGTCTTCTTCATTCTGGTTCTCCTTGCCATGCCTTCAGCTTATGTCTTAGTTGGCTAGATCACTCTTTTTGGCAGCACTGATGCAAGACCAAACCAGGAAGGCAGACTAATGCAATGCCTTTGAACAGGCAAACGTTTGTAAAAGCCAAATCTTGAAGTCACCCTGTGCTATCCTCAGTCTCCTCTAAAAATAATGCTGTAAACTAAAGTCAGCGCAGAAACAGAAGATGCATTTTCTAACTTGGCTTTTTTCAACCTTTTCCCCTTTGTGTGTGCATCTCATAATTGGTCACTGAAGAGGTGGGTTCAGGTTTTACCACAACAGTAATAACATCATCATCTGGCTCATCATCTTAACTTCTTCATGCAAAAAAGAACAGGTATTATCATCTTTAATACCACCCAAAAGGCTGCCAAATAGAACAGTTTCCCTTATTATAAAATACAAAACCAAACTAACAGCCAGTACTGCAGCTATGCAGAGAGGAAGTAAGCTTTCCCTGCTTTTTAATTTTCTTTGCGACTAATAAAGGTTTAAACTTCTGGGGTTCATATTTTTTTAGATGTGAATGCTTGTTGACAGATGTTTGGGTGTCTCTGAAGGGCCAGACTTTAATTATTCAGTATTGTACAGCAGGTCATATAAATAAATACCTTTGACCCTCCTGACTAATTTGTTCCAGTAAAACAGGCTTAAAGTTTCTAATTAATACTGGATGCAACTATCATCTCTCCATCCCCCACAGATGACTCATTAAACACTGTGCCATTGTTTCTTCATTATTTTCTTCTTCCTAGTGCTCTTCCTCTCACTGCTTAGCTGCCATTTCATACTCCCCCATTCTCACTAATTTAGCAGCCCAATCCATCTCTGGTCTCCCTAAGCAAGAAGCTGCTCCTACCCTGATATCCTTTACTGAAGTAAAACGCAGTCCTTCATGCTAAAACTCAGAGTCTTTCATTTTGATTATATAAACCTGATAAAACACATGATGATTTTTTACAACACTCAAGGTGCAGGTGCCTTTTTATGGCTCAGGTCATTCATGTTCTTGACTTCAAGATTCTGGTTTACAACTATGGTATAGTTGGCTACACTGCAGCTCTATCCCTCCCTTCTGGCCTCAGCGGCCACTGCAGCATCTCCAATTCTCACAGCATCACTAAGTATGGTCTTTTGAGTAGACGCTTTCCTTGGAAAGGCTCTCTATGCATGCCAGGCTCCCAGGCATCCTCTTTCAATGTATTATTCCCTGCTACTATCACAGATTCTAGCCAAATACAGAGCCAAAGCACTTGACCCAGTATTGAAACTGCAGAAAGGTAAATAGGTTAGACACAAGGAAATACTTTCCCATTACAATTTAAACTCATATAATAGTTCACCTGAAAAGACTGAGGAATCTTTGTTGTTGGACACATCAGGAAAGAGACAGCACGAGTGAGTTATCTGCAGTGGATTATGTTCTGGAAGAATGGATGTTCTGCCTGATCTGTTGAGGTCCTTCCCAGACATAGTTCCTCATCCTACAATAAAAGTAGCAATATCTGAGTTCTGTTCAAGCAGCCACTTAAAAACTGTGGTCAAATTCCACTAGAGCCAAGCTCTTCCTAGTTGTTTAACAAAAGAAGTATGCTGCCACCACCTTTGGCCCCACTGCCGTTTTTATACCAGTCTTTTTCCAGATCGCTTCCCTGCTTCTTTGTGCCTGCTAAGACAGCAAACATGTCATGAGAAATAGCAGGAATATTTGCCATACTACTTGGAATGAAAGATATTCCTTTCCAGTCAGTGAGACATTTCAGAGTAGTAAAGTTAAGCACATAATGTCTGTAAAACATAAAGACAATGCAGATTTGAGGGACTGTGGAGACACGCTTAGATTGCTGTAATAAGGAATTACAAATTAACTACATGGAAGGTAAACTTTCGATGAGTGAGAGGACATTGAAGCTTTTCAAGTTACACAAATCAAAAATGAGATCCTGCACTAAAAAATAATTTTAATTGCCACGTAATTTAGATTTATAAAATAGCACCCAGAATTCTCAGGAAAATTCCAAATGAAATTTGCGAAATTAAAATGAAGTGGTGCTAGACAAAAGCATCAAATGGCGATTCTCCTGTTATAAACAAGGTCACCAGTGAAACAGACATTCCCAGAAAGATATGACCAGTATCTCACTGGAGCAAAATTAAACCTAAGATGAGGTGATAGAAATTCTTGATTCAAGATGTTAAACTTCTCTACCATATCCAATAAAATAAAAATACAATGCAGCTGACTTGAAATAGTTGCAACTGGTGAAGTTCTTCAGTAAATCCATTTCTGCCAGCAGACATTTGAAACTTTGACTGAAAACTCTCAAAACACAGAAGAGGTTGAAGTCCATCAAGCCTCAAAGGAAATAGGAAGCCAGGACAAAAATATGCAATTGTTAATTACAGGAGGACCTCTGATATTTCAAATAAGCAGAAACAGAGTGATTAATGCATAAATGAGTTTTCTGTGTTGGTTAAAATCAAGGAATTACCAAGCAAAATAAACAGAGCCATCTTTCAGTGTTCAGCAAGTAGAAAATAACATAATCATAAGCAAAACAAACTTTATATTGTCTAAAAGGATCCTGTAAACAGTGTAGAGAGAAAGTAACAGAATTTAACAGCTACTGATGCTATCAATCAACAATATTTAGAAAGAGCATGTTTTCCCCCAGCTATATTTGTCTAATAAAAGACTTGTCTCCCTTATTTTAACCACTGTTACTCTCCTTTTTTTGTAACTATGGTAATGACAACCCGAATGTATCCAAAAGGAGTAAACATACAGAATATAGCTTTGATACAATTTAACATAAAGGATTTGCCACCGTATGATGATAAGAAATTACCAACAGGAACTTGAATAACTCTAAATTCTCTAGACCTTGCATCAACAGCAAAGGATGTTAAGATGTGTTTGTCATACGATGTAATTCTAGGAGTACAGACTGGCTAAAAAAGGTGTCAGCTGCTAATTAATGACAAGCACATGACAAATCATTAATAAAAGCTATTACTATAGATGACCAGTTTCTCTGCAAAAGGAAATAAGACCACAGTCATAAAACAACTATACAATACCATAATAAAAATTGGCTTCTTTTACGTATGCTATATTATGTTAAAACCAAACTGGTGACTGATAAAATATATAATAGCTTATACAGTCATCAGGTTTCATTTGAGTAATGTCAGCTATGGAGCAAATTTATTGAACAGATGCCAATAGTAAACCTTGGTAACATAAGCAGAGCTTGAGCTAGCAACACTGAAGTGACAGTCTTGTAGCCCACTGCTGAGTGTGCCATACTAACATGATCTTCTGAGAAAACAAGGCTTATACAATCACCACCCATTGCTCTCCCTGCCATTCCACACCTAACAATACTTGAATTTGCTGGGCAATTTTTTCACTGAATTGCAAAATAATTCAGATTGGATGAGTTTAACTGCTGAAGAATCCAAAGATAAACTGATTTTAATGAACACAAAGTGGTTTGGATTGGATTAGATCTCAAGAGGTCATCTGGTTCAGCTCATGAAGCATCAACGGCTAAATACATTTTTCTCGAAGTACCCAAAAAAACCCCTGTCATCATCATCATGGCTAGGCTTCGC
>VZRE01004189.1:0-15001 GCA_013396775.1 Cephalopterus ornatus
AACACCCCTGTGGTGGGTTTGGTTTCATTCAAGCTTCTTTCTCTCACCTTTTGTTTGGAACTCAAAGCACATGACCCACACACCCCCTCACCTCGCAGCCTTTCCCCAACTTCATTCACACCATTTCTCCTTTTTCTCCCTCTCTTTGCCCACCCACCTCCCAAGCCATGAGTTCAGTGGAGCTGGAAAGGAAAAGAGGAGTGGTGGGGAAAGGGATGGAGCAGTCAGCTACAACTCAAGGTACAAGTGTGCTGCACAACAGGTGATGCCAACACCCTTAAATGCAATGCTGGAGTAATGAAACACAGAATCCCAGAATGATTTCGGTTGGAAGGGACCTTAGAGGCCATCTCATTCCACCCCCTGCCATGGGCAGCGACACCTTCCACTAGCCCAGGTTGCTCCAAGCACCGTCCAACCTGGCCTCGGACACTTCCAGGGACAGCCACAGCTTCTCTGGGCAACCTGTGCCAGGCCCTCAAAACCCTCACATTAAAGAATTTCTTCCTAACATCTAACTTAAATTTCCCCTCTTTCAGCTTGAACCACGGTTGTTCCCAGGTAACTACATTCTCCTCATTAAAACTATGACTAACAGACAAGAAACCCAATCACATCAATATATTTCTCCCTTTTTATCAGCCTCTCCTCAGGGCTTTTTGCTGGCCCCAACAAACACTGCCCAGTTCTGAACCACTTTATCTTCTCTACCCAGAAAAAGGGAAGGAAATGGAGTTTTGCACGCAGAAAAGGAAGGCAGAGAGGGGAAGTTTGAATCTTGGTTGCAAGGAACTGATAAAGCATTTCCCCAAAAAATTCAGTGTTGCAATCTAGCTCCATGCACATGACGTGCACCAAAGGAATTAGGCTGATGAGGTCCATGGCAGACCTGATGTTTCTTGGATTTCTTCCACAGCAGTAGAAGTTTTTCAAAACTCTAAAGTGTGCGAACAAATTAGATTTTTCCTCCCCTGACTGGAACGTGGCAGCCAGGGACGTGGTTATGGGGGTGATCAGAGCAGTTGCTGCTGTGGCGAAAACTTCTGAGGGACGGGGAACACGTTTTTAGTTTTTTTAAGAAATAACAACGTTAAGGGAGCACCTCTCTCAGTAGAGGGAAAGAGATATCTCTCTTCTGGCAGTCATTTTCCTGGGGAGAGCTGCTGAGGGAGAGCTGGCTTTCACTGAGAAACACAGAATCAGGAATGCAAAGCCTTTCCCACTCTTGCTGCCAGCAGTTTCCTTCTGCCACACTTGTTCTGTGGGTTACATGAGATGCTCTTCATGGTGCTGGCAAAAGCCTCAGACCAGGGCTGTGGACGCCGTGGGACGTTGTAGTTTTATTTGCTTCTGTTGGAGGTCTCATGCCTGCAGCAAAGGAGCTGCTCCACCGTTCCCTGTCACACAAATTCATGTCTTTAGTCCACGGGTCACAACAGGACCAGGTTTCTTGAACATATGACAAATATCCAGAACACCTGCGAGGTTCTAAGTGCCAAGCACCCCACAGCTTGGATTGAAGCTGATAAATTTAGGGGGGAAACAGCTAAAATTTTGTGAGATTTAGGCAGCAACACCACGGCACTGACCTTGTAATACTACGCCAAATCACAGCTGGATGCGAGGGAAGGATCCACAGTCTATAACTACAAGAAGGAAATAATAAAATACAGAATTTTATTTGATCTTCAAAATAAGTAACTTATAGAGGACTGAATTCAGTTCTTTCCCCCAAATTAATGTGGTAACATCATCCACTCTGCCTGCTGGGAAAAGCTCCAGGACTGGGCTACTCCTTAGATCAGGACTGGGATTAAGCTGCTCTTTTTGGGACAGAGCCGTCCCAGGAAGAGGGATAAGACACTATTGGTCTTAGCTGTCACTTGGCTTTGCTCAATCTGAACCCTAAAACCTAACTTTAAATTTAAACCTACTCAGTTTGTTAGTTTAACATTAGTAGAACAAATAAACAACTAATTTTCCCCTCTGTCCATGTGTAAATATGATCAGATCAATCTTTTCCAGTTTGCCACACAGGTGTTTCTGTTCTGCCTCCATCAGTCATGTTACTTATAATTGATTTCTTAATTAATCTGTGCCAACTCACAAATGTTTTTGTGCTGTATTTCTCAGTCATACTTGTTTTCACGTGAAAGAGGAGGCTAATTGTGCTCACCCCACAAATTACTACACAAAACGCTTCGTTCTGGGCTCAGTGTTTAGACTTTATGGTAAGAATGATCCCTCCCTCATGGGCTTGTAAGTTAAAAAAAAAAATAAAATAATAATTTTAAATATTTCTTAAAATAACTTTGCAGAGTTATTTGATTTTTAGGACAAATTCTTTTTGTAATTATACATTTACAATATGGCATTTGTGAAGAACATCGGTAAAAATGTCCCTCAGTTTAATGGGTACTTGTTTGTTGTCACCCAATATGGGGTTTTTTTGACATATTAGGATGTAGAACAGAATGATTTATAGCACATCAATAAACACAGTAGATTACCTCAGCTTGGAAGAATAAGAATCAAAAAAATGAATAAATGCATGCAATATTTTGCAGTATAATAACAACTACTATTTAAATAGCTTGGTATAATCAGGCACAAGCTCTCCTGGTTTCAGAGGAACACTGTGTTCTTTCCTGAGGCATGTTAAAAAAAAACACCTTGTAATTTAAAAAAAATAAAGCAGTAAAAGAAAATCTCTCACTTTCAAGATTTCTGGATGGTCTGAGTTAGATTAAGAACTAAACTGAGCTATTTTAGTTTAAAAAAAGAAGTTGAAGTACAACACTGAAATAATCAAATCAAAATAGTTAGGTTGATATGAACAATTTTTTTAAGGTTTCACAAGCAAGAACCAGGAAAATGCCACCTTTTGAATCAGAATTGAGTGGAGAAATGTCTTTGTATTTAAAATTTGTCACTTTTATTCAGAAGGTAAGCTATTTTCTACAGAATTAAACTTCAGAATGCTTCACTTCGTAAATGCAATAGGCACAGCACACAACCCATAGAACATTTGCAGGAGGTTTTTCACTCTGCCTCTTTTGGACACCCATTTTTGCGTAACATAAGTTATATTTTAGAGGTGCCTTATCCTCTCCTTCAGCAGTAAAGGGTGGCTGGGATGACTTGGTAAGTTGGACAGCTAATTTCAGCCATCTGTGTTATGCATCCAACCCGTGGGTAAGAAATAGCAACCTAAATGCTCACAAAATTGTGAATTTGATTCCTCTTCCTTCGTGTTGTACAGGATACTTCACACAAATACAATCGCCGACGGGGTCAGAAGGCAGCAGAAGGGGGGAGAAGTCTGTCATCCCAACATTTTTTCTGTTACTGAGATCCACCTGCCAGCTCCAAATCACCTGGAAGAAGCAGGAGTCCGCTTGTTTTCCTTTGCACGCTTAAAAGTAGCCCACGAAAAACCCACCAAAGCTCAGTGGAAGGAGCAGCTGAGGATCTGTGGTGCAAACTGTTAGTAGAGCATTTGGAGGCCAGAGGCAATCAATCCCAAAGTCAGCAGTAGGACAGCGCTGTTACATAAGGTGCCAAATGCCTGAAATAGCTCCGTCACAAGGACCCCGTGGAATTGTTGTACGGGAAAAGCTATATAAAGGCAAGGCATTATTTATTTACTGTGTTGATTCCGCTCGATTCTTCCTCAATTCCTCCCCAAAATTAGGACAAGAAGGCGAGTGCAAGAAAAAAAAAAGCAATCCGAGCCATCTACTCTGAAGTCTTTCAGAGGAAGTTGTTTCACTCTCTTGCCCAGAGCAGTGATTTTGTTTATTCTTCATTATACGGACAATTTTAAGGGGACAGGACATAACCCACAGGTGTTGGGATATGGTGCCAAGGTGGGTGAGCCTGAATATCCTTGCAAACAGTATAATTTTCATCAGAAAGCAGCAGATATTCTGCTTAGAGGAGGCTGAAGATAAGCTACAATATCAAAACTAATACAGGACTAATAAAACTGCACCCTGCAGGGTTCTGATTTGCCAATACAAGCCCAGGACATCTGCAAATGGCATACCCAGCAGGAGCATCCCAACTGTCTGCTATTCCCAGTAATGTTAACCACCGTTTCTGCTGGAAAAGGGCCCCTTCTGCCATTCTCACTAAGAATTAGCCATATAAATAACTTTATATTCACCTTCATTTTGGTTTATACTGTCCTTTATTATACTCACCTCACTCTTCCCCTTGTTGTATTTTGGGCACCAGCACAAATTCAGATTCATGATCAGTGTACCTATGAAAACCTCACATCTTTAAGAACTAGGCTAAGGCAGTTTGAGATAAAAGACGTGGCAATCACAGCAGGATATTTCATAATGCCTAGAAAGAAAAGAGAGCTGCTTTTCCCTTCTCAACTACAAGCACTGTCACTCAGACTGATTGAGATCCCTGATTTCCTCAGTCTCCCTTTCCTCAGCCATGTGGGACCCCCAAGAAACTCATCCCAAACACACAAAAGTGTTCTTTAATTACAGGCCTCCAGAATTTATGTTGTCTTTGAGGAAAGCGAGTTTAAAGGTTCATTTCTAAGACTCTGCACAGCTGCTGGAGTGGTCAGTGGAAAGCAGGAACTTCTGGGGATAAACTGTGCTCAGTATCTTTCCAGTGGCCCCTGCAGAGCACAGGAGAAATAGCACAAAAACAAGCTCAGTGCCTGTGACTTACAAGATTTAAAGCGAGAAAAAGGTAGAAAATGTTTTAAAAAAGAGAAAAAATAAGGCAACCAGCATGACTGAACAGAGAGTTTTGGGTGGAACTCAAGAAAAAAAGGAGAGTTTCTGACCTTTGGGGCAAGGGACAGGTAACTTGGGAGAAATGCAAGGATGTCATGAGGTTGTGCAGGGAGGAAGTTAGAAGGGCCAAAGCTCAGATAGAAATAAATGTGGCTGCTGCAGCAAGGCAATAAAAACACATTTCTATAAATACATCAGCAGCAACAGGAGGGTTAAGAAGGTTCTCCATCCTTTATTGGATGTGGGGGGAAACAAAGTGACAAAGGATGAGGAAAAGGCAGAGGTACTTAACGCCTCCTTTGCTTCAGCCTGTAATACAACAATAAGACCATTTATTCTCTGAGTACCCAGACTGCTGAGCTGGAAGATGGATGGGGAAAAGAACAAAGCCACAGTAATACAAGGGGAAATTTTTTGTGGTTAGAATGGATCACCAGCCCCAAAGAGTGGTGGGGCATGGAGTTAAATCCAGTTGGTGGCTCGTCACAAGTGGTGTTCCCCAGGGATCAGTGCTGGGGTCGGTTCTGTTCAATATCTGTATCAACAATCTGGACTTGGTAAATTTGGAGACAACACCAAGTTGGGTGGGAGTGATGATCTGATGGAGGGTAGGAAGGCTCTGCAGAGGGACCTGGAGAGGCTGGAATGATGGGCTGAGGCCAAAGGTGTGAGGTTCAAGTCCAAGTGCTGGGTCCCACCCTTTCATCACAAGAACCCCATGCAGCGCCACAGGCTTTGGGATGAGTGACGGGAAAGCTGCCCAGTGGGAAGGGACCTGGGGCTGAACATGAGCCCAGGTGTGCCCAGGTGGCCAGGAAGGGCAGGGGCATCCTGGCTGTATCAGCAATAGCGTGGCCACAGGACCAGGGCAGTGATTGTCCCCCTGTGCTGGGCTCCGGGGAGGCCACACCTCGAATCCTGTGTTCAGTCCTGAGCCCCTCACCGCAAGAAAGACATTGAGAAAGAAAACTGAGAGATCCTGAGGGCAAGAGTTCAAGTAAATTGATAGGAATTACGTTCCACGGCCTAAACATTACCAGTTTTCTTCCTCCTACCACAAAAAAGGAAAAGAGTCGATGGATAATTCAGTTTTCTTAAGCCAAAAAATCTTGGCTTCGGGAGCATTCCAATATGATGCAGACACTCAAGCAAAACATGAATGGCATAAATTGGGAATGGAATTTCTGTGGCACATCACCCACAGTTGGGGTTATCCTGGTTATTTTCCTGTTTAGCTCGTTTTTAGCCATTAGCTCTTGCCCTCTGGATGAGACCATTTCACTCAGCTGAAGACCTATCGTGTTTATTCAACATGTTTTGCTGCTGCAGTGTCTGGCAGCACAGGAATTCATGAACAATTACTTTGACCTTACTGTGGTAATGGAAAATATGTCAAATGTATTGATTCCACTGCTTTCCTATTATAGTTCAAGGGAATGAGCCAACTATGGCAAGTGTTTTTAACTGCATTAATAGAGAGAACAGTGTGTTCTAGTACCAGATAAGAGCTTTACCTGTTGTGATGCTTGAGTGCCCACCCTGCTGGATGCAATCAATAGGAGACTCATTCTCATTTTAGCAGAATCCACAGAGTTTGTAGCACATTCTGAGTGGTTCAAAACCATTAGTAACAAAGCCACAGAGCATTCAAAGGGGAACTGTGTTGTAGAAATGCACCCAGGAAAAAATCAGAGACAGGGATCATAAAACCAGAGAGAGCTTTGGGTTGGGAGGGACCTTAAAGATCATCCAGTTCCAACCCCCTGCCATGGGCAGGGACACCTTGCACTATCCCAGGTTGCTCCAAGCCCTGTCCAACCTGGCCTTGGACACTTCCAGGGATCCAGGGGCAGCCACAGCTTCTCTGGGCAACCTGTGCCAGGGCCTCACCACCCTCACAATAAAGAACTTCTTCCTAAATTCTAATCTAAACCTATACTCTCTGAGCTTAAAGCCATTCCCTCTTGTCCTGTCACTTGTCCCCAGTCCCTCTCCAGCTCTCCTGGAGCCCCTTTAGGCACTGGAAAGGGCTCTAAGGTCTCCCTGGCACCTTCTCTTCTCCAGGCTGAACAATTCCTGCTCTCTGAGTCCATCCTCATAGTGTATGTGCCTCAGCTTCTTAAGCATCTTTGTGGCCTCCTGTGGACCTGCTCCAGCAGCTCCATGCTCTTCCTGTGTTGGTTCCCCCGGAGCTGGAGGCAGCACTGCAGGTGGGGTCTCACAGGAGTGGGGCAGAAGGGAAGAATCACCTCCCTCAACCTGCTGGTCACACTTTTGATGATCACTGGCTCCAGCAGTACAAGGGTAAGGACAGATGACAAGAGGTTTGGTACCTCTGGCTGGATGCAGAGCACTGCTCTGAGCCAGACCCTTCAGCCCACCCACGGGGAATGTGACCTGCCATCCATGAAGGCTCAGTGGCACAGCTAGCAGAGCACTTGAATTCCTCCTGATATATAATCCCCAAAAGTCTGTTGGCTGCCCGTGGAAACAGGCTGAAAGATGCTACAAAAGTCATGTGTTAGCAGCTTTATGCGCTGGCTTGACCAGCAACTTCCTCATGAAGGGAAGAGGAGGGGCAGGCCCTGAGCTCTGCTCTGGGGGGACCAGGGACAGGACCCCAGGGAATGGCCTGGAGCTGTGTCAGGGCAGGGTCAGGTTGGATATTAGGAAAAGATTTTTCTCCCAGAGAGTGGTTGGGCACTGACCAGGCTCCCCAGGGCAGTGGGCACAGCACCAAGGCTGCCAGAGCTCAGGGAGCGTTTGGACAACACTCTCAGGCACAGGGTGTGACTTTTGGGGATGGACCTGTGCAGGGTTAAGGGTTGGACTCGATGATCCTTGTGGGTCACTTCCAACTCAGCGTATTCTGTGATTCTGGGATATGGCCAGCCCAGAATTAGATTGACAGCTGTGGGCTGCAGAAGCCTGGTCAATATGATGGTGTGCTCCATATAAAATGAGATTTTATGTCTGCCCAGTTACTGGTGAACATGGAGGATGATGAACAATGAATTCTAGCTGGTATTTAAGCTTTTAAAATTCCAATCCTAAAATTCGAACTAATTGTTATTCAAATCCCACCAGAAAGTTCATTTACATTTGTATGTCAAAACTTAAAGGAAAGGATCTTGGAGGAATTAAATGACAGATAGAAACATCTTGTTAAGCTGCAGCAGAGCCAGGAAAGAGTGAAAATGCAGAAGGAACATAGTAGTGAAACAGAACTGCTTAACCTGGGAGACACTCCTTAACATCATAATAAAATACCACACATATTCTCCTTCAATTGACTTTAATTCATGGGATTCCAGGGGTACCATTAAAACCAATTTTACAACAGTACTTCTGGCACTGTGAAGTACTGTAAAATAGATCAGGAAAAAGAGGAAAGGTGGAAAAAATATTTATTGCTCCTTTGTGGTTAAGAATTAGGGGCTGTATCAGACCATCTGTCAAGAAGAAGCAAATGAACAGGCATAAGTGAGAGCTTAAGTAATGTTATGTGGGAGGCAAAACAGCAGATCAAAAGGCCACAGCTCCTCCTCAGCAGTGTTTTTCCGGGAGAAGGCCAGTTTCAGCAGTCTGCAGTGCCCTCACGGAGTGAGGCAGCTCATCCTTATCCACATCTGCCCACTGCCCCACTATAAATGAGCAAACATCCACTCATAGTTTGGTTGACTGAAGCGGCCTTTGCCATAAATCAGTGATTTAAACTTAGCTGACTTGCATGGTCAGACAGTTTAGTCATTAGTTCCTCGCCTTTCAGTGTGATTATGAAAGGCAGGGGTATTTTTTTACACCATTATGAGGCAGATAATAGATCTCATCACCCCAGGAAACTGGGAAGTGGAAGTTTTAAAGAATCAAAAATGAGCTGGAATATAAAAGTATTTCAGAAATACTCAAGGTTCTCATAGCGCGTGTTGAACAATAAAGTATTAATAATGAAGAATTAATTTAAGAATAATGATAAAATACATGCTTCGAGACTCAAGCTTCTACTGAGGCATCAAAAAGACCTGTTTGAAGAGATATTATGTCCCTCACGCAAGGGATATAATACCCCCAAGGTGCCTGCCAAAGGCTGCTTGCCTCGTACAAGGAATGAGCCAAGATGTATTTGTTGCTGTGGGAGGCACGAACAGGGTCTCAAGCACCATTTCTCTTTCCTGCAGCAATCCAGAATGTTCCTCTGCAGCAAAGGGAACAAGGTGAGTGTAGGAAGGTCCCTCTTCCACTTGCACATCGTTCTGCAGGTTCCATATCTGCAAGTGGGAAATTGATGTCACTGTCAGGAGGGGGATGTAGATCCATATTCTTTCAGCAGAGAATTCCTGCTGTTCCTAACACCGCTCTTCCCCAGGAGCTCCTTGGAGAAGCTGAAGGAAAAATAGGCTATTAAAGTAACAACCAAAATCAGAAGACCATTAATGTGCAAATTATAATGTCAGTTATGGTCTATAAGAGTCAACTCTAAGGAAGATGAATATTCTGAAGAGGAAAAAAACCCTCAAAACCCGCATCCCAAAACTCAGAACTTACTGTAGATGTCATGTCAACAAGAATCTGGTTATTATGGCAGAGGGTTGCATGGTGTGAGATCACTCTCTCCCATCTTTCGCAGCTTGAAAAGGCTTTAATGCTGCCTGACACCGACCAGTGAGTCCCTGAGGTTGAATTTCACGGCACTAGTAGCAGGGAGCATGTTACACTCAGAGGTCTCTCCCCTTCACAGAAGATAAATAAATAAACAAAAGGCTTGCAATTTATTTCATGCCTCATTTGAAGGGACACTACTCAAAGCCTGTCTTGCAGGGTGAAGGGATCTTGAGGAAGCATGAATTGCTTTTACACCGAGGTTAAGGCCTCTTTAGTCAGACCAAGTGTCATCACAGAACCTCTTTGTGCTCATACTCCAGAGCTGCAAATCCCATTTCTATGCCCTGGGACTTTAAATCACACATCTTTCAGCCCAGCAGTGATAGGGGAGCATGGGGAAGCCTGGTTTCTCCAAGGGTTAGATCAAGTCAGGATCAACATCACAATGAGGACCAGCTTCTAACAGAGACGAGAGACTTCACTGTGGAATTTTAAGTGGGATAGTTGGACCTGAAACCTCAAAAATGGATGCCCGTCAGTAGCTTGGGGCCATACAGAGACACTCAAAGAGATGCAAACTATTTTGACCTGCACCTCCAGTTTTAAGTTAGGGAAAATCCTATTGAAGTATTCTGGATCAGTCACAGAATTCATCTCAATTCACTCTAAAGTTATTATTCGCTTGTCTACAACAGGTATCTAAGTGCTGCTGAATATCCCCACGTATAAAATCAGCATCTACAAGGGGCTGACAGGTAGGAGACCTGACCTACAGGAGACCTGGAACCTCCTAGCAAGGAGGTGAGGTCCCAGAGGGATATAGAGGTTATTTCTGGTGGATCAAGATGCCTATTTTAAGAAAATGTGCATATGTCTATAGGTGCATGCACTGTAGGTATGTATCTCTGGATTTGTCCTTGCTGTTGTGATCAAGGCAATGGGAAAAGAGAAAAAGTCTTTTTGTTTTAACAAACAAAATTTTCAAGTTTTGCTTCACCCACCGTGTTTCAGATGTCTACTTTAGGAGGAGATAAATCACACGATAAACTCCAGCTGCCTCTGCATGGACTGAATTTGGACGGCTTTGGGTATGTGGCAAATGTATTGAACCAAATACCTGAAATTTAATGATGTATTGCTTTGCAAACTATAGATGAATGGAACTCCTACCAAACCATTTTGTGGTTGATTTTAGTTGCTTTTCTTTTGCTAGATGTCTGCCCAAACAAAATGCAGTAACTCCTTTCTCCCAAAATCTACGAAGTTTCTCAGCAACAGAAGGTGACATTTTATTCTGGATGAAAACACGTATTTGTGTGAGTTCAGAGACCGCTATTTTAAAATGGAACTTCAATCTTTATTAAAAATACCTTCAATAAATAAACTCTTCCAACAGTAACAAAATCAGTGACATTTTGCTCATTATTTCACTGTTAAGATAGTGCTTAAGAATTTCTTTGTGTAGTTTTAAGACAGCCTTTCAGTGCTGGCACTGAGATCCCAAGGCATTCACACAGCTCATGTAAAATAATGAGGATGTGTTACCTTTAAAGTCCATTGAAATCAATGAAAGGTTCTTGGTTTTAATCAAATAATGTGGCCAGGGGGAGTAGGGAGGTGATTGTCCACCAAAATCAATGGAAGTTTCTTGGCTTTTAATGAAACAGTGTGGCCAGCAGGACTGGGACAGTGATTGCCCCCTGTTCTCAGCACTGGGGAGGCCACACCTTGAATCCTGTACTCAGTTTTGGACCCCTCAAGACAAGAACATTGAGGGGCTGGAGTGTGTCCAGAGAAGGGAACGGAGCTGGGGAAGGGTTTGGAGCACAAGTCTGATGAGGAGCAGTTGAGGGAGCTGCCTAAGCAGGATTCCTTTACCCATCATGTCAGGAGAGCATGAAAGAGAAATCATTTGCCCCTTCTGCATTCTGGCATCTCTCAGGTGTTAAATCTTCCAGCTAAATCCTAAAAAGGGCATTTCCATAGGGAATTTGGTCAGCACTGATTTCATATATTCCTGAATATTCCTCTTACAGACGGAAAGGAGCTGAACTAGAAAGGCAGATGGAATGATCAGGCTCACTGGGTGTAGGCAGTGCCTGGCTTTGCACAAGACTCCTTTAGGATTAGCCAGCATTAATCCTTCCAAATCCTTCCAAAAGGCTTTCCACAACTCTGCAGGAAGGAAAATAGCAGAAGGACCATGTTATTTCCCCATGGCAAAGGCTCTACTCCTTTCCAACCTGTGTGTCAAACCAGCTCTGCCCCGGGCTGCAGTTTCCGTAAGGCAAATGTTTTCTACTCACTGGACTCAATGTGCTTTCACTTTATTCCTCACTTAGTAGGGATTATATAGATATTTATAGGAAACAATGAATATGTGGTGGTTTTTTGTGAGTCTGAGGTCCCTCTTACTAATTTTTACTGATTTGGTAACGGGAATTATACTCTCCATCTTGGGGTTTAGGAGTTACGTGTAAGAAATAAGAGATTCTATTTTCCCTCATCGTTTGTATCATTAAACTTTTACGGGTTTATAAATTGTGTCAGAAAACCTACCCTATTCCTCTGGATACAGGCAATCTGTATCAGAATAAGACTGAATACCTAAATTAGGTTTCAGTTGCTCAAGAAAGGAATAACCTGGGCTTTCAACAAGCAATTCTCAGTTAACCATAGTCCATCATGTAGCAATAAAATCTGGGGTGAGTCACCCTGTCATTAAGATACAATACATCATAACCAACATAATACAATTAGAACAAACTTTATATTTATATATATTTATATATATATATAAAAAATTATAATAGTATTCAAAAGTTACATAGCAAAAAATTAACTTCCAAGAGTAGTTTAAAAATAGAAATAATATTAAATAACTGGTGTGCTTTTTAATGTGTTTATTTAAAAGCAAAAAATTGTCAGCTCAACAATCCTTCTTCTCTCTTGGTCATGTAAAAATTACCTTGACTGGCAGTTATTTTATCAAAACTAACATTTTACCATAACTAACAAAGATACCAGGGTTAAAGCAGCAATAGCATAGAAATCTGTTTTAACGTTACTTTTTGAAGTCCATCTTTTCGAATGAAACGTCTTTTTTTTGCACAATGTGGATCTGGATACCAATTGGAACAACTAATTTTGGGATGTGAGGGACTTCAGGGATACAAACCAAGTTTGACTTCTGGGCTTTTTTTTCATTAATTTGTTTGGGGCTTTCCCCTCATAAATAGGAGGGAACTAATTGAACAGGAAGAACTAATGACTTGTGCTATGCAGAAAATTAGGCCAGAGGACTTCCATGGTCTTCTTGATTTAACAACCTATAAAACGATAGTACCGCACACACACGGTGTTTGAAAGTGCCAAGCACATGAGGTAACAGCAACCCAAATCTGAGAAACGTTCCAGCGCTTCCTGAGGCTGGGAAATGAGAGCCCATGGTACCATATGCCATCTGTCACACTCCCTGGCGTGTCAGATCCCTACACCCAGCACAAGATCCCAGCACGTGTGTGCTTGGGAGCAGAGGGAAAAGTCTGATGTGCCGGAGATTTTGCAAGCTGCTTTTCTTCCTCAGCTGCAAAAGAGGGGGCACCAAGTACAAATGCTGGGAAGGCAGTGGGAAACTCGTGGAGTTATTGCCCAGCTCTGCTAAGACTGCTCCTAAAAGGGGTGTAAAACATAGAGAGGAGACTCAACCTGCAGAGCCTGCAATCTAAACCAGAAAAATAATTATAAACATCTCAGTTGCGTTAATTACACCTTCCCCAGAAAGGGGCTGAGCCCACTCTCACCTGTTTTCTCCCACTGCAGAAAAGAGGACCTCCAGATTTTCGCAGCATCCACATACACTGCCAAAATATTCTGGGAAATCAATAATATGTGCTTCTTGCCCAACATGTCTGGAGAAGGTGCTGACCTTGCCCATACTGAACTCAGTCATTTATCAGAACCTTCCCTCTGTCCCTGCTCATGTCAGGGGAGTTGGAACTAGATGGTCTTTAAGGTCCCCTCTGACCCAAACCACCCTGGGATTCTGTGATTTCCTGTAGCAAGTGATAGGGAAACTCTTTGTATTGCCCACGTTCATCTGAATTTCTCACACTGTCGCTCTGAAGGGTTAACACCTTCTGCTTGGTGGAAACCTTTTCCTCTGGGACTGAGTCCAGGTGGAGCACTGGTTGCGTTCCCATCCTCCATTTGTTTGCCGAGTGCCAGTGCCCTTTTTCTCTTGGTTTATCAGGCTTTGCCCCTTTGTTCTGTTGCTGAAGCTCTCCTGAAACTCAGACCTCTCCTGCTCCTACTCAGCACCCTGAGCCCTTCTCCCATGCCCAGCCAAATATTCTTGATGGCAAATTGTTCCTGATATAAGTAGGAAAACCCAGTCTTTCTTAATTATACTGTTTTAGGCCCTGCCTTCACTCCTCCTTCGCACTTTTGATTTAAAGGCAGTTCAGACTCCAGCATAGCCATGGTATGTCCAAACTCAAACCAGTCAGACGTATTTTCCTGGGCTTTCAGTCACTGTTTGATCAGCATGAGGCAATATTAGGGTATTTAATCCTCTGATAAAAAGCCTACCACAATTATTGGTAACAATAATCAGGGTGGAGGCACAGAATGGGGCAGAGCAAGTTTTTATGTGCGTGTTCTCTGTCAATATTTGTCCGTGTGTGGAGTCACACTGTGCTCTGTTAGCCCAGTTCTGGGAAAGTTTTCAGGTCATTGTGGTGATTTTAAGAAAAAGTAATATCATTCAGAGGTTGGGAGGAAAATAAGAGGAAATTGGACTTTTCATAGAAATCAGAAATTTTATGCCTTCCGGTTGCTGCTCGAGGGAAGTATTTTTTCTTTTCCATCCCTAATGGCTCCCTTGTGTCCAGGGATGAATGTTATCAGGATGGGGAATGTTAGCACCACCAACTCCAGCAGTTAATCCTCAAAACTGCCTCTTCCTGTTCGTGCTCCAAGTGTTCAATCCTTGACCTTTTTGCTCTAAACAAATAAGAGCCATTATTTTCAAATTTATCAGTGTTGCTATAGCTACCAAACCGTGTGTGTGCCAGCCAATATTTTTTAAGATATAATAACAAGGATATATTATATACTTTACAGAGTTTGCCATTATCATGACAATAAATTCACATGCCTTTGCAAAGAGTCAGACGGCAATTTGTAGATAGGAATGATGTAATTTAATGGTGCTTATTTTGTCCTTTTGGGTGGGGATCAGCACTGCAGGAGGGGCTGGTTGAAGCAGCACTTTGGAGGTGTTTTCTGTAGTCAAGGCTGAGAGATGAGCAGCTCTGGAAAGTGGAAGGATGGAAGGAAGAGAGAATGAGAAAAAGAAAGACAGAAAGAAAAAGAAAGTGAGAAAGAGAGAGAGAAAAATAAATAAATAATAGGATAGAAAAAGAGAGAGAAAGAAAGAAAAATAAATGAAAGAAAAATAAAAGAAGGAAAGAAAGAAAAGAAAGAAAGGAAGAAAGAAAGAAAAAGGAAGGAAGGAAGGAAGGAAGGAAGGAAGGAAGGAAGAAAGAAAGAAAGAAAGAAAGAAAGAAAGAAAGAAAGAAAGAAAGAAAGAAAGAAAGAAAGAAAGAAAGAAAGAAAGAAAGAAAGAAAGA